>JADRCH010000040.1:13021962-13126576 GCA_019843965.1 Rhynchomys soricoides | reverse complement strand
TTCACCTTCTCCTCCTCCTCTTCTTTCTTTTTTATTTTTTTCTTTAATCTTTTTTACAGTCCAAACGTTATCCCCCTCCCAGTCCACCCTCCAACTGTTCCACATACCACACCTCCCCCACCCCTGTCTTCAAGAGGATGTCCCCACTCCCACCCCAACCCCACCAAATAAATAATTTGCTACCATATTTATTTTTACAAATTAGTCAATTAGTTTTCTCTATGTATTATATTGGAAAATTATCCCACGTTCTATTTAAGCTCACTGAGAAGCTGGGTCTAGAGACAGGGTTTGATCATTACACTTCAAATTACAACATGACATTTCATAGTGTTCCCCAAAATATCTTGTCCTCAGTCAAATTGGTCCTATAACAATCTGAGTGGGAGTAAAGATAACAAAATATTTCAAGAGCAAATTGTTCTCAAATTCCTTTGAGAACAGCTAAGGGGTAGGCTTGTGGATGATGGCATTTTTTTAATGTATTCACAATAGTAAATTACTTGATTTTAAAGAAAGATGAAATTATGAAATTTGTAGATAAATGTATAGAATTGAAAACAAAATGTATATCATCTATGGTAATCCAGACTCACAACAAATGCTTCATGTTTGCCTTCACAGTTAGATTCTCTATTAGTTTGTGTATACAACTTGGAGAACCTATAGAAGCAAGCAAAACAGAAAGAGAATATGGGAGCTTAATTTAAAGGGGAAGAGTAGTAGAACATGGGAATTTGATAACATAGCAGAAACTAAAGTTAACAGAGAAGTGGGATCCACTGTTAGGGAACCACTTCCACCATATTAGACTATGAGTGTGTATGTAAAAGACTTTATTAAATAATGAGTGCAGCGTGAGGGCCCACTGTGAATGTTACTACTCCTGGATGGGTGATCCTGCATTATGTAGAAGAGAAAGCTAAACAAGCCCATGGAAAGTAAGCCAATAAGCATTGTCCCTCCATGTTTTTTCTTTACTTCCTGACGGCTGGTTTCTACCTTGAGTACCTACCCTGGGTTCTGTAAACAATGGAGTGCAATGAATAATCTAAAATAAACCCTCTCATCTCAAGTTGGTTTTGGTTAATATTTTATTACAGCAACAAAAAACAAATTAATAATAGAGAAGGTGAACATGATGGTGGACAAGATTAAACAGGGAATGTCAGAAGGAAGGGTAGAAGGAGTGGTAAGGGAGGAACAGCCAAATAGAAAGAGGCATGGCACATTATAATCCAGCTAACATGTATAATTAGCAGTAATAATATAAAGACATCCCATAAGACACTAACATGCTGTTGTTATAAGTCATGAATCATTATTTATTTTTAAATTCCAGTATAAGTGTGAGATATGATGTTAGGAAGTCTTGGACATGGAAGACCTAAGATCTCCCTATACATGGAGGCTTTTTACACACTTTTTGGCTACCCATCAAAACTTGATGATAAGAACCTCTTGGTGAAAATATCATATACCTTTCTTGCAACGTAAAAAGAACTCATAATGCAATTAACCTGGAAAGCTTCTTTGTGTCAATTTTTGTCACAATATTTGAAACTATCATTTCAGGCTTCTAGGAGAGAAAAGGCATAAGAAGTCTTAATCAGCTTTATGGACTACAATGACAATTAGATACAAAAGAGATACATATATTCATGGATTAGTGGAATAATTGTTATGGCAGTAACTAACCATTTACTAATTGGATTTTTAGCTCCTCTGTAGCACATTATTTCAAGACAAAATCTCATGGCCTGGGAAGTCTCAGACCATGTTGGATACTTAACATTGCTGCTAGGTGAAATTTATATAGGGAATTATCTACTAAATATTTATGCTTACTGTTACAATAGGACTTTGAGTTTGATTTTAGAAGCCCCTATCCAGAGAATAATATAAAAAGCAAAAAACAAAGACTGGTCAAGGAGCTAAGAAAAAGAAACAGTTGACTTCTCAACCCAAGATAATGCATACTATCATCTCTGAAGCTCAGAAAATATTTTGAAGACAAAGAAAGACTAAGAGCATTAGAAGATAGTAAGAAAGGTTGCAAATTTCTTCCTTATGTTCAAGACACAATTGCAACCACAAATACCAGTTGTAGTTGCCTGAACTTACCCTGTACAAGTATGTACCTACTGAGATTCAAGCATGGATAAGGCATATATTCAAGGAGCCCTATTCTTCATGGATGAAGTGTTGCTTAAAGATGTGGAGAAAGAGGAACACTCCTCCATTACTCGTGGTGTTGCAAGCTGGTACATCCATTCTGGAAATCAGTTTGGCGGATCCTCGGAAAATTGGACATAGTACTACTTGAGGACCCAGCTATACCACTCCTGGGCATATACCCAGAAGACGCTCCAACATGTAATAAAGACACATGTTCCACTATGTTCATAGCAGCTGTATTTATAACAGTCAGAATCTGGAAACAACCCAGATGTCCCTCAACAGATATATGGATACAGAAAAATGTGGTACATTTACACAGTGGAATACTACTTAGCTATTAAAAACAATGACTTCATGAAATTCACAGGCAAATGGATGTAATTTTAAAATATCATCCTTAGTGAGGTAACTCAGTCACAAAAGAACAAACATGGTACATACTCACGAATACGTGGATATTAGTCCAAAAGTTTGGAATTCAATTCACAGACCATATGAAGCTTAAGAAGAAGAAAGACCAAAATGCAGATGCTTCAGAGTTTCTTAAAAGGGTGAACAAAATACTCACAGTGGGAAATATTGAGACAATGTGTGGAGCAGAGACTCAAGGAAAAGCCATCCAGAGACTGCTCCACCTAGGGATACATCCCATATATAGCCACAAAACCCTGATTTTCTTGTGGATGCTGGAAAGTGCTTGCTGATGGGAGCATGATAAGCTATCTCCAGAGAGGTTCAGGCAGAGGTTGACAAATACAGTGACAGATGCCTGCAGCCAACCATTGGACTGAGCATGGGGTTCCAAGTGGAGGAGTTGGAGAAGGGGCTGAAGGACCTGAGGGGGTTTGCAGTCCCATGGAGGGAGCAACAGTGTCAACTGGCCAGAACCCCAGGGCTCCTTGAGACTGGACCACCAACTAAAGAATACACATGGAGGGAGCCATGGTGCTGGCTACATATGTGGCAGAGGAGGACCTTGTTGTCCATCAGTGGGAGGGGAGGCCCTTGGGCCTGAGAGTGTTAGATGCCCCAGTGTAGGGGAATGCTAGGGAGGGAAGACACAAGTGGGTGGGTAGGGGTGAGAACCCTCAAAGAGGCAGGAGGAGGGGGAATGTAATAGGGAATTTCCAACGGGGGAAACATTTATAATGTGTATAAAGTAAATATCCAAAAATAAAATTAGAAAACAAAAAATTGACTTTTGGAGTTATTGCCTTTAATTATCTACCTATTAGTTAGCTGGCCAGACTCCATTCAAATTCTATGTTCAGATAGAATGACCTTTGTTAGTCAGTGGAGAAAAAAATAAATCAAGTTAATGTAAGCATTCCTCCAAAAACTATCTGTCAATACACTATGTAACTGAGCAATATCAGTGATTGGTATATTTACCTAAGGGACACCATATTCACATATCACAGAGGTAGTTATGCATCAACATTTACTGGAGAACTAACTATTTATGAAATCTAAGTATAAGAATCTGCTTAGTATCCATCATCAGGGGAATAACAAAAATGTGCTAAATATACACTTGGGAATTTTCTTCAAAATGAAACAAACAATGTTATGTCACTTGAAAGAAAATGGTTCCATTTGGAGACAACCAATTGAAGTTGATAAAACTAGTCTAAGAAAGAGCCTTTTTTGGTTGTGGTTGTAATATTTTATATGGCTATATATGATATGAAAGTAGAACTAAAACTCTTTAGATGTATAAAGGGATTTTTATAGAAGATGTGGTCAAGAGAAGGAAAGAAAATATGGGGAAAATATGCACAATTTATAATACTCTTTTATGAAATATTTTAAAATATATTTTAAAAATAAAATAAATACTGAAATAAATGAATCAGAAGGAAGATTATACTGTAATACTTTACATAGTCATTCTAATATATGTTTAATTAATCTATATGAATAACTTATAGAAGTAGATGCTGCTTTGGGCCAAGCAGGGAATAACTGAGAAGTGTTATGGTATGAGACCCTATGAACAACTTCTTTTCAGATAAAAAAAATACACGGCTTTTTTTGGTTTATCTTGATACAAAAGACATGCATATAATTGCCAGAACTATCTAGTTGACATCTGAACCATTTTAATGGGGTATTTGTTTGAATCAATAAAATATTATATTTCAAATGACTATAGAATCTTCATATTTTAATAGCAATTGTTTTCCTATTATGTAATGTCTATTTGTAAAGTACATAGTACTTTATTTTTGTAGTCTATATTTTGCTTTAAGTTGTATGTTGCTTCAAAATTGATTTAGCTACTTGAGAAAGTCATAACAAATTTTGTGAAGATTCTAGGCAGTCTATGAAAAGCCATTACTTCACTGATAGTCATAATGAATTGTCTGGATATTTGAACTATTAGTAAGAAGAGTTCAACATTTAAAAGAAAATAAGGTATGTTATCTTCTCCTCCTATACATTATCATTTTTGTTTAAAAATGAAAATTAATAACAGGTAGTTATATAAATTAAAACATATGTCATGTCTTTTAAAAACTATTTCTATATTTTATATTAGAATTTCAGCTCCTTGGTTTATAATTATACACAAATAAATATACATATTTTAATTATATTTATTAGCCATATCTATCCTTTTAACTGAGAAATAGGATCTATGTAGTTGCTTTGATTTTTCTCAAAAACACTATGAAAAACAAAAAATAGTGTGTATTTGTAGACTTAGCTATGGAAAAAAAACCAAAAAAACAATAATTCACTACACTGATAACAGGTCACTCATCTAGGAGGAATAACCAACCCTGTTCTGTGAGGTAATATTAATTTCTAGAAAAATAAGTTAGTGAACTGAATAAATGTTCTTTATTTTGAACATCTTCCATTATTAGAAAGTTTATATTTACCACTGAAATGGATAAATAGCTCCACTTTATATTGACATTATCTACAACTAATGTGCTTTGCCTCACAAGTACAACTCTTAACGTTTTCTGGAGGGGGAGATGATTGGAAATGGAGGATATTTAGGGGCAATGTGGAAATCTAGTACAGTGGAGACTTCCTGGAATCTATAAGGATGACCCGAATTAGGAATCCCAGTAGTGGAAGACATGGAGCATGATCTGGCCAACTTCTATAAATAGGCAAAGTGGCTGGTGATAGTACTGGAATACCCCTCCATCCACAAAATCTCTGACCCACAACCTGTCCTGCCTGCAAAATGTGTTGGGGCAATGGTAGCTTAGAACTTGTGGGAGTGGCCAACTTATGACTTGTTTAACTTGAGGCCCAGGCCTCTAAAAGGAGCCTATGAGGGACACTACCTGGATGGCCAGGAGCCAGAACCTGGATAGCCCGGAAACCTATGATAAAACCAAGCATAACTGGTAAAAAAAAAAAAAAATCAATAAAGTTATTTGTAATGGTATTCTGGTATATTCATATATTGTTGTCTAGCCCAGACACCATCAGCCATCAGAGAGGCTTCTTCTGGCAGTTGATGGAAACAGATGCAGAGATCAACTGTCCAACAACTGAGCAACATCAGGGAACCCTTAGGAAGGGGGAAAGAAAGGATTGTAGGAGTCAGAGAGGTCAAGGACAGCAGGAGATATGGCCCACAGAATCAACTAAGAGGGCTCATAGGGGTTCGCAGACACAGAAGCAGCAATCACAAAACCTGCATGGGTCTATGTTATGTCCTCTGCATGTCTGAACGGATGTTTAGCTTGGGGTTTTGTGGGACTCCTAACAGTGTGAGTGATGGTGTCTCTGATTCTTTTGCTTGCTTTAGGGACTCTTTCCTTTTACTGGTTGCCCCTTCCAGCCTAGATATAAGGGTTTGTTCTTTATCTTATTATGCTGAATTCAGTTGATATCCTGGAAGGTCTGCTTTTTTCTAAAGTGAGACACAGGAGCAGTCGATCTGGGGGATAAGAAAGGTGGAACACACTGGGAGGAGTGGAAGGAGGGGAAATTGCAGTCGGGATGTATTGTATGAGAAAGGAATAAAAAAAACTATTTCTAAAGACGTTGTTCATTATATTTTTTATATGCAGTACTATTTTTCAGTAAAATATTCAATGTCAGTTCTGTATATTAAACTTAGGGTCCCTTATAGGAACATCATATGCTCTTAATCAATGAGCCATCTCTCAATTCCTACCCTCCACAATACAAAGTTAAATGGTTTAACAATTGAGACAAACTACACAAAAGCCAATGAAAAGACAACCTTCGGTAAATTATGTTTGAGACTTGGACATTAAGAATGGAAATAATATCACCACAAGATGTTTATTCCTGCTTCAGTTTGGAAATGTTCTTTAAAAATTTTGCAATGTCATATGGCCCTTATTTATTGTTTCTTTTTAGTTAAGGTAAATCGAAACCACAAAAGACAAATAGGAATGTAAAGAACACATAACAAAAAGTGAAGATAGAGCAGTAACAATGAGACCTTGAACTTTAGAATCTACATATGTGTCCTGCAGATGTATCCTGGTTAAAAGTCTCCAGGTAGCAGTCTCTTACTACCTGAAAGTTTCTCCAATGGAGTCACCAGGTACTTGATGGTTTCTAAATTTCAACAAAACAGAAATGTCGACTTACCTTTGTTCTTATAGAAATTTTGGGAGGATGTTACCACTGGCTGATTAAGGATTCCACAAATAATATAGGAAATAGTTCTAAAACATACAATTTTAAAATCAAGTTGTTTATTTGATCATAAAAATGTGCTTTAGAACTGATTTATCTGTTGCATGTAGTTTTAAGCTACAGCCTTTGCTCCAGGATTGGCTGCACTACCAGCCCCCACCTTGCTTATCTTGAATTCTCGAACAAAAGACACACACACAGTTTGTTCCTCTATAACTTGCTTTCTGGGCACAATTGATGGGTGCTGATACTTCCCATCTGGAAAAGTGTGCCCTTACGAATTTATCATTTCTGTCTCTCTACCTGCCCTAAACTTAGGTGGCTAGTCCCACTTAGCCCCTGTCAAATATCCCTGGCCACCTGCTCATTGTAGTGGCCCAGCTCCCCCTGAGTCCTCACATGTTTGCTGTGTTCCTCTTTCTCCAAAGCATGGCAGAAAATCCTCTTTGCATCCTTGTGTCTCCTGGGACCTTGAAGTCCTGCCTATACCTTCAGCCCAGCAACTTGCTTTCTTAAATGACAAATCAAAAACCAATTGGGGAACAGGACCTAAGCATCAGAACTGCCCCCTTCACCTCATCCTCATGTTTTCTGTCCAATAAAATAATAATAATAATAATAATAATAATAATAATAATAATAATCTCTTCTCCCAGACATAAATTGAACAAAGCCATAATAATCATGTAAACTACACAGTATGATATACAAATAAATCCATCAGATTTGTCAATTAGATAAAGCACTCTATCATCATTCCTATCTGAAAGAATTATAATTCTATCCCTGAATTGTGGTTAGATTTTAGCCTATAATGCCACCTGACACCATGTCATCTACTCTATAAACTCTCTTTCTCTCAATGTTAAACAACTTGAGCTTGATTATGAGACTAAAACTAGTCTTTAACCCCATCAGAAATCTGAGAATGACTTAAACATTACCTGGTTATATAGAAAGCAACAAGCATAGCTTCTCAAACATCTGTAGAGACAGCTGACTTCGGGCAGTTTAAGCAACACTATTTTTGTATTGTATTTCATACAAGAGGATCGATTTTGAATAATTGTTCCTTTCATTCTCAAGAGAGTGATACTTCCATTGAGCCCCTATCCAATAAAGTCACTACTATATATGTCTACAATAAGGCATTTCACAAAAGTTTCAAAAACCCTAGTCTTTAGTTCATTATTAATAGCACCCAAGAGAGAATCTGACTAAATATGTATTTTATATTTTTGAATCACAGCTTCCATAATATTCCACATGTATGTATGTCTTAACATTTGAATCCTACTAATTATCTCAGATTGCTACTATGACAAATGGCGTAAACTAGATGTTTTAAACAATAAGGATTTCTTTTTTCACAGTTCTAGAGACTGAGAAGAGCATGTTCCTGGGTAATGCTGATTCAGTTCCTGGTAAGTGTTCCTTTCCTGGCTTTCTTCCCTCGGAAGAAAAGGGAAACTATAATCTTTGCTTCTCATAAGGCTAGAAGTCCAGAAAGAATGATCCTCCTATGACCTTATTTCTTCTTTGGGGGTATTTTTGTGTTTTGTGTATGACTGTTTTTTCTGCATGAATGTCTCTGTAGTACATGTGTGTGCTGGCCACAAATGCCATAAGATGGTGTTGGATCTCCTGGAGTAGGAATTATGGATGCTTGTTAGCTACTGCATAGGTTTTATAACAATAGTAAATGCTCTTAGCTGATTAGCTATGTTTTTAGTCCTTCTTCCTTTGTTCTATTGACCATTAAAAGTGATGTTTTCAAATACAGTTTATTAGAAGTTATGCACAAACTTTGGAGGGTTATACTGGATTCATATCTTCTGGTAAAATACATGATTATATGGCCTAAATATTAGAGCAGAGACACTATCATTTTGGTGTCATTTACATAAATATTATCTATATTTTACTTATTTGATGAGTCTAAGTTTACAGTTGATTTTTTTCTATAAAACAGGAAAATTATGTTTCTTAAAATGTTGGAAATTTAATGTGATATAGAGTAAGCTGTGTTTAATACATTAGAGGAAGTAGAGTAACTAAAACCTAAGGAAAATATAAAGAAAATAAAAAATATTTATTTATTGATGTAGTGGATATAATTATAATAGATGATTTCTTCTTTGTGTAAGTTACTTTTAATAAACAATACTGAATGCGTGGAACAATTAAATTAAGCACAAACATTAAAGAAAATTATTGAAAAACAAGGGTCGGCGTAAGTTGTTTAATTAGACTAGATTATATTTTAAATCAATATCAACTTGCTATGCCAAATGAATAAGGATAATGAATTAAAAATGATAATTTAAATGAAACTAAACTATATATAGATCTAGAACTAAACCATGACCCTGGTAGACAGTCCTGGGGCATAGGCTCAATAAACTATTCATGTCTGATTGAGATCAGTGTTGCTGTGGATTGTGAGGTGATTCCTGAACTTCTTGTGTTGGGTGGAAATCACAAAATCCCAACACCCTTTGGTTACTGATTGTGAGCAATGCCAGACCTGCTGGCTCCCTCCATGGGAAGGGAAGTTTGTTTTGCTCAGTTCTGGTTTCTCATTGTCTAGACATGTGGGGTCTCAAGTGAACAAAACTGAAAGTAGTATTGCTCTACTTAGTTGGGAGGCTTAGGGCTCTTGTTCCTCCCCTGGTGAAGGGATATGGATGGTGTTTTAGCTTCCCCCTTCAAATCTGGTTTGGTCGGGACTCATTCTCTCTCTAGAGATGCCCAAGTGCAGCTCTGTATAACCTTGTTAGTATCTATAAAATTTTGTCAATCTTTTTTTGTCAATTTTGTGTTTTTATTGGCACCTTCCTCTTCTGTTACCACCCAAAATAGTTAAAGGAAAATAGCCTTCCTGTACTGCCTAAAATCACAAAGGAGGAAAAATTTCTCACTGTGATTCCACAGCACAACTAGCTGGTTACCATGGCTCCAGCCCTTAACTTCCCAGCCCTGCTAGAGCTCCAGGTGCTCCCATCTTTTCCACATCTGCCAGCTTTAATGGCCAAAGTTACAAGCTGGCCAGCAGAGGGATCATTTAACCTGTCTAATTTATTTACAGTCTGAGACATCTTCTTCAGATTCCCTGTACACATCAGACTAAGTTTGGTCTGAATGTTGCTCTGTGTTTCATACCTGCCCCCAAAGCCCCAAGAGGGAAAAAAAATAGTCAAACTTAATCAGCTTGCTCTTCACACCTTAACTCAGTCTTAATTCAATATAGAGTTTTCTAAACTCTTAAAAGCCCAGCATCTGAAGCTAAAAGCTGAAAACAGCTGGAAAAGCCCTGCCTCTGGCAAAGAATCAAGGTGACAATAAGCAGGAGACTGCTTGATCATCAGTACAAGGTGTTCTTTTTAAGAAATCATTTTATTATGTACATTTCAAATGTTATCCTCTGTCCCAATCTCCCCTCCACAAATCCATCCCTGCTCCCATTTGTCTCTAAGAGGGTGCTCCCCTACCCAACCACCCACTCCTTTCTCACCCCTTTAGCATCTCCTAGCTTGGGCAACAAGCCTCCATAGGATCAAAGGCCTCACCTTCCATTGATGCCAGATAAGGCAATCCTCTGCTATATATGTAGTTGGAGCCATGGACTCATCCAAGTATACTCTTTGGTGGGTGGTTTAGTCTCTGGGAACTCTGGGGAGTCCAGTTAGTTGATGTTCTTTCTATGGGGTTGCAATCCCCTTCAGTTCCTTCAGTCTTTCCCCAAATTCTTCCATTGGGCTCCCAGGCTCAGTTCAATGGTTGGCTGTGAGTGTCTGCATCTGTCTTAGGTGCTGGCAGAACCTCTCAGAGTACAGCCATACTAGACTCCTGTCTGCCAACACTTCTTGGAATCAGCAATAGTGTTGTGGTTTGGTGTCTGTGCATGGGATGTATCCCAAGGTAGGATGGTCTCTGGATGACCTTTCCTTCAGTCTCAGCTCCACTTTTTGTCCCTGCGTTTCCATAAGACAGGAACAATTCTGGATTAACTTTTTTTACATGGATGGATGGCTCCGTCACTCAACTTGGGGGCATGCCTATCTACTGGAGGTGCTCTCTTCAGGTTCTATCACCCCTTTGTAGGGTATTTCACCTAGAATCATCCCTGTTGGGTCCTTGGAATCTCTTACTTCCCTGAGGTCTGGGATGTTCTAGTGGTTCCCCAAGTTCCCTACCCCCACTGTTATATATTTCTATTTATTCTCCTGACCCTCTGGACTTCTCTCCTGTCTCTTCCCATATCTAATCTTCTTTCCCTCTAACACCCATGATTATTTTGTTCCCCCTTCTAAGTAAAATTGAAGCATCCACACTTTAGTCTTCCTTCTTGTTAAGCTTCCTATAGTCTGTGAGTTGTATCGTGGGTACTCTGGGTTTTGGCTTAATATCCACTTATCAGTGAATACCATGTATGTCCTTTTGGGTCTGGATTACCTCACCCAGGGTTATATTTTCTAGCTCCATCCATTTGCCTACAAATTTTGTGAAGTCATCATTTTTAATAGCTGAGTAGTATTCCACTGTATAAATGTACCACATTTTCACTATCCATTCCTCCATTGAGAGACATCTGGGTTGTTTTCAGCTTCTGGCCATTAGAAATAAGGCTGCTGTGAACATAGAGGAGCATGTGTCCTAATATATGTTGGAGCATCTTTTGGGTATATGCCCAGGAGTGGTATAGCTGCATCCTCAGGTAGTACTATGTCCAATTTTCTGAGGATCTGCCAAACTGATTTCCAGAGTGGTTGTACCAGCTTGAAATTCCAGTAACAATGGAGGAATGTTCCTCTTTCTCTACATTCTCAACAGCTTCTGCTGTCATTGGAGGCTTTAATCTTTGCCATTCTCACTGCTATAAGGTGGAATCTCAGGGTTGTTTTGATTTGCATTTCCCTGATGACTAAGGATGTTGAACATTTCTTTAGGTGCTTCTCAGTCATTTGAGATAGTCATGTGAGAGTTCACTGTTTAACTCTGTACCCCTTTTAAATTGGATTATTTGGTTTTTTGGAGTCTAACTTTTTTAGTTCTGTGTATTTTTAGATTTTAGCCCTCTATATGATAAGATTGGTCAAGAACTTTTCCCAATCTGTAGGTTGCTATTTTGTCCTATTGACAGGGTCCTTTGTCTTACAGAAGCCTTTCAATTTCATGAGGTTCCATTTGTCAATTGTTGATCTCAGAGCCTGAAAATTTTCTCCTGTGTCAATGTGTTCAAGGCTCTTTCCTACTTTATCTTCTATTAGATTAAGCATATCTGGTTTTACATGAAGGTACTTGATCTACTTGGACTTGGCCCTTGTACAAACAGATATAAATAGATTAATTTGCATTCTTCTACATGGAGACTGCCAATTAGACCATCACCATTTGTTGAATATGCTGCCTTTTTCTACTGTATGGTTTTGACTTCAGTGACTGTAAGTGTGTGTGTGTGTTTTTTTTCTTGGTCTTCAATTCTATTCTATTGATCTACCAGTCTGTCTTTGTATCAATAATATATATAGTACAGCTTGAAGACAGGAATAGTGATTCCCCAGTTCTTTTATTGTTGAGAATAGTTTTGCTTTCCTGGGTTTTTCAATATTCTATAGGAGTTTGAGAATTGATCTTTCTATCTTTGTGAAAAATTGAGTTGGAATTTTAATGGGGATTGCACTGAATCTGTAGACTGCTTTTTATAAAATGGCCATTTCCACTATGCTAAGTCTACCTATCAATGAACATGGAAGATCTTCCCATCTTCTGAAGTCTTCTTCGAATTTTCTTCAGAGACTTGAAGTTCTTGTCATACAGGACATTTTTTGCTTGGTTAGTGTTACCCCAAGAAATTTTATATTATTTGTGACTATTTTGGAGGGTATTATTTCCTTAATTTCTTTTTCAGCTTGTTTATCCTTTGTGTAGAAAAAGACTACAGAGTTTGAGTTAATTTTACAATTCTGCAATTTTGCTGAAGCTGTTTATCTGCTATAGGTGCTCTCTTATGTATACTATCACACATCTCCAAATAATGATACCTTGACTTCTTCCTTTCTGATTTGTATCTGTTTGTTGTCTAATTGTTCTAGCTAGAACTTTGAGTACTATATTGGATAGGGAAAAATGGGCAGCCTCTCTAGTTCATGATTTTAATGGGATTACTTCAAGTTTCTCCCCATTTAATTTGATGTTGGCTATTGGTTTGATGCATATTGCTTTTATCATGTTTAGGTATGTGCCTTTAATTCCTGATTTTTCTAAGACTTTTAACATGAAGTGGTTCTGAATTTTGTTGCAGGCTTTTTCTGCATCTAATGAGATGATCATGTGATTTTTTTTTGAATTTGTTTATAAAGTGGATTGCATTGATGGATTTCTGTATATTGAACCATCCCTGCATCCCTGCATCCCTGGGACGAAGCCTACTTGATCATGTTGAATGTCTTTTGATTCAGTTTGTGAGAATTTTATCAAGTATTTTTGTATTGATATTTACAAGCAAAATTGGACTTACATTCCCCTTGTTTGTTGAGTCTTTGTGTGGCTGAGATATCAGCACAACTGTGGATTGATAAAATGAATTAGGTAGTTAGTATTGCTTCTGTTTCTATTTTGTGGAATAATTCAAGAAGTATTAGTATTAGTTCTTCTTTGATGCTCTAATAAAATTGTGCACCAGAAGCTTTTTGGTTTCTCTGGTAAGAAAGCTGATGGCTAATACTGCTACAGAAACTTCTGTTCTCATAGGAATTGAATTCAACAAGTAAAATTCGCTTCACCCTTGAGATTACAACTGGAGATAAACATATTTTTGTCTGTCTATTTTAAATGTATGAGGCTCGCTACTACATCTTTATTTCTGAATGGTCCTAAATGCATAAATTTACTATATTTTACATGTCAAGTTTATAGGTTATTGGCTTATAAGTTATTGGGTATGGTTAAAAGTCTGTAACAACTATAACAAAATATTGAACTAAAACAAGTAACTCAAGTGTTAAGGCCATTCTGGACAACAACATATAGTATAAACCAACCAAAGAAATGGGAAGTCTCTAAAGATATTTTTAAATTGGGATATGCAATTTTTGTTCTATCTTAAAATCAGACTTAAAAAAGATAGGATTTAAAACAATATTTCTTTAACGAGGTAGTAAAACTGTGCTTTCATATATTTGCATACAAGAACTTTCCTTGCTAGCAACCAAACTTTCTAACATAAAAATAGTACACTTGATATTGATTTTACAGTTAAAATTTGGTCTTGACTTCTGAAAAATGTAGAGGTTTACAATATTAAAAAAGTAAAAATCACTGTCTTAAAATATGTTTAATAATTTTAAGCTATGGCTCAGCTTTAGGTGTTTATTAGCTATAATATTTGCACAAACATACCGGAAACTGATATGTTTTATAATGATATACCATACACAGGTCAGGAAAATTTCCTGTCTACATATGGATTCTGTTTATAAGTTAAAAAGTTTTATTTCAATACTAAAAGAGCTCCAATTCGAAATTATAATTTTTAAGGCTCAAATCAAACAGGTACCAAATTTAAGAATACAAGTTGATAGTCAGTAACCTTATAAATGAAATTCTAATTTTTAAAGCTCAAATCAAACAGGTACCAAGTTTAAGAATACAAGTTGATAGTCAGTAACCTTATAAATGACCAAATTCTTTAACATGTTCAGAAATATATGTAAAGTCATGCTAAGAACTGATACACTCAATAACAAGACTAAGTGTTATTTAGTCTTCTGTTTTATGTGTATATGGTACAGTTTGGAACAGATAAGTCAAAACAGGCAATTGTTTATTTCAGATATGCAAGGTAAGTACTGGTCCTTGAACATGTCAGAGATCTGCTATGTATACTACAACAAATAGATTCCCAAATCTTGAAAGTGGCCCCCGAAGGTCTCCAAGAAAACTTGGGCACAATGACAAGGAACACCACATAGATTTTGGTACAATAACCACAGGGCATAATTGCCCCAGTGCCTTTTCTGCTGACAGAACCTGGCCATAACTATAAACAAACGAAAAGCAGTGAAAAATTGATGGCCATTTTTTGCCAACACAAGGTAAGGTCAGTCTTACCCATGTTCCTCCTCCACAGGAAAAAGCACTTTATCTTCTGGACCTAATGATCAAAGACTCTCTCTGCCTTCAGTGCAATTGAGATGAAAGAAACCTGGGCCAAGTGTCTAAAAGTATAGAATAATCTCTGTCATTTTAACTGATACATCAGCCATTTAGATTACAATTTATCCTTCTTAAGTCTGATCATATTGATGGCTAAGCATGGCTTGACAGTTAGAGAACAGACAAGTAGTTCATTAGTTAGTTAAAACTACTAGATTTCTCATTTAAAAGAACAAACATGTTTGCCTTGCTCACAGAGTTCATCGTACTATCTGTGACCTATGGTAAATAACTGAATAAAAATTTATAAAATTTAAAATTAAATATACATTGTATATATTGACTTTATATGTATAAAATATAAACAGTCTAAAGATATAAAAGCTTTTGTTCAAAGGTTTAAGACATTTTATAAAGATTAGAGGGCTTAAAAGGATGTTTTATGATATATAAGTTATAGAAATATAAAAATAATTTAAGGTATATGAACTATGAAAAGATGTTTCATAGTTCTCCCCCACATGCTATTGTTATTTAAGAATTGATCAGTGTAGAGCTGATAAGCTAATGGAATACTGGCTGCTTACAATTCAGTTACAAGCTCAAGAATTTAAATTCCATTTAATTGTCTTCTAAATATAAACTTAGATGCTAAAATCATCTCCATTCAATCTGTAATATCTTGCCCTCTGGGATAAACATTTCAGGGTTTTTAACCCAAACCTATTGTTTTTACTTGGTCTTAAAGTCATTAGTCTATTCCTGCTGTCTTACAGTCACCTGATAAGTACTTTGTCTAAAATTCACATAAGCTTTAGGAATTCAGGGAGCTATAAGACTTGGATCCACTTGCCACAGATCAAATGGACTCCAGATAAATACACTTGCCTGTTCTTAAAAATGGGTTTTTCCCTTGGTCTTAGGATACCTTACCTTCCCCAGTTAATGGACATGTTAACTCTTGTTCCTAGTTTATATTTGTCTCAAAAGATTTTCACCTGGTTGACAGACTCCATCAAGGGATCACCTATGGACTGCAAGCCTCTGAGCTCTGACTTGCTGAAAGCTGATGTGGATTTGTCCAGCTGATATGATTGCTCTCTGTCTTTCAGCTGAATCAACTATGAGATACTATACTTCTGATAAATGCCTCATTGCCCAACCTTTTACTAGCCTTTCAGCCTTCTTGGGCCCTGATGACAACGTTGTCCTAATGTGAACTGGAAGTAGTTCCAGAAGATAATTCATCATCCATTGTCACACCTAACAGGCTGAAATGCTAAGTCAAAAAGAAACCCCCTGGCATTAAGACAACTGACATTTTATTCTCATAGTATGAATAGACAGGAACTGTATGTCCTGACTATCAAGCTACCAAATATAGAGCCAATGATATCTGAAAAAGAAAAGAAAAGAAAACAAACAAACAAACAATTTGGGTCAACGTTCTTTCAGCATGTCTTAAAAATTATGTTTGGACTCATCTATGCCAAAGATCTACTCTTGAAAAGGAAATATAAGGCTAGATAAACAATGCTGTTTCTATGCTAATCATTCTGGAGTCCATAGAGACAAGTTAACTAAGTCAAACAACCTCTTTACTGCCCTGATTTGCCCCCTATGCTTCCTCCTGCTGGCTCTCACCTGTGAACTTTGCATAATTAGTGTTCTAGTTTCTTTTGTTAGACAGCACATTCCCACTGTCCATCTTATGGTTTTTGCATCCAATATAATTCCCTGGCTTCAGAAACTTTAGAGTCAATATTCTGACTTCAGGAACATCTCAAAATGGGGGAATGTTAGGATTTAGGTAAAACATTAAAGCCTAGATGAAATGTTAAGGTTTAGGTAAAATATTAAGACCTAGGTAACTGTTACCTGGCTAGCCTACCATTATAAGCAAACTTTCTCATGTTTCTACTGTTATTAAGAAATATTTTAATGGCAAGATTAATTATATATTCTGTTATATTCTGTGTCCTTGGAAAGCAATTATGATGGAAGTCAGTAGAATTGTTTTTATAGTTACCCACATTAAGCTAAGACGTAAGCCAACCAGCCAACAGCACTTCCTGCTTTTATATAAGCTTTTATGGTATTTGCCTTTATAAACTGGCCCAAGATAAGAGTGACACCTGCACCAGTATAAGAAACTATTTGGAAGAAGACTTCCATTTTGAGTAGCAGTATAGTAAAGTTTAAGTTACCAAGAACTCCCTGGGAACTGACATCATACATAAATAACTGACATCATGGTTGGGAAGTTAAGACATGAATGTTAGACAAGTCCCATCCTGATTGACCACGTAGAACATGAATATTAGACAAGGCAAGTCTCTCGCCACAGTTGAATACCCAAACCAATGCAAAGAGGATAAATGTACCACAACGGCATGTTCCTAAGGAAATCCCCTATTCCTAAACCCTGATTGGTGGAATAACTTGGCACAAATGTTTGTGGATTTGGGGCTTAAAAATCCTGTAGAATCTTAGCTCAGTGTCGTGGTTCAGTTCTTGAATCAGGACCATGGCTCTGGTCAACCCAGAGCTTACATTCAATAATCTGCCCTGTCTGACTCAGATAGGTGTTCCTGTGATTTGTGAAAGGATTCCTGTACCCCAACATCATCGAGTACTAAATTGCTTAATTGCATCAATCATTTTCAGGTGGCTGTGTTTATGATCTTTCTACTCTGTCATACTCTAAAAATACAGAACATATACGTTGAGAGACAAAGAAGTTTTAAAAGCTGGGTGGAAGAAATTATCTATTTTGAACGGAATTAGTGAAATATAAGTAAGTATACTATCATAAACCAATAAATTTTTCTTGAATCTAAAAGTGCACAGTTATTTCCATGGGTAGAAGAAAATCATAAAAATCTATGTAGTTAAGTGGAAATCATAAATTATTAGCCTGTATATAAAAAAGAAAGCTTTAGCTATTCTGAAAGCTAGAGAATTTATATGAATTCTCTAAAGAAAAGAAAGTAAATTTCCATAATAAGAATGGCAAAACTGATGGGTTTTAATTATCAAGTAAATATCAATGTTATACTAGGACTTAATTTTTTTTACTACTTATAAATTTATATGGTATTTTCATGTATTTTTAATTTTCACGTGCTGATGATTAGCTGAGAGTTGAAATTACTGTGTATTAGAATTAATTTAATCATTTTAGTATAACTTTCTCATTATTCCCTAGGGAATATAATTTGATTATTCATCAAATTTGTGGTCTTATTTATAACATGTAAATGAATATCTGTCACAGTTTTAAGATATTCTTTTAAATAATCTATTTTCACCTGAAAGCCAGATGAAATCATGGAGAATCTTTTGAAATTTGACATGATTATAATTTGAAGTAGAAAATGATTTCTCAGTATCTAGAGCAAAAACATCCAATTATAAGAGAGCTAGATCATGTAAAACAGGAAAAGACTGTTTAGTATGCCACTTAAAATATGGCTTTAAAAAGTCAATATTTTCATTAATAAAGTGTCAAAGTACTTCTTCTTGTGTGACACAGTCTACTTGCCTTTCTTGCCTCAAAAAGAGAACATGAGTTACTTGGCTCTGTGCTACAGTCAATGTCCCAAGTTCTATGCTTTGTTGTATAAAGGACTGACTTTGTGTCAGTGAGGCTTACCCCAAGTTCATGGAAGTTAAAGCATGACTCACTGTGGTTGTCTGAGCCTTCTCCTCGGGGAATGAATTAGAGAGAACGCTTGTGTTGGGAATATGCTTACCACTGGTTTCAAGTCTGGCTCAGTCTGACCATGATCCATGATCCAATCACAGACCTTATTTGGAGTCTTTTATGGGCCAATCATGTGCCTCTCACAGTCTATCAAGTGCTTTTCATGAGGCTATCATATGCCTCTTGTGGACCTATCTTGTGCCACTCATGAGCCTTTCAAGAGGCTTCACACTTGTGGCTAATGTACCTCTCACAGCCTCTCTGAGGAATCTCATGTGTCTTTCAGAGTCTCTCACAGGCTTCTCACAGCCTCTTCTCCTATTTATCTTTGCTACTGAATAATTGTGCCCAGAACACCAGCCTCTGACCTGGTTAAAATGCTTCTTCATGAAGCCTGTCCTCGTTTTATTTTTATCACTTACTTCTCAGGTCTTATGAGCTCTTAACCTATTCTCTTATGAGATTTTCTGTTTCTCAGTATGAAAAGTAATACATGCTCATTGCATAAATTTTAATTTTTACATTTTTGTCATTGTAGAAAACATATATGGCTATTTAGGAAGAAAACAAATACTACACTTAGTCTTGCTACCCCGCTTTGTTTTTAAAATTTTACTAAATCACATTATGCATGTGGCTTGAGAGCATGAATTTTCTCTTTAAATATCTTACCCTTTCTTATCACTGAAACATTTTTGATATCCTCATTAATGTAACCAGAATATCAAATTATCCCATTACAGGTTATGCAGGCTGTCATTCTTGTCATCCTCTAGTATTTGTTTGTTTGTTTTAGAACTAGAGCTTGTACACTGGGCATCTTTCATGCTAGACAAGCACACCACCCCAGCCTATTATTCCTTGCTCTGAGACATTTCCTACAGAGAATGGAGAAAGAAGCATAAAGGTGTTAGTGACTTTTTAATAACTGTGGTAAAGGTTTCCTCCTACTAAACTAGCTCCCTAATAATTGAGACGGGATT
This sequence comes from Rhynchomys soricoides, assembly GCA_019843965.1. Lineage (NCBI taxonomy): Eukaryota > Metazoa > Chordata > Mammalia > Rodentia > Muridae > Rhynchomys > Rhynchomys soricoides. Next base: position 13,106,905 of record JADRCH010000040.1, on the reverse strand, counting down.
GTTATATTTATTTAACAAGCTTTAAGGGCACAAAAACTGAGCAGTATTGGTCCATTTTGATCCTCTCAACTAATCTGGCTACTTTCAAGTCAAAATCTCTGAGATAGTTGCATTTTTTATGTTTTTCTCTGTTACAGCTGTTTTCTCATGGTATTTCCTGGACTTTCTCCTTGTGGTTAATCCTCACTTCCTCCAGACCTATTCTTTCCCCTGCTTAGTCTTTTCTTGATCAGCTAGCATTATTGACCATTCAGGGAATAATTAAGGAGAAATGTTTACACAACATTGAGACAGGAGAGTCTCAGAATAAGGATTACAATCAAATATGTGGGCACAGAAATCAGCAGTTGACTAATACAAGGATAATTTTTACACATGGCATAATAACCTTATGACTACATAAAATACTAAGGAATTTTATGGGGCTTCAGAGGAATAAAGAACTGGGTCCAGAAACAGAAGCTCTAAGTTACACGGAGAAGAAACTTCCACTTTTACCATAAGAATCCTTCTTATACTGCTTCAATGGATTCTTTCTATGATCATCTTCTGATTAGGTCAAGCAAATTTCAGAGTAGGTGTTCCTGGCTGTTTTCCAAAAAGGAAAAGGACCCCTGAGAGAAATGGCCAAGGTAAAACCTTAACCACAATGAAGATAGTAAGCCTTTAAAACCCCTAAAGCAGGATGGGAGAGAAGGGTCAGTGACTAAAGACTTTTCCAGGAGATGCAGGTTTAATTTACAACCCTCAGCAACTCTAGTTCCAGAGGATAGAAGCTGCTCATTTCTTTCTTCAGAGCTCACCAGGCATGCATACATACTGCACAGACATGCATACAGGCAAGATACCCATACACTTAAAAATAAATAAATCTTAAAAATAAAATAAAATAAAATGATCAAGGTCCATGTCGAGAGACTATGAGGTGGTCAGAAATGTCTATGTGGCTGATGTCTTCCTTTGGACCACAGATCTCAATGCTCTTTTTCCATCCCCTAAGAATACATAGGGTCAGGAGACTCCTGCTTCCTTTCTCCCCACACCTTCATTTCTTTGTGAGCTCAAGTGTTTATTAATGTGATTGTGTTTAAGAGAAACATATTTACTTTATGCAAAGAAACTAGGCTACAGTGGAAAAGCATTTTAATTTTCTAACTTGTGAAGATATTTCAGTATCTTTAGATACATGATAGTGTAAGTGTTAGAATGTTACATATAACATAGTTTTAAAACTTCACTAAATATACTATTTTGTGTAGCAATTTATACACTGAAACACTCAATCTAGGAAAAAAGGTGGTTAAGATCCAGCAAATAAGGGAATTTACAAGGAACAGGACTTAAACAAATTTGGAAATCTTAGAAAATTCCTGAAACTTATAAAAGTCACAAGACTCCCCCTACTCCATAAGTTTACATAAGCAATAATAACTTCAAAGGAGCTGCAGCATTCTCAAAAGACAGAGCTGCCTCCACATCATGCAGGAATCTCCAAGGATGCAGCTTTCATGAGCCTGTATTGGGTATTTGGGTGATAAATCTATCCTTCAGTCTTCTATGCATCTGTAACTAATCTCACCATGCTTTTCTACATAACACTAGCTGATATACTTGTTTACCAAGTTAGAATTTATTGATATCTTTATTTTTGTCTATCATCATTGTTCTGTCTTGAGTGAGAAGATATTTGTTCATGTTTTTCTAAGGAAAGTCACACAGCATTGAAGCATTAAGAGGAAGAATAAGTTGAGAACCACTAGAGGATTCTAAAAGTGACCTCAGGAATGTTCATGAATTGATTACCCTACTCACAGACTCATTAGCTGTTTACAAATTGTGTTTGTTATAAATCCAGTTTTTCTCTTTCTGGTTGCTCCCTTGTACAATGTGATCATTTTTAAGGAGTCCTCATCACCACTACCCCACATCGTAACTTGCTTAAACTCAAGAAATGGATATGATAAATTCTTCTTACTTATAAATTCTTCATTATTTTCTTTTCATCTAGAACATTAAAAACATGTTAATATAGATTTTGATGCAGTCTGTGAAGGTGAGCCATTTGAGCAACAGCAGAATGGAAATTGTCAGAGAATGTATCTAGAGTCAAATGGCTACTATCTTACAGGTGGTGGTTTATTAAAATCTTTGAAAATACTTTTTTTTAATGATGATACATAATGTGGTAAATTTCCAGTATTCAATATCTGTAAAACATTATTCAAGCTATATCAAACATGACATTATTATTATTATTATTATTATTATTATTATTTAGAGTCCTGATATTCAGAAAGGTTATCTACTATGTGAGATTTGCATTTATAAAATGATTCTTTTATTGTCCCCTTTAAAGATATAATCAATAATTTTTACTGGGTGGGGTCACAGTTTATACAAAGCTAAATACAATTTCCTTGTCTTACAGTTTATAATTATTTGTTTGTTTGGTTGGTTGGTTTTGGTTTTTCGAGACAGGGTTTCTCTGTGTAGCCCTGGCTATCCTGGAACTCTGTAGACCAGGCTGGCCTCGAACTCAGATATCTGTCTGCTTCTGCCTCCCAAGTGCTGGGATTAAAGGAGTGCACAACCACTACCCAGCTAGAGTTTATAAATTAACCTAGTCTAAATTTAGCATATTGGTTCCTGCTAAGAGAGTGAAGGAAAATTACTTAACATATATTGTATTATTCATTCTAATTTCTTTCAGTTCTTTCTGTCAGAAAATTTGTAAAAATACAATACTGTCTTTAAAACAAAACAACAGCAACAACTAAACAAGTTGTGATTTAGGTCAACATATTTAATCAAGGAAAAGTAGGAATCCTCAATCTTATGAAAAATACTGGCTTAGGACTACAAAACCAAGTTCGTAGCACAAAGGAGATTTATTTGCTTCAGATGGACAGAGAGAGAAGTGAATAAGCGATAAAGACAGGAGATAGAGGAAGAAGAAAATGATAGGAACAAGGGAGAGGTACGAAAAGGGACAGTTGGGGCTGGGGTATTTATCTCAGAGGATACAGGACTGCCTCTGGATAGGGAGGAGACAGATGTGACCCATAGGCAAATGGCAGTTTATAAAGGTAAGATTGGAAACCTTGTGTTAGGATTAGGAATTTAATTTAAATTGGACATATTAATTAGGTGAGCCGAAGGCAGCTTTTGATTGCTGAACTTTAATACTTTGACAAGTGGATCTTGGTAGTCAGCCTTAGGAGGAGGAATTGGCCAAATAAGGGAGTGCATCTTGGTGACCAGCTTTAGGAACTAGTCTTATGTTTTTAAGCAAGGCAGAAGGAATAGGACAGAAGAGCAAGGCCTGCCAGAGCCATGCTTGTTACACTGGCCAGAGCTAACCAGAGTCTCTTCATTGAGCAGAATATAGTTTGGATCTTTTATGAGTTTGGTGATTTGTGTCATCCTTTATCCTGTTCTGGAACCTGGAAGGTGATCATTGACTTACCTCAAGAGATGATGCTTATATTGTTTCTGTGGAGATTCTCAAATCAAATTACACTTCATGGTTTTTAATAACTCACATAAAAAAGCAGAGAATTTCAAGAACCAGTGAAACTGAAGAGAAATGTGTGATTCTGTCTTGTTGGCCTAGTATCTCTTCTCTCTATTCATTCAATGGATCTGATAGCAATATACTTCAGCTAAAATATTTTTACAAAAGTATACAAATATCAGAAAGGCCTTATATGGAAGGAAATATTCAAATGTAATGATTCATTTTTAATTTAGTCATGAATGTTAAATAAATGTACTTGATGAAACAATTACTGATCATATGCCACTGTGACCAGAAAGAACATACTCTTAAATATTTCAGAGACTGATTATTTTTACCAACTGAAAAGGATGGAGTGGATGTCCCATTTTAGGGTGGCAGCCCACCTACCATGTGACCAAGAAGACAATCTTATTCTAACTTTGAATTTATCATTCTCAGCATGAAGGTTTCTTGTTTAAACTTGCCTCATTATTGCAGGAAAAGTTTAGAAATCTTTGCATTTTATGCAGGTGAAAATGTAGGCATTAGAAAGCTATAAGCCTGGTGAACCAACCAGATTGCTCTTTGATTTACAAAACATCCATGGAGACTATGCCCAATAAATTCTCCAGAAATTTAACTGGGTGGGCCTCAAATAAACACAAAGAACAACAATAAACAAAAAAGTCAGGAATCATGGTTTCTCAGCATGAAAACTTCACTTAACTTTTATTAGTAGTCATTAAATATTCTCATTACTCTTATTAAAATAAAAGGCCAAAGTGGTTCATGGATTCTCCTTTACTTTCTTTTAACTTTTGAAATTTTTCCTGTGGGTTAACTAAATATATAATGACACAAAACTTCATTGAGTTTGTTTCTTGTTTTTATTTCCTTGCATTATCAGAGTCTAATCCTGGTATTTGCAAATGCTCTATAAAAAAGTATGTTCTTGTGAATCTACTCCTCAAGTCCATGCTTTCATGGCTTTATTGTATGACTTTATTATACTTCTACTAGCGGTGTACCACAAGCAGACTCTTGTAAACCATGTATTTAATTTAAATTTATTATAGTTTCAATTATTATCCTCTTATCGTATTCTATTGGCTTAGCGGTTTGTACCAAACTCAACTAACCTAAAACATCCCCCCCATCAATCCCCAGGCAAGGTTTATTATTAGAATAGAGTGCTCAATTACTCAGGCTTGAGTTGCCCAGTGAGATCTAGGTTGGATTTATATTGCAGGAGATGTGAAACATATAAATATGATTTTAAATAAAAGATTTGAGTACTTGAGAACAATAATTTTCAAATATTTGTATGTTTTCTTGTGACATTTCAGAAGCCATTTTTTTTTGTAAAGATTAGCCAATTCTTTCTATGTAACTTAGTAGGAATGACAAAATGACCTATGCTAGTTTTTGGTGGTTGTTAATTTTCATAGTATTTCAAAGGTAAATACAGATTTTACTTCAAATAATCCTAATCAAATCCAGTACGGACTGCAGGTATATCTATTTTAGCAAGCTGAAATGATTTCCAGAGCAAAGCAATGACTCTGTATTAAGAGTGATTTTTAACAAGTAGTTTAAGATGTAAACATTCCATAATAAATTTTGAACCTGAAAATATATTCTTAATATTACTTTGTAATGTATTATACATTAAAACCTTAAACTGCAATATAATGTTTCTAGGAAGCAAGGTCTTTGGAAAGAATGTAGTCATGAATTTATTTCCTAAATAAATTCGTGCTCTCATTAAATAAAAGTTCCATAGAGCATAGAAACTCATATTATCTATTACAAAGAGACAGTAGAAGTCTGCATGTGGAAAACCATCTTTACTAGAGCCTGCACATGCTGCCCTAGTGATGAGCATAAACACATGACTACACTGTTCAGACTGGACAAATAAATAATAAAAAGAAAATGACAAAGTCAGGCCATGAAGATGAGAAGGAGATCTGCTGAGATACATTGGTAGAGGGAGAAAATGAATTCAGAAATGATAAACATTAATTGTTATTGAATACAAGATACATGCATACATGTATGAAATTTTCAAATAATTACATTTCAATAATTTAAAAAAATTAAATATAAAATTATAACTCCCTCATAACTCATCCAACGAGAAAAAGGAGATTGTGGTAGGGACCATATGTTTGTGCCTATAAAAAATGTCACATGCTCTTAAAGTTTTATCTGTGTTGGTAGTACCTGGCTTTGCAAGGTCACAAATTAAACTGCCTCACTTCCCCTAAAAGAGAAAAAGATTAAATAGATCATGAGATTTCTATATAAAGGGCAAACTAGAAATTATAATGTTAAGCAAAATAAGCAAAACTCATAAATACAAATATGATATCTTCTCTAACGCAGAACCCAGATTATATCTGTTATTTGTGTGTGTGTGTGTGTGTGTGTGTGTGTGTGTGTGTGTTTGTGTGTGTGTGTTCATACATGTATAGGTCATGGATATAGAAAAAGGACCTTGAGAGGGAGGAGGTAGGGTTTGATAGTAAAGGAAGTGGAAATCATGAGTTTGGTAGGAAGGTAGGGAACCAGAACAAGGCAAGACAGGAAGAGTAAGGGATGACAGTATGTGGAATTTAAATCAAACCAAAGTTGGGTGAATGAACATGGATATATCATAATGATATATATCACTTTGTATGAAAACTGAAATCACTAATAATACTCATAAAAAACTTAAAAATAGTTAAATATTTTGTTTCCAAATTTGCAGAGGTATACATAAGTTAATTACTCTTTGAGATCATCATGCGTATTATATATGCAGATGACCTACAAAAATGTTGATGAATATTATACTGTGCTTTCAAATAAAATATTAATTTCATACAAACATACCTGTTAGGTTTGGGATTCCCCCTCAGTGTCATTGGGATATTTTTCATTGCCTATACTTACATCTTGGAATACTTGTTCAAAATTTATGTTATTGCAGCGTGTGTGTGTGTGTGTGTGTGTGTGTGTGTGTGTGTTTGTGTATGTGTGTTTCCATGTGAATTTTCAGCTGAATTTTTTGTATTGGGAAAATGTTTTGGGATTTTAGCTAAAATTATGTTTTGTCTTTAGATTGTTTTCTGCAATCTAAGCGTTTCTACATTAGTCCTTTCAGTAGATGAGCATGAAATACCTTCCCATCTTCTAGCATCATCTTCAGTTTCATCTTCAGTGTCATAAAGTTTTAATTGAATGGATCTTTTACTTCCTTAGTGACACTTATTTCTTTTATTAAGTTGTAAATTGTATTTTTCATATTTTATTACTTTAAAGTTTGTGCATAGGAAAGTATTGTTTATATCCCGCAACTCTACTAAAACATGATTGTGTCAAAGCAATCAGCAGTTTAAATAGAGCTCTTAATTGCCAGCTAAATATCTAACATACAATTAATATTTCAAATATTTAAAGAACTAAAAATATTAGTCACCAAAAAGAGATAAAACAACCAAAACTGTGAGTAAACTAATAAAATGAGTAGAGAAATCTTCAAGAAAAAATAGTAAGTGGCTAAAAAATATTTGAGAAATTTTTCATTATGTTTAGCTATCATGGAAATATGTATTAAATTTTACTTAAAATTCCATTTTAGTTGAAACAGAATGGCTATTATAATGAAAATAAATGATTTTAAATCCTCAAAATACACAGAAAATGGGAATAGTGTAGCTCAAAAACCAAACTAAATGAAAGAAACCCAATTGCTTGCCTTCCCAGAAGTCTATGAATGAGATCCAACACAACATAGTAAACTGACAACACCATGAAGTTTGTTGCATTAGTTTGTTTTAGGTTTGTTTGTTTGATTGATTTACTTGCATGATTCATTAGTATAAATCTGGAAGTCTACAATGTCCTGTCACAACCTCACACTATGAAGTTGACTATGCCTATAGACTTACACAACAAATAGGAATATGAACTAGCATATCCACTATGAAAATCAATATGGACTTTCTCACTAAAGATTGCGTTACAGTGTAATCCTCCCATATCATTTCATGTGTTTTTAGGTGCATTATTTAAAGTATCATTATTATAGAGGTACTTGTACATCATAGTTATTGCTAATCTGTTTGAAATAGCCAAAACATTGGACAACACTAGATACACTTCAGTAAATTAATGGATAAAGAATGTGATTATATATAATGAAACACCAACCACTGAAAATGCATGGGATGTAACTAGGCCTCATACATATATGTAACTTGATCTTCATGAGGGACCCTAGCAACTGGAGGAGGGGCTGTCTCTGATTCTATTGCCTGCTTTTGGGCCCCTTTTCAGTAACTGCAACTTCACATGTCAATACTGGTTTATATCCATGGGAGGCCTCCCCTTTTCTGAGTAGAGATGGTGGGAGTATGAGGGCGAGAAGAGATGAGAAGTGACTTGAGAAAAATGCCTCCATAAAATCCAGCTGTAAGGCATTTTCTTAGTGATTGATGGGGAAGGACCAAGCCCATTGGTGCTACACTGGGGCTGGGAGTCCTGGCTTCTACAAGGAAGCTGTTAGATAGCAACAAACAAAATGGCCCAATTTAAAAACAGGAAAGAGAGATAAGCAGAATATTCTCAACAGAGAAATCTCTAATGGCTGAGAAACACTGAAAGAAATGTTCAGCATCCTTAGTCATCAGTAAAATGCAAATCAAAAGGACTCTGAGATTCTATCTTACACCCATCAGAATGGCTAAGATTAAAAACTCAAGTGACAGCTCATGCTGGTGGGGATGTGCAGCAAGGGGAACACTCCTCCATTGCTGGTGGGAGTGCAAACTTATACAACCACTTTGGAAATAAAATTGGCAGTTTTTCAGAAAATTGGAAATAGTTCTACCTCAAGACTCAGCTACACTACTCCTAAGCATATACTCAAAAGATGCTCAACTAATATAACAAGTTCACTTGATCAACTATGTTCATAGCAGCTTTATTTGTAATAGTCAGAAGCTGAAAACCACTCACATGTCCCTAAACCGAACAACACATAAAGAAAATGGTTCATTTATGTAATGGAATGCTATTCTGCTATTAAAAGCAAGGACATCATGAAATTTGCAGGCAAATGGATGGAACTAGAAAATATCCTGAGTGAGACCCAAAAGTACATGCATGGTATGTACTCACTGATAAGTGGATATTACTCATAAATCACAGGATAACAAAATTACATGCCACAGACCCAAAGAAGCTAAACAAGGAAGGCCCAAGGGAGAAAGCTTGAATCTTACTCAGAAGGGGAAATGAAATACTTATTGGAGGTAGATAGAGAGAGGAACCTGGATGGGATAGGAGATGTGGAGGGGAAGGAAGGTGGAGTGAGGTCGGGGACAAATGTAAGGAGAGCCAGAGAAAGAAGGCTGGGAGAGTGAACAGAAATCAGTGGTGGGTAGGGTGTGTGCTTCTATAGATGTGCTGCAGACCCAGAATTGGGAGTTTCCAGGGAGTCTGTGAGGGTAACTCTAGATGAGACTCCTAGCATTGGGGGATATGGAGCCTGAAGTGACCACTTCCAGTAAATAGGCAGGAATCCCAGTGGAGGGATAAAGACACCAACACACCCACAAAACTTTTGACCCCAAATTTCTTTTGTCTAAAGGAAATTCAGGGAAAATGATGTAGCAGAGACTGAAGGAATGGCCAACTTGAGACCCATCCCAAGGACACACACTGATTGCTGACACTACTACTCTGTTATGCTTGCAGACAGGAGTCTAGCATAACTGTCCTCTGAGAGTCTCTATCCAGCATCTGAATGAAACAGATGCAGATATTTGCAGCCAAACATTTTTCAGAGGTTGGGACTGAGTAAGATTGAAAGCCATTAAGTGGATAGGAACTTGACAGGAAGACCAACAGAGTCAACTAACCTTGACCACTGGGAGCTCTCAAAGACTGAGCCACCAACCAAAGAGCACACTCAGGTTGGACAAAGTCCCTTAGACAGACAACTCAGACTCCATGTGGAACCCCAACAACTGGAGTGTGTTGCTATTCCTAAAGCTGTTGACTGACTGTGGAATCTATTTTCCAACAGGACTGCTTTGTCTGTCCTCATAGGAGAGGTTGTGCCTAACTCTGCAGACACTTGATGTATCAGGATGGGGGTATACTCAGAGGGACCCCTTCCTCTCAGAGGAGAAGGAGTGGGGATAATGGAGGGTCTCTGATGAGAGGAGGCACTGAAGTCTTTGGGATATAAATAAATGGTAATGAAGCACTGAGAGAAAAAAGCCATATACACATCCCTCAAGTTTCAGTAGTCCTGCAGATGTAGTTTAGTGCTTGTGGCTGCCACAAGGGCCACAGGATGGCACTCCCACAGCTTTGTTTGTTTGTTTTTTTGTTTGTATGAGGGTTTTTTTTTTTTTTTTGTTTTTTTTTTAGGAATTTCAGATAAAATCCTAAGTTTGGAATAAAACAAAACTTTAAAACGTTGTAACTTCTTTTGCTGCCAAAGAAACAGCAATGGCCTTTTCAGCTATGCTGTTCTTGTGTAAGTAGCAATGGGCTGCCTTTCATTGACCATGTCACCACTTAAGGGCCAATCTGGTGACAAGACAGCAGGGTTCTGTTCTCAGTAGGGACATGAGTCTTCTTGGATAAATCAATATCTTAGTCCTTTAACTCCTGAAAGTCTTAAATCAGTGGTTTTAAATATACTGGTACATCTCAAGTGTATGAGACTTCAGATCTAGTCAGATTTCCTTCATAAAGTTATCAGAAAGTTTGCCCACTTATCACCTGAAAAGAAAAAAAGAAAGAAAAAGAAAAACAATCATAGGGAGACAGTGAAGAAACAGTTCACATTTATCTGAATATATTCTCAGTCTTTGACGCTTGGGCAAAATTCAGTCACATACTCTTGTTGCTTAATGGTAATGTACAGCTAGGAAACCAAGCTATCAGCATTAAACAGGCCAATCTGCCTACTTTTGTCAGCTAAAAGTCATTAGGGAATTTTACATGTTGTGAATTCTCAAATATTCTCAGATTTGTTGCATCACCTTTCCCCAGATTTAAACCTACAATGTTTTAAGAATCATACCAGAAACCCATTTACAGGGAACAAACACATACTACACACTTTGTACCATCTTACCAGCTCCTGAGTTTACTACATCAGATTATACTTCCATCCAGGGAATCTGCAGGTTACCTTCCTTATCTTAGTAATTAAAGCGGGGGGAAGGGGAGGGTTGAGGAATTCTCAGCAATTTCTTGGGATATGATTTGAAAGTCATTGAAAGGGTAAATGTCATTAATACTTAAGATGATTAGTTACATGTTTCCTTTACTGGTTCAGTATGTACACTTGTACATGTGTATTTCTTCTCCCTATTTTCCATTGGGAAGTCTATTTCCATCCTCCTGCTTTATATGTTTCTGAGCATCATTCTCTTAGATTTTATGCTTTCAGACTTTGAAAAATATTTTATTATAGTTTATTCATTTTACATCCTGATTATTGTCTCCCTCCTGATCATCCCTCCTACAATCCCTCCCTCCCCACCCCTCCTCCCATTCTCTTCTGAGAGGGTAGGGGACTCCTTGAGTATCCTTCCCCTAACCATAGCACATCAAGTCTCTGCTAGGCTAGGTACATCCTTTTGCACATAAGCCAGACAAGGCAGCCCAACTAGAAGAATATGTCTCACTTACTGGCAACAGCTTTTGAGATACCCCTAACTCCAGTTGTTCAGGATTCACATGACGACTGAACTGCACATCTGCTTCTTATGTTCAGGAGGCCTTGCTCTAGCCTCTGTCTGCTCTTTGGTTGGTGGTTCACTCTCAGTCCCAAGGGTCCAGGTTAGTTGACTCTATTGGTCTTCCTGAAGAATTGCTATCCCCCTTGAGGTCCTCAATCCTTCTCTTAACTCTCCCAAAAGAGTCCCAATCTCCATCGACTTTTTGGAGTCTCTGTATCCATCTGAGTCATAATGGAATATTAGTAATAGTGTCAGGGTCTGCTGCTTGCCCATGGGACGGTTCTCTTGTTGGGCTTATTATTGTTTGGGTATTCCTTCAGTCTTTGCTCCATCCTACTTCCCTGCATTTCTTGTAGACAGGATACATTTTGGGTGGATGTCTTTGTGAATGAGCTGGTGTCCTTATCCCTTCACTACTGTTTCTACCTGGCTACAGGAGGAAGACACTTCAGGTTCCATATCCCCAATGCTGTGAGTCACAGCTAAGGTCACCCCAATTAATTCTTGGGCACCTCTCCTATGCCAAGTCTTTGGTATGTCCTCAAGATAACCCCCCCCCCCCAGCTTACTTTAAAATACATCTGCTAAAATCTCCAAGCAGCTAACACTGGCCAATCCCAAAATTCTTTTTAGCACTAAAGAAACATATCCTACAGAATTGAGGTCTCTAAATTCTAGGGGGATTCTTCTGGCTACTGAGGGTGGCATTGTAGAGCCATGTCTCTGTCAACACAGTGCTGGCCCACTCCCTAATGTAAAGGAAGAGGCAAAAATATGAACATGTTTGAATATTTGGATATACCAGCACTCAGGAAAATGTAGGCAGACAATCAATGACTGACTTTTGAATATCAGGGACTACCACAGGACACTTGAAAAATGAACAAAATATAACACAGCATTAAGAAACTACATATATAGCTTGGGAACCAGGGGTAATGCATATCAACATCAGATTAGGAACTGTGCCTCGAAGCTGCAGAATGCTCTACATGCAAGAGACTATTACCCTCCTCTGAAAAGGAAAGATTATATTTGATCACAGGGAAAGCTAATTAAGCATGGTTTAGAATGATTCCCTGGTAAAACAGCTGTCCAACAATGTTAAGCATGCAATGAATTTGACTGACATTTTATCATCTTTTCACTGATATAAGTGGTCACACTTGGAGTTAATAAACTTTGTATTACCAATTGCTTCAGAAATCTAAAGCTTTGATTCATCCTTTGTATACAGCTTATGACCATGTCAAAGATGAATGGCTTTTTACATGACTCCTTGACACCATCTTGTGTACCAAATTCTCAGTTGACATTCACGCAGTTCTTATCTACTTTCCGTAAATCCACAGTGGGATTCTGAGTGCTGCTACATACAGAGAGCGATGTGCTGCAGATACTCTCTGTGTCTTCTGCCTGTCACTCATAACTTTCACCTGGCTGATAGTGCTTCTGGACAAAATATAAATCTTAATGTGTGTGTACCAGAATTTCTGAGATCTCTCCACTACTCTGTGTTGTTCCTTCACATACAATCTCACCTTCAGCTTTATTCATGCTGTTCCGTCTCTTGGTTTTGGTCTCGTTCTCTGCTTCTCTGTCTCTATCTCTCTGTCTCTGTCTCTCTCTGTGTGTGTCTCTCTCTGTGTCTCCTCTATCTCCTTGAATATTTTCCCTTCCTTTGCTTTCATCTCTGATATTGAGGTTCTTGTTCGGTGTTGTCTCTTGAGGGTTTGGAGGATGGTCAACTCAGATGAGAAAAGTCTACTAAAATTATATTTATACACAGAATTATGCATATTATTTTTCTTCAGAATTTTTCTTAACTGTAATTTCTTCATATCCATGAGTGTGAATTGTTTCTCAAGCTCTCTTTCCATGTCAGCACATATAATATAATAATTGTAATTTCATGGGTTTTGGTATTTGTTATACCTTTTCCTAGCCAAGCAAAAACAGTGTCCCTTTTATCTCAAATTAAGATGTATTTCTAGCAATTAACATTATCATTATTAAATAAAATGACTATTTTCATTGTTTCTTAATCTCAAAATGAAATGAACTCTATCACAGTAATTGAAAAAGAACAATCTAAGTTCCCAGAACCTGTTCACAGCTTCTTCATATTGAAGGGTGTATATTGTAGGTTTTCTGCTTAATAAAAACCTACTACATTTATGAGAATGTTACATTTTCGAGGACTGGTAGATTTGAGATAGCAATTTTCCAGTCAGGCTTCTTAGCTCATGCGAGAGTCTGTCATGTATCCTCTAACTCCATAAGTCAACATGTTGCTTCCTACAATGAAGTATTTTATTCTCGATTTTATTATCCAAATACATTTCAGCCTATGTATAAAAGAACTTTTTTCATACTTTTATTTTTAATATCCAAAAGTCATCTACTTCTAGTTAGTATTTTACTTCAATGAAACTCCTTCCATTTGCAAAGGGCAACTATTGCTTGTGTTTATAAAAGAAACATATTTTAACAACAGAAAACATTGCCCATGCATCAGGCTATTACCTAATCTCTGTTGCCTGGGAAAACAACAGCTTATACTATGTAGAAGTTTGCTATGTGCCTACTTTGTTCACATCCTAGCTGAGATCAGAGCCTCTTAGAGGTTGCCGAGGGGGATATTATCATGGTTTAACTGTAGTAGCCTTCTTTGTACATTTGTTGGGCTGTAGTTTCTTGTATAACACATTATTCTTTAATACTATCTCAATTTTCTGATAAAGTGAATTGTGAATGTATTCTTAGAACAATGCACAAGAATTAAAGGGAAATAATACATTGTCTCTTCAAAGCTAGAAACAATTTTGCTTAAAGTTTGTATTTAAGCAGCTGCCTGAATAGTAATATTTCTTTTACAAAGCAGACATATATTCTTAAAAAAAAAAAAAAAAAAACTTTAATGGCATTATATTGTGATCTCATATATTATTTAATCTTGCAAAATTTTACTACCATGTGTAAGACAGTTCTCAGACACTACAGCAGAGAAACATTTTTGTTTGCTAGGTTGGATACTTGTGATATATGGCAAAGCAGTGGATGCCTAGTCATTTTTGATCATTGTTTTAAAAGGTAAACACTGGTTTTCTTTAGTTATACATGCATGCATTTTTGTCACATTTAAGCAGTAATTTTGATGGTTTGGCATGAATTGAAATGCTGAAAAATTGTAACTGGTTATTTTATATTTTTTAAAATTTTTATTGTTTTTTATTTATTTACATTTTAAATGTTATCTGTCTTCCAGGCTTCCCTTCCAAAAACCCCTATCCCTCCCCCTTCACCCTGCTTCTATGAGAGTGCTCCTCCACCTAATCCCCATTCCCACTTTATTGCCCTAGCATTTCCTTATGATGTGGCAACAAACCTTCACAGGATGAAAGGCTTCTCCTCCCATTGATGCCAGATAAGGCCATCCTCTGCTGCATATACAGCTGGAGCCATGGGTCCCTCCCTGTGTTTTCTTTGGTTAGTGGTTTAGTCCCTGGGAGCTCTGGGGGGGTCTAGTTGGTTGATATTGTTATTTTTCTTATAGAGTTGTAAACTGCTTCAGCTCCTTCAGCCCTACCCTAACTCCTCCATTGGGGTCCCAGTGCTCAGTCCAGTGGTTAGCTGAAATTATCCGCATCTGTATCTGTAGTAAGGCTCTGGCAGAGCCTCTCAGGCGACATTCATATCAAGCTCCTGTCATCAAGTAATTCTTGACATCAGCAATAGTGACTGGGTTTGGTGGCTGCATATGGGATGAATACCCAGGTGGGGTAGCCTCTGGGTGTCCTTTCCTTCAGTCTCTGCTCCATTCTTTGTCCCTGTATTTACTTTAGACATGAGCAATTCTGGGTAAAAATTTTGAGAAGGGTTGGTGGCTCCACCCCTCAACCGGGGGCCCTGCCTAACCTCTGGATATGGTCTGTACAGGTTCTCTCTCCCCTTTGATGGGTATTTCAGCTAATGTCATCCCTGTTGGGTCCTTGGTGCCTCTTGCTTTTCTGGCATCTGGGACTATCTGTTGGCTACCCCCTGTTCCCCATACCCCATTGCTACACACCTCTGTTCAGTTTCCTGACCCTCTCTACATCTCCCCTGTCTCCTCCCACACCTGATCCTGACTCCTTTTCTTCCTCTCCTCCTCCTCCCTTCCTCCCAAGTCCCTCCCACTCTCTACCTTCAGCGATTATTTTGTACCCCTTTCTAAGTAGGTCTGAAGCTTTAGTCATCCATCTTCTTGAGCTTCACTTGGTCTGTAAGATGTATGGGTATCCCGAGCATTTTTCTAATATCCAGTTATCAATGAGTACATACCATGTTTGTTCTTTTGTAACTGGGTTACATCACTCAGGATGATATTTTCTAGTTCTGTCCATTTGCCTGTGAATTTCATGAAATCATTGCTTTTGAATGGGCGAGTAGTACTCCATTATGTAAATGCACCACATTTTCTGTATCCATTCCTCTGTTGAGGGACATCTGGGTTGTTTCCAGTTTCAGGATATTATAAACAATGCTGCTATGAACATAAAAGAGCATGTGTCCCTGTTATATGTTGGAGCATCTTTTGTGTATATGCCCAGGAGTGGTATAGCTGGATCTTCAAGTAGTACTATATCCTATTTTCTGAGGACAGCCAGACTGATTTCCAGAGTGGTTGTACCAGCTCATAATCCCACCAGCAATAGATGAGTGTTTCTACAGATTCAATCTGATCCCCATCAAATTTCCATCTCAATTCTTCACAGAGATAGAAAGAACAACTCTCAAATTCATTTGAAACAACAATAACAGCAACAACAATCCATGATAGTTCACCCTGCTTCTCAACAATAAGAGAACTTCTGGGGGAATCACTATCCCTGACCTCAAGCTCTACTACAGAGCAATAGTGATAAAAAACTGCATGGTACTGGTACAGAGATAGGCATGAATTCAATGGAATAAACATAGAAATAAACTCATACAACTACAGTTACTTGATCTCTGACAAAGAAGCTAAAAGTATCCAGTGGACAAAATATAGCATATTTGACAAATGGTGCTGGCTTAAGTGGATGTTGGCATGTAGAAGAATTCAGATTCACCCATTCTTATCTCCTAGTGCAAAGCTCAAGTCCAAGTGGATCAAAGACCTTCACATAAAACCAGATACACTGACTCTATTAGAAGAGATATTGGGAAAGATCCTAGAACACACGGGCACAGGGGAAATCTTCCTGAACAGAACATCAATGGTTCAAACTCTAAGGTCAACTATTGACAAATGGGACCTCATAGAATTGCAAAGCCTCTTAAAGGCAAAGGATACTGTCAATAGGACAATATGGCAAACCACAGATTGGGAAATGGTCTTTACCAACCCTACAATATATACAAAGAATTAAAAAGATAGACTCCAGAGAACCATATTTCCCTATTAAAACATGCGGTACAGAGTTAAACAAAGAATTCTCAACTGAGGAATCTCAAATGGCTGAGAAGCACCTAAAGAAATGTTCAACATCCTTAGTCATCAGGGAAATGCAAATCAAAACAACCCTGAGATTCCACCTCACAGGAGTCAGAATGGCTAAGATCAAAAACTCAGGTGACAGCAGAAGCTGGTGAGGATGGTAAAAAAGTGGTGTTTTGTTTTGTTTTGTTTTTTAATTACACTACCTATTTAGTTTAGAAAAAATGAACTTGATATTTTTACCCATAATAGAAAACTTGCAGGCAGTCTTTCCCCTTGCAATAAGAAACTGTTAAAATGAACAAAGCATATGGGGAATTGCTTTTAGGGATCAAGAGAAATATAGAACATGGCTTAATCCTTAAAGTACAGGGATAACACAGTCATCATTTTCATTTAGACTTTCTATCTGGGGAATCTTAGAAACATTAGTACACTGTAGCAATGCCCACTTGGCCTAGGGTGGACTCTAACTTATAAAATTACTGAAATCACAACTTGTCAGAGGGCAAGGGTATAGCTGCATAATACAGAAACACAGCAGAATGTAGTCTTCCCTATTTTCATGACAAATTCTTGGCTGTACAGTTAAGGTATAACTCAACATAATAATAACTTATTCAATAAAAATGATAATATTATTGAACCAGAAGAAATTTTATGTGCCTGATGTATCTGAAATCAGGCAATAATTGTTGGGAAGCTCATAACTATATCTCCAGCTCTATAAGTCTAAAACTCTCTTTTGACGATTGCTGCCCACCATACACACACACCCACCCACACACACACACACACACACACACACAGCTTAACCTAAAATAAATCTTAAAAAACAAAATACAAAGACTAACATATGGACTCTATGTGATAAGCAGGAAAAATAAAATCAGTCAATTTGATGATTCTTCTAACAGAAGAGAGATGTTCATAAGCATTGTCGAAAATTATGGCCAATTGCTTACCTAAATTGTTGGAAAACTTTACTTTCCTAGACCAAATGAGCATCACAAGTAAGATACAAAACAAAACAAATAACAAACAAAAATGTTTAACTGTTAAACTGTTTGTTGTTAAACTGTTTCTAGCTAAGGTATTTTAATAAAGCTTAATTTATGCTGCCTTTTTTCCTGTATTCTTGTCTATTAATTACAAACTGTTTGACTAGCTTCTTTTCACTTTTAGAAACTATCACAACCTTCTGTGACTAGTTATTGCATTGACTCCCAAGGTGATGACATTTTGAGTTGAGTTTAAAACTCTTATTTGCTGCGTATATGTTATCCTAACTACATAGCAAGCAGTATAGTAGCATCCTGTCTGTGCCCACTTTTTGCATTTCAATGTACCCAAAGCATGTTTGTGTTTATTGCTGCTAAGTTTGGAAATCTATAAATTGGATAACTTCCTACAAAACCATACTTAAATTGAATTGTATTTCTACATGGATACCTATTTTTCTCAAATTCTTAATTGTTCTTTGTATCTTTATTTTTATTTGCTTTTGCATTATTTTGTACTGTTTACATTTATCCTGTACTTACTGTATTCAACATCATTTCTTTCCTTCCAAATAGTCTCCAAATATCAGTGAAAATTAATAAATGAAAAAAGTTAAAGAACTGAGAGATAATCATCATGCACTGACAGTAAGGTTTTTGCATTGAGGTCATGAAGGAGCTGTGAATCATGTCCCCACTGCTATTCAATAAACTTCTTAAATACTGATGCCACGTGGTTTATTATCCACTCCTTCTCATACTAACACTGAGTATGTCTAATAAAACAGGTCATTTTAACTTTTGACACTAGGAAAATGAGACAGCATGTAGATTTTCTGACCACAACTCTGGATTCCTTGTGATTCAATTGTATTCTTAAGTTTTCATCTGTTTTGTTTTTGGTGTGTAATTATCATCTATTTTTACTTGGTGGGAAATTTACTAGTTTATCAATTTGTAGTATTTAACTAAACAATTTTTAAGCCTGCTATTCCTCTTCGTAAAGTAGACAGTAAATTGACTGTTCACATCTCTTCACTAACAAATTTCATATTGCAATTTTAAATGCATTAAAAAAAAAACTGTAAAGGGAACTATGTGCTCCAGAATTTTCTAGCAAAGATAGAACAATTGAAGTTCAATTTTACAGTCTTTTTGAGCTGAATGCCAATCACAGAGCCCAACAATTTGTTATATTAAAAGATTCTAACTGTATTTAGATATATTGATGAAACTTGTAAGGTAAGAACATTAGAACTGTCTGCCATGACTTACTTGGAGATGGCCATTTACATATAGTTCTATAGAAAATGTATAAAGCCTGGTCATTAACTCCATTTTATGCTGAAATGTGTTGGCAACTTTAGGTTAAATATAACTATAAACTATAGTCACCAATGGATTTGACAAGATGAAAATCCATAGCCATATCACTCTGGACTTTTGCCATGAGCAATCTTGTATAAACTTCTCTGGACTTAGAATGGTTAGCACATTGAAATTCAAGTTACGTTCTGATAGCTATCAAGTTCATTTAAGGACTTCAGACTGAAACTGCATAACAGAGTTCCCAGGCCTATGGGCCATGATATCTGCCTTTCAAATAATTGTTAGCTTTTTGCTACTTCTGTGGGATTTGTAAAAGGTAATACATTTTGTTATTTGTTATCAACAATGCATTAATTATTGGTTTATTTGAAATCATTTTTTAAAAATAAATATTGAAGGAAAATAATTATGAGTGAGCTGTTGCTAAGAAAGTATGCTATTCTCAAGTAAGTAACTGAGCAAAAGCTGCACAGTACAAGTTTTTACTTGACTTAATGACATAATATGTCCCTGTTTCAAATTTTTATACCTCCCAAAACATTTTAGTGTTTGCTATTATAGATTTCAGGGTTAGTGGGAAGGATCAATGTGTAAGCCTCTTGTAACACCTGACAATCTGATTCAATTCCTTGAACTTACATGTTTGAAGGAAAGAAGACAGAACTGATCCTTGTTTGTTCACACACACACACACACACACACACACATTCATACATACCATGGCACATGTACACACTTCCCCATTAAATTTTTGAAATATATACTTTTATTAAAAATTTAAAAACAGATTTGTTACTCTAGTTAAGAATCATAATATAGTGACCATGTAATTAATTGTCTGTATCTGAACATTTCTAAGAGTAAGAATTGCTTTAAAATAATCCACAAACAGAACAGTCCTGAGCAAATCAAGACATATGGTCACCATGAGTTTTGGAGGATGTGTATATACTGAGTTCTCATTTTGAAAATAACAAATGTTACTCCCCCTGGTGATTAACTGCACAAGTCATCCTTCTAGTTTTATAAATAGTTATGAATGCTTAAATAAAATAGCATAGTCATATGTTACTTGAAGTGCTCCTGCCTTATGTAACTGTTTTAAATGCTTCGCATTTTCTGTGTGTTAATATTTTTACATTGACTTACATGAATGTGCACACATGTGTACATGGATGCCCACTCATACATACACACATATGCCCATGCATACATACATATATGTATGACTGTGGGTACATTCACACAGTGCATGAACACTTGAGTATGTGTGTTCCTTGGTACACTTGTGAGATCAGAGGACAACTGGTGGGAACTGATTGTAGCCTTTCACCATATGGGTCCTGCTGATTGAACTCAGTATGTCAGGCTTGGTGGAAAGCCAACACCTTTAACAACCATACCTATGGTAAATCCCTTCTGTAGAATTTGAAGAACATTTGACCATTGTCTTTGCTTTCAAAGTTGGCTATTTATATTTCATTCAAATACTGAGGAAATTTGTTTTTAAAATTTTATTTGGATGTAAGTCACTTTATTTTCTGAGAGATAAGGATATAAATTTATTTATAAGTAGAATGCTTAATAGTTTTGTCTCTCAAATGCTTCTGATGCTTACAAACACAATTATTTTAATGATCTTTAATACAGGCATTATTCTAGTTTGTTACAAGAGGTTATTTAATATCACATATGTACTTATTTTTATTTTCATAGATATTGAAAGTATGGTCTACGGTTCTTACTTCATTAAAACACCAAGGCATTGCCACAGATGTGAATAGTATTAATCCAAGATCCTGAATGCAATGATACAGAACAGATAGTCATCATTTTGATAGTTTCTTACATCATTTACCCACACAGTAAGAATGGGCGAAAAGAAAATTCCCCATGACTTCTTTTTATTTTTTTATTTATAAATATTTAATTCATACACAAATATTAAAACAAGTATAAAACTCTTTTAAATAATTGAGTCCAGACAGTATAGTGTGTTACTGTCTGCACGGCCACTTGACTGTTGCATGTTATGGTAATATATATTGTGAACCTTAACATTTTTTTGGTTACTGCCTTCCTTCCTTTTGCCACATTCTTCACTTCTTTACATATCATTACTTTTGGCATTTGCATAACTCTGTTCTTTAATTAAAATATAATTACATCATTTTTCCTCTCCCATTTCCTCCTCAGAATTCCTCCCATGTTCTTCCCCCAATCCCTCTTAAATTCATCAAATTCATGGCCTTTTTTGTTTGTTTATGTTTTTCAAGATAGAGTTTCTCTGTGTAGCCCTGGCTGTCCTGGAATTCACTCTATAGACGAGATTATCTTCAAATTCAGAGACAGACCTACTTCTGCTGGGATTAAAGGTATATACCACCACCATCACCTAGCCATCTCTTTTTCTTTTATTATTATCATATATATCTAAACACATAAATATATAAATAAAACCTGCTGAGTCCATTTGGTGCTGCTTGTGTGTACATGATAAAACTAATGCCTGGACATTTCTTTGGCACATTAATTTTAGACTCAGCATATCTTTAAACTGTATTCTCTAACTCTTTGTGGTGCTGGGGCTGGGGCTCCATAGTAGAGCACTTACATAACAAGCTAGGACCCTAGGATCCATCCCAAGTAATATTCTCATCCCAATAAAAGGAGTTAATCTTCAAATTTTTTCTTTTCAGTTATTTTGTGAGATTAGGTTCTCAAATTGGAAAGTTGTATCCCAGGCCCCTGCAAAAAAGTCAACAGCAAAACCAAATTTTCCAATGTGCACATGAGGGTAATGAGGGTGAAGAATGTAGAAGGGAGAGAGAGGGAGGGAAAGACTGACTTCTGCATGCTTGATGTGCCCCCCAGGATTTGACCCAGGCTATGCATTTTCTTTGTCAGGAACGTCACAAAAATATTCTATATCAGACTCAATTGTCCTGGGAGACACACTTTAGTCCCCACAACTTCTTTATTCAAATCAATCCTCAAAAACCCAACCAACTTTACTTGTGGTATTTGCCCATTGTCTTCAGAGTTAGTGAATTTTTATTTTAAATCTAAGATGAACAAAACCATTGTTTTCTCTAAGACTAGAAGTCAATTAAATTTATTATCATTGCATCTGATAGACATGTAGTACTCCTGAGTCTCTTACAATTCATCTTGCTATAGCTCTGCTAGCAAATAACTGAGGTTTAAGTTAGTTATGAATCTCTTGGTCCATCTGTGATGTAGACAATTTTCAGGGTCCAATTATGTAGTTTTTCAACTGCTCGCCTTCAGTTCCAACATTATTTCTTTCTGAGAAATCAATTTATCAGCTAGGGTGTATATTTCTTTTAAGAGTCTAGAACACTCTGTGTTTCAAACCAATACCCATGCTTTTAAGGCAAGATCTTTATTCTTTTCAAGATTTAAAAAAATGCTGCTTTCGGGTATGCCATTCTTTATACACACAGAATGGCTTTATGCCCCACATTTTGGCTGATGGTTTCCTTCAACCATAACATCGTTCTCAGAATCATTCTCTTATCCAAGACCTTTCTAACTTTAAGGAGAAAACGACTTGCTTCCAAAATGAGTCCAAGTAGCAAATATCTACTTTATGGAGAATGGACTATGCTTGAATATGAGGTGCTTGGTCATTTCTCTCACATTTTCAATTGTTGTGTGACTCATATCAAGAACTGTTTTAAAATGAAATATTCTGATGACAAAATTAGCTGCTATCCAAATGATGCTGATCATTTTTGGTGAATAAATAGACTTTCAGGTCATGAAAATAGTCTCTGCCTAGGTTCTGCCCTCAAGTTGATTGGACATACCATCATATTTTTAAGTTGTTTGATTTAAGAATTGTGTCATGCCTCAATATCTCAACAAATATATTTAGTGACTGCTTTTGCTGTCACTGAATGACTTGTTATACAAGTTGGTTTTGCAGTATTTTCTCATCATCTTGAAATTAGATTTACCTCTGGAAAAGCACTCAATAATTTAATATATCAGGTTACACATTATGCCACATAAAAATAAACTGCAAATCATTTGAAGAGTGGATATAAGAGCAAAGAGGGGAAGAGTAGTTATATGAATATAGGTCTGTTTCTGCCCGAAAATGTTAACACTTTGATGACTTGAATACTGTTATAAGACAATGCCTGATGGGAACAGCTGAATCATGGGAAAAATGTTTTCAGTAGATGAAGTTTAATTCAACTTTATTTATTTATTTATTTATTTATTTATTTATTTATTTATTTATTTTGGTTTTTCAAGACAGGGTTTCTCTGTGTAGCCTTGGCTATCCTGGAACTCACTCTGTAGACCAGGCTGGTCTCAAACTCAGAAATCTGCAAGCTTCTGCCTCCAAAGTGCTGGGATTAAAAGCGTGCACCACTACTGCCCAGCTATTCAGCATATTTTTAATGCATGTAACATGCTTTAGGGAAAAATTAAATCAGTTATGTTTTACTTCAGTTGTATAAGGCAACTCATGTCTTTGCCAGATGATATGCATGTTCCCTTTCAGATTCCAGTCTACAGAGAGTCCCCAGTCTATGCATGATTTTTCCATATATTTACTTAGATTTGTGAGTACAAATTCTCCCTTCCTGTGCTAAATTTGAACTTTAATATTAGTTTTGTGATTGAGTGGTATGCCTTTTGGTACATAAGAGTACATGGAAATGTATGTGAATCATTCCAGTTCAAATAACAAAATGGTGATTTTTACGTGTTAGCTATAGTATAGTAGTTTTATCATTTCCATCTATTATTTCCATCTATTTCTATGATTGGAATGCTTGCTATTCCGCTTAAAATTTATATGTAAAATACTAACTCTCAAAATGGTGGTGCTAGAAAGTGAGAGTATAGAATGGGATTGGCAGGAGAGCAGAGTCCTCAAGAAGTGTACTGAGAGCCATGTCTCCTGCAAATCTGTAGGAGCATTCCTTGAGGGAGAATTAACTGAGGGAAAAGGGCCCTTGTCTGAGAGGATGGTAGCGCTCAGAGGCAGAAGCTGTATAACCAGATGTAAGAGGAAAAACTGTTCATTTTTCTCTGTTCACCTTTGTTTCTTCTGGTAAATGCAGTCCATTTTGCTACTGCTACCACATCCTTCTTTGACATCTTAACATCTCCTTTGGCTTTTCCGTGTGGACTGAAGACCAGTGGCTTTCCCCACAGTTTATAATCAATCAATGTTAGATTAGTATTGTTGAAGCATCAGTCTCATGGTCTCAACAATTATCAGTATATAGAATATCAATATTGAACTGCTCAGTCAACATCATGTAAGCTAATCTAGTAACTATCCTTTAGATATGAACTCATTCCACTGATTCTGTTCACTAAAGAACCTTGACTACTCTGGACTGTGATGCCAAGAGCGTTTCTAGGTAAACAGAAATGTAAGGATGAATTCCACTACCATACTTGGTACTATTTAGAACCAGTTCTACAACTTGCTCATGCCTTTGTTTACAAATATTCTTCTGTTAGCCAGGAGAGTACTGACATTTTATTAGTTCTTTAAATGTTCTAAATGTATGTGATAAACTTAATTCAGCTCTTCTGAAGAGGAAGGAATTTGGTTACTTTGTATATAATTTTTTGAAAATAAGAAAAATAATGATGCTGGTTTGCTGCTTCAAGCATCTCTGAATAACGTAACACAGGAAAAGAGTGAACTCAGTGATAAAATTAATCAGCCAAACTTCTTTCCAGCAGACATAGGACTCAAGTTTCTGATAATCTAATCAAAATCTTTATCATATGATTGGCTAGCTTTCAATGCAGATTTAAGTATTGTCTTCAAAAGGAGTCATTTGCTGAACTGAGAGACCCAGGGTAGAAGGGTGGAGTTGCCATCAAGTTATATTATATTATACATGAAAATATTTTATATTTTACTTTTTAATTATATCATTCTCCCAATTCCCTAAACTGCTCCCTTTCTTCCCTCCACCCATCACAACTATCCTCCCTCTAAAATCTAATGCACACCTCTAAAATTTAAGGCTTCTTTTTTCCATATATATGTATATGTATGTGTGTGTGTGTGTGTGTGTGTGTGTGTGTGCTTAGTTCAGTGCTGACCAGATAACCAATAGGGAGGTCTGTCCCTGGGAGAGGCTAATTCTTCTTTCAGCAGTCATTAGTGGCTTAAAGCTTTTTGCTTAGGTGTGGGAATCTTTGGAATTTTTCTCCTTTCATGTTGCCTGCCCATTGATAGTGCCATTGTTCTGGTCTTGTTTGTATCAGTAAATTTGCTGTGAAACAATTTTTACTAAAAGTGGCTGGACATCTAGCCTTTTTAATTTTCCTGATGATTGTAGTAATAAAGATCAGCCTCAGATGTCTTGCTTATACTTTATTGTCAACTTGATTTGATTTGGAATTACCAAGGAAACATGCCTGTGGTTGGTTGTTTGTGTTGATGATGATGCTGCTTCAAAAATTTGACTAAGCAGAAAAAAACAAAACAAAACAAAAACCTACCCTGAACATGAATGGCATCTTACCATGAGGAAGTATTAGACGAAATAAAAATGATAAAGTGAGCTTAGTACTTCTGTGCTTTCTGAATGCAGATCGAATGTGAGTCAGTTGTCCCAAACTCATGCCTCTCTGCCTTAATAAGCCATTCCTTCAAGCTGTGAGACAAAAATCAATGTTTTCTTAAGTTTCCTAAGTAGGATGCACATAGAAGGATGTTAATGTATCAAGGTGAACTCTATTCCTATGACCAAAAAGACTTCCCACTAGTCCTTACTTCCAAACTGTGGCAAGGGCCACATAATATTCAACATGAATACCATGGAGGGAAATACAAATTCAAACACTACCAAGTCCTTTGTCAAAATGTAATCCTACCAAAGTTTTAGAAGTCTTGTTATTTTGAATGTGAATCTGAGAAAATAAAAATAAATGCCATTTTCTCAATTCATGGACATTGTTCTACTACAGTAGAAAACAAGCATGTAGAAACTAAAAGCAACAAGAATAGATGTGTAACTGTGTCTGAGGTAGATGGTCATTGGAGGGGAGTTAGCTGTAGCATGAGGTGATCAAAAAGATAGTATTGAAAGACTATCAAGAAATTCTGAATGCTATAAGGAGATTTTTGACGTATATATAAGAGGATTTTTGGTTTAAGCTGGATGATTGTAAGCGATTTTCATCAGTGAAACTCAATGAACTTAAAACCCAACATACAACAACATAATTATCAACCATCCATATATGTCATGAAAATCAAAATCTATCTTCTGAATTCAGAAAATTTATTGGAAGGCAACAAAGAATATGTTTACACCTACAGCATACAGACCATGACCTGAAATGCAAAAGGAAGTTATTTGAGTTATATTTTGAAGAGATTTAGGAGTTCTTGAATGCATTTGTGCAGTCAGCACAGTGTAGGATAATCCCTTGGCAGTGCTAAAAATACATAAGCAAAGGCTGCTCACAAAGACACTATGGTCACAAATGCAGAGGGAAATATTGCATGAGGAAGGAAAATGTCTATACTGTAAACAAGAAATAGATTTATGGGAATAGAAAAATATCAATTTATCTTTATTGCCAACTGAGCATTATATTCATTATACATAATTCAAGATAAAGTTGTATTTTTCCTTCATATCTTTTGTCCTCAAACTACATCCAAATATTTCACTGATCATATGTTATTCAGTAGTATAAAAACACTCCATTAAGCATATAATATATGTTTAATTTACTTAAGTATAATTTAGAAGATTTAGATAGTGTACTGGTTAATTTTTGTAAAGTTGATAGAAACCAACTAGGGTCATTCAGAAAGAGGGAACTTCAGTTGAGGAATTGCCTCTGTCTGACAGAGTGTGTCATGTCTGTGGGGTATTTTTTAAAATGCTAATTCTTGTGAGAGGCCTCAGTCTGCCATCTCTAAGTAGGTGGACCTGGTCTACATAAGAAAAGTGACTGAGCAAGCCAGGGAAAGCAAGCCAGTACACAGCACTTCTTCATGGACTCTGCATCAATTCCTGTTTACAGATTCCTGCCTTGAACTGCTTCAATGATGGGCCATAAATTCATTGGGAACTCTTACATACTTTTTGTTATTAATTTTTAGGTGTAACATTTAATGAGAAATGATGTAATTATACTTATTTTCACTAGATATGAGCTAGAAAATACATTTAACATATTTAGTATGTCTATAATTTAAATATTGCTATCATTTATCAAGAATATTGCTAATTAACCAGGTTAAAACATGGTCATCATAGTTTAGTTTTCATTTCTTTCATATTGGATTGACATTTCTGGATGTTTATCAGTAATTAGTAAAACCTGTTTGAAATGTCTACCTAATGACTTTTTTTCTGTTTCTAAATTACATGAATGAGTTATTACATAAATAATATGGGTCAGTATTCAGCGATGATTTTGAAAATGTTCAACTTTTTCTCTGAGAAGTTTTTCACATCTTGTCTCTAATTTATAGTTGCTTTATGAAAATCTTTGATGATTATTTGGAGTTTTTTTTGTTTTGATGTAAACAAAAATCATACACCTTCAAAGTTATTGTTTTTTGGAGAGTAGTCTATTGAAAGTTATATATCTGACTGGGGATTATTACTTCATATTTTTTTCCTTCAGCTCATATGTGTTAAGTATGAGTCCTAAACAAGCTAAAACCTGGAGGATGAGTATGTGTCTCAGCTGGGTAGGAGAAGGGCAAGGTGCTTCCTTCTAGGATGGGTTAGCCATTGCAGGAAGAAATTTATTTATTTATTTATTTATTTATTTATTTATTTTAATTTATTTTTCATACTTTATTTACATTTCAAATGTTTGCTCCTTTCCAGATCTCCTCTTAGAAACCTCCCCAGTTCCCCTCCCCCTGCCACTATGGGGTTATTCTACCACCCATCCACCCACTCTCATCTTCCCTCCTTGGCATTCTTCTATACTGGGGGATCTAACACCCTCAGGTCCAAGGGCCTCTGCCCCCCCTGATGTCTAACAAGACCCTCCTCTGCCGCATATGTGACTAGGACCATGGATCCCTCCATGTGCATTCTTTGGTTGGTGGATCAGTCTCCAGGAGTATCGAGGGGACAGGCCAGTTGCCACTGTTGCTGCCTCCCTGGGGATGCAAACTCCCTCAGCTCCTTCAGTCCCTAATCAAAGTCCTCCATCTGGGACCTCACACTCAGCCCTACTGTTACTGCGAAGTGACTCTTGGGTATTTCGAACTTTTGGGCTACTAAGCTCTTAACATTGAGTACATACCTTGTTCATTCTTTTGTGACTAAATTACCTCGCTCAGGATGATATTTTCAAGTTCCATCCATTTGTTTGCAAATTTCATGAAGTCATTGTTTTTAATAGCTGAGTAGTATTCCATTGTGTAAATGTACCACATTTTCTGTATCCATTCCTCTGTTGAGGGACATCTGGGTTGTTTCCAGTTTATGGCTATTATAAATATGGCTGGTATGAACATAGTGGACCATGTGTCTTTATTACATATTGGAGCATCTTCTGGGAATATGCCCAGGAGTGGAATAGTTGTATCCTCAGGTAGTATTATGTTCATTTTTCTGAGGGTCCGCCAAACTGATTTCCACAGAGGTTGTATCATCTTGCATTCCTACCAGCAATGGAGGAGTGTTCCTCTTTCTCCACATCCTCGCCAACATCTGCTGTCACCTGAGTTTTTTGACCTTAGCCGTTCTGACTGGTGTGAGGTAAAATCTCAGGGTTGTTTTGATTTGCATTTCCCTGATGACTAAGGATGTTGAACATTTCTTTAGGTGCTTCTTGGCCATTCGAGTTTCCTCAGTTGAGAATTCTCTGTTTAGCTCTCTTCCCCATTTTTTGATAGGGTTATTTGGATCTCTGGAGTCTTGCTTCTTGAGTTCTTTGTATACATTGGATATTAGCCCTCTATCAGATGTAGGATTGGTAAAGATCTTTTCCCAATCTGTAGGTGGCCGTTTTGTCCTATTTACAGTGTCCTTTGCCTTACAGAAGCTTTGTAATTTTATGAGGTCCCATCTGTCTATTCTTGATCTTAGAGCACCAGCCAATGGTGTTCTGTTCAGTAACTTTCTCCCTGTGCCCATGTGTTTGAGACTTCCCCACTTTCTCTTCTATTAGATTCAGTGTACCTGGTTTTATGTGGAGGTCCTTGATTGGCAGGATTAATATAGTTAAAATGGCCATCCTGCGAAAGCAATCTATAGATTCAATGCAATGTTCATCAAAATCCCAACTCAATTCTTCATAGACTTAGAAAGAGCAATTCTCAAATTCATATGGAATAACAAAAAACCCAGGGTGGCAAAAACTATTCTCAACAATAAAAGGACTTCTGGGGGTATCAGCCTCCCTGACTTCAAACTATACTACAGAGCAGTAGTGATAAAAACTGGATGGTATTGGTACAGTGACAGGCAGGTAGATCAATGGAATAGAATTGAAGACCCAGAAATGAACCCACACACTTATGGTCACTTGATCTTTGACAAAGGAGCTAAAACCATACAGTGGAAAAATAGACAGCATCTTCAACAAATGGTGCTGGTTCAACTGGAGGTCTACATGTAGAAGATTGCAAATTGATCCATTCCTATCTCCCTGTACAAAGCTCAAGACCAAGCAGGAAGAAATTTAAATATCTTACCCTCGAAGAGACTCCAGGATAACCTGAGGCATTGTGACTGAGACAGGGCAAGGTAGAAAGTTTTCAGTGACATCAAAATAGACAGGAGCAACTTTAACAAGTACCAGCATTCAAAAGCAAATGACATCCAGGTTAAAGAGGATCAGCATTGTTTTTATTTTGCTCCTCTGAATGAAAATTTTATGCCGTTGATTTCTTCTATGCTTTAGAACACCTGAGATCAATTCATTGATTGTTGAAGTGTCTACAGCTTTATTTGCATTCTCCCTGATAAGTAACTTTGACTTGGGAGCTATTATTACTCTTAGTCTTTTGGCCTATGCCTTTACCTACAAGACACTGCCTGCAGTGTACATTGAAAAACTGCGATTTGTCTTGGCAGAGTTACATAAATTACTATTTTCTCCAAAATTAAGAGGAATAGTTTTGGAGAATATTAAATTATAAATATTGATGTCTTACGCCTTACAAGTGTAATTATTTAGAAATTTATAATGAAAAATTTATAGTTACATAAACCAGTGATTATTAACACATCTTAAACAAAAAAATATAGAAATGCTTAAAATTTCCGTGCTGAAAATGTTTCAGTTTAAATCACATAGACTCATATTATATTCTTTTTGTCATTTCTAAGTCCTATGATAAAAGATGATGCTTGATTTAAGCTCTTAGGTTTCAATATTTGTGTTGATTTATTATATTTAATAATAATGTTTAATTGAAATTGATGATACAAGTTCTGTCAAGTTACTAATCTAGAATCAGGAAGATCTTTGAATTACAGGCAGGCATGTCTACAGACCAAGTTCTAGGACAGCCAGGGCTAAGCAGAGAAACCCTAAATTAAAAAAAAAGAAAGAAAGAAAGAAAGCACAAAACCAAAAACCAAAAAATAGCAAACAAACAAAAAGACCCAAAAACAAAACAAAAAGCCAAGAAAAATGACAGCAAAATAGACCAAATATCCAAATCTTTTAAATTATATCATGTACAATTAAATGCATATTTTGAGGGATAAAACATTAAGATTGTCATACAGAATATGCACTTGTGCAAAATATGGATAAATTAGATTTCATTAAATTAGATTTCCTTTTTTTTTCCTCCTTTGGTCTTAGGAATGACTTCCTATATGTTAAGCAAGTGTTCTGTTCCTTATTTCACTTAACACAGTATGTCTTTGTCTTATAGCACTGATGTTATAGGCAAACACAGGCTCACCTGGTTGTCATGAGGGATCTGGTTGTCATGAGGTTATGGGAGTGCTATGATCCAGACTTTCATTCTCATTCTTGTGTGAAAGGTATTTTATCTATTAAGCATCTTCCATGAACTTTAAATCTATCTATCTATCTATCTATCTATATATATATTTGTCACAAAAATAAATTTGATAAAAGTTTTATATCAGCATACATAAATAAATGATTTTGTAGAAATACATTACATATTGAATATATAGTTTATTGTATTGGTATATTAAATGTATATAAAGTTAGTATATATACTATATATACAATATTGTGTGTTTTTAGCTCAATATTTTTTATCAAATTTATTGCTGAGACAAATATAATAAACAATGACAACAAAAAACCATATCCCCAAATCTTTAAAGTTGGATCAGGCATATTTAAATACATATTTGTAGATAAAACATTAAGATTGCCATAGAAAAAAGATGGTCTGGTTCAAAATATGGCTAACTTTGATTTGATTGATTTTATTTTATTTTATTTTATTTTATTTTATTTTTTTACCTCTTTCAGTCATAGGAATTGAACCTATTAATGAATAAACTTATGGATCTTCCTTTGGTTTACAATTCAGCCTGTATAGCTAAAGTGAACTTTCTTGTAGAAAATACCAGAAGAAGACATCTGACATTGATTTTTTGGACCCCACATACATGCTCAGGGGTTTGTTAACTGTTAGACACATGTAGACATGATGTGGTACCTCTGCACAGGCATACACACACACACACACACACACACACACACACACACACACCCCAAAAGAATCAAATGATTGAATGCTTGTTGAGATACTATTGGAAACATTCTGACATTCACTGGGGAGGAAAGCCCTTATCTAAATATTTAAAATATGGAAACTTGGTAGCTGAATGTGTCCAGCATAGGAAGTAAAACTCCAGAGTTTGTGAGTTAAGAATTTGAGACCACTAAGCAGTGGTGGCACACACCTTTAATCCCAGCACTCAGGAGGCAGAGACACGCAGATTTCTGAGTTCGAGGCCAGCCTGGTCTACAGAGTGAGTTCCAGGACAGCCAGGGCTACACAGAGGAACCCTGTCTGGAAAAACCAAAAAAAAAAAAAAAAAAGAATTTGAGACCTTATCCTTTTTTTATTTAGCGTATGTGAACTACCTGCAGTGTGGCCAAGACTAGGTATGTCTTTTGGGGGAATAGTTCTTATTAACTGAATTAAAAAAATTAAGACTCACTTCAAGATTAAATTATGTTCTTTTACAGCCATTTATAAATTTATAAATATCTCTTTTTTGTTACAAGTGTCAAAATCATTCCCCATCAGCCATGTCAGTTATCCTCAGCTACCCTCAGTGTGAGACTCATACCAGTCCCCTTTCTTTTCCTCACTGCCTTCAATAGCAGTTCCATAATGTAGGGTTAGGCATGAGTGAACACAAAAGGTTGTGATTCAGTTCAACAAAGTCTTATTTTTTCCTAGCAGGAGCATTTTTTTTCATTAGTTATCTAACTACCACATTAGTGTTGCAACTGAATAAATGAGCTAAATTAATAAATGCACTGAGGAAGGTTAACATGAAAGTGAATATTTTCATCTCAGACTCAGAAGTGAAGGGTACTAAAATTTGGAAAATAAAACGTACTTTTTAGAAGAAGTCATTCACCTTCTCAAGTAAATGAGGAAAATATGTTATTGTGTTTATTATCAACTTTAGAAAGAAGTTAGTAAAAAAATTCCTAAGAGGTAATATATAATCCCAGGAATTACATTTCTATTTTACTATATTGTTGTATTTCAGCTGTAAATTAGGTCCAAAGTAAATTAATAGCAAATTTATAAACAACCTTCTGATTAGTGTTGAGTACAAGAAATAAAGTATTTTATATAATTAAAATTGAGTAAGAAAAATTGACAAGTGGCTTAATGAAGGAAATACTTTGATTCAATTCTCTATTTTACATTGACTTAAATCTATAGTAATGGAAATTCAGAAGTGTCTCATTCTGTTTATAATAATACAAATAAATACAAACTAAATCTTTTGCTTCATTAGGATGTGAAAATTGATTTTGAAAGATCACAGAAGAGGGAATGTCCTAGGAATTTCAATTTCAGAAACGTTATAATTGAATATGAAATCAGTTTTATCATGTAACCTGTAAGTGTATAAACATTTGTAGTAATCTAACAAGGTGCATAAAATGGGAGATGATGGGTCTGGAGAAAGTATTAGAAATGTTTTTTTAAAGTAAAAGGAAGGACATGGATTTAACTTATCCATGGGAGAATTGATGCCTGTGTACCATATCTTTTCCTCTGGGCTTCAGCTCAGATGCTCATGGTTGACTTCCATCTCATAGCATCTAGTAAAGGATATAAGCTGTAAAAAATGGTTTCAGACTTTCTAAACATTATGATAATGTATACAAAGCAGAAAATTATCATTTTATCTGTTTGGAGTTTGCATGACTACATTTACATTGTCTAACCATCAACACTATCCATCTCTAGAACGCTTCCATGTTCTCTGATACCATTAGGATAATACCCATGTTCCCTCTGTACCCATTTTATCTTAATATCCCATCCTCCCTTTAACCATTTTGAAATATAATTTTTATAAGAATCATAAATGGATATCTGCCTTAAAAGTCAATCATTTGGGAGTTGTTATAATGGCCCAGTGGTTAAGAATACTACCTGGTCTTTTACACCGGGCTTACAAACATCTGTAATTTTTATCCCAGGGGATCCAGCATCTTCATATAGGCTCTGTGGGTAGCAGGCATACTCACAATGTATGCATGCAGATAAAACACTTATACTCATAAAATGCAAATAAATTAATTAACAAATAATTTCCATGTCAACCTATCATCACTGCAACTCCTGTGGTCCTCCTCTTCCCAAATTCAAAACCTATGCTTTAATTATTGGTACATACACACACACACACACACACATACACACACACACAGAGACATATACACACACAGAGTTATACTAGTGAGTCCATTTAGTGTTGCTTATATTTTATTTATAAATCTTAAAAAATAATTTAAAAAATCATATGAATTTAACTTATAATCAAATGAACAGGAACTTATAATATTGTTATAAATTGGGTCAAATAATGAAATTAGTCATGGATTCAAAATGATCCTTGTAACTATGACAACAAAAAGAAAAAAAAATATATATATATAAAATGTGTGTGTTTATAAGTGTATTCATACAAATGCCCATGTACACGTTACTTATTTAATTTATTCATCTA
This sequence comes from Rhynchomys soricoides, assembly GCA_019843965.1. Lineage (NCBI taxonomy): Eukaryota > Metazoa > Chordata > Mammalia > Rodentia > Muridae > Rhynchomys > Rhynchomys soricoides. The sequence continues at coordinate 13,072,652 of JADRCH010000040.1, read as the reverse complement.
TATCAAAGTAACATAAAATATGACACAAAGCATTAATATTTCCTTTTTGCAATAGGGAGACTTTATGGGAAAATAGTTAATTAAAGAATAGTTTTGGATTGATTATACATTAAGAACATTACTCTTCTAGATTTAAAATACTGAAGTTATGTTCTATATGCTCATTTGTTAATTGCCTGTTTTTAGAAACAGCAAAATCATCTTTCTTTAATGCATATAGATTAAGCTTTCTTTTTTGGATTTATGCTATTAAAACACATTTATCATTTTGGCAGTTTATTAAAATTACAGAGTAGTCAGAAGTTTATAAACATCTGAACAATTCACTCATGAATTATGGCTCATTTTGAATATTAAAATACTGAGCAAAAAAGTAGACTTCTATAGAAACACTTTATTTAAACATGAACAACAACATATGTTATTCTTTTATCAGGCTTATTTCCTTTAACAGAATGACTTTCAAGTTCACCTGTCATCTATATTAATTCATACCATCAAATAATTAAATAATTTTTTCTTCCTTATACTTTTTACTATGATGGGTTACATTTACTGGTTTTTAATATTCCACTTTTGGGCTAGCAACATTAGTGGCCATGGAAGTGACTCCAATGCTGATACCACATCAGCCGGTATTTGATGTCTTCATGAATGCGGAGACCACAGTGGATCTGAGGGAAACCCTTCTAACTGTGGCTTTCCTAGAGCATCCGGGCTTCCCAAGATATAGTAGTTCCTTGGAAATGCAGCAGAAAACCTATCCAGATGAAATCACACCATGAAATAAAATCTCTCTCTCTCTCTCTCTCTCTCTCTCTCTCTCTCTCTCATTCTTATTTGGTTTTATTTATAATCATATACTTAACTCTGCAATACAGTTAGACTTGGAGGGAAATGAGGAAAATTTGGAATCGAAAGAACTTCAGTGAGAGCAGAGATTACGGGTTTTGAGAGCAGATGAGTTTTGCAAGCAGGTGGAGTAGGGGTGCTCTTCTGAGCTACAAAAGGAATGGTTTGGTGGGTAAGATGCCAGCAAGTCAACAGAATTAATGTTGTCCATAATCAGAAATGGTGACCTTCTTGCTGGTGTTGTCATTCCTAGACTCAAAACACTCCATGGCTTCCACACTGCTCATGCCTTCTTTCTTCTTCCCAAAGACCACATGCTTGCCATCCAGCCACTCAGTCTTGCAGTGCAGATTAAAAAACAAAACAAAAAAAAAACAAAAACAAAAACTGGGAACTATTTGAGTTTGGGCCAGCATTTGCCATTGGCAAGATGCCAGAACCTGTATGCTTCAGAATGTAGCTCTCATCCTCAAATTTCTCTCCGTAGATAGACCTTTTACCAGGGCCATTATGTCTTCACAACCCTAGGCACCTTACATAGAAATTCTTTTTCTCAAGTACTTGGCAACTCAAAGTTTTCTACTGTCTGTGTCTATGTCTTCAAACAAATCAAAGCAGATGCAGCCCAAGGGCTTGCTATCAGCCAATATGTGGAAGAACACGGTGAGACTGACCATGGCCGAAACAAGCAGCAAGAGCAGACAGCAGTTTCTGAAAAGCTGGAAAGTATCTCTTAAGCTAATAAAAACATACTGTTCTATGCCTGTATTTTGGTTTTGAATTGTCATGTTACAGTGTCTCATGTATATTAGCTGAGCTCTAAAAAAGGAAAGCTTTTGAAATTGCAGCTTTCAGAATAAGGTACAAGTATCATTTCCAATGTATTCAAATAAAAATAAATAAAAGAGAGAGATGCATTGCCATTTGAAGTTAACTGTTAGAATAGAGAAAAGATGGTTTATATTATTTCTATCAGTCCAAGGCAGAAAATCATCTTGCATTATCAAGTACAAAAGCATTTCAGCTGTGATTTGGGCATGAAGTGTGGATTCAAAATATGTGTGTATTATAAAATATATTAATATTATTAAATTATAATGACATCATTTTATATCCAAATTATTTGATTTAAAATAGCACTTTTAAAATTAACAAATAAAAGTTCTGACACCCAATGTTGCTGATATTTTATATTTTTTCTGATATACTTTCTCTCCTTTCTCATAAATAATATGTCTTTCTGATAATCTATTTTGAAGATCTGTTGGATAAGTGGTACAGGCTACTGTAATGCCTTAGACATGGCTTTTCCTCTTAAGTCTGCTTCCTCAGCAACAATGAAGTATGATTTAGTCTTCAGTGAAAGAAATTATTTTATAACTTTGTCTTTCATGATATATAGAGCTCCTCCAGAGAAGAGATATGTCTTTACATTGTCAGAATTTACTTTGGTATAATTAACAGAAATTATGTGGATAACATTGGCTAAACAATGATTGTACAATTTAAATTAATTAAAATGTGCCACCATATTTATGAATCTGTTATAATAAGCTATAGCTGGTATACATATCTTGACATTTAAATCAAGAATTGACTGATGAATATTACTGAAATTATGAAAAATGAATTTGATTAATTTTTCTTCTATAGTTTTACAAACAAGAAAAGCAGTGGGTATGTTTCTCCTTAGATTTTTCTGGACTGCTGTGGGGCAGGAGCCTGAGCCACCAGACAGAAATCTGGTAAGGTCGAGTAGATTCAGGAACCTCAGTAACTCTTAAAGATGAGAATGAAAGGTATTTAAATTACTCCCTACCAGGTTCTGCCCTGGAACAAGTGACCAAGATCCCCACCGATCCCCACCGCATTGAGTAGACTATGATGATCAGTCACATAGGGACAACACCTGGAGGCCTTCTGTCTTTTGGGAAGCTGGTTAATATTGTGTTAATCTTACTGATTTTCTCAAAGAACTAACTATTGTTTTCATTGATTTTTGTTATGTTTGTTATTTATTTATTTCTCTTTTATTCATTTCAGCCATGAGCTTGGTTATTTCTTGTCATCTAAATATTTTTGGGTATTTCTTTTTCTGTTTGTAGAACTTTTAAGCCAACTTTGCCACCAAGTTTCTAATATGAAATTTTTCAAATTTTTTGATGTATGGATCTTTACTCTTATAACTCCATTTCCTGTGTCTTATGTGGTTGAGTATATTGTGATATCATTTTCATTCAGTTCTGAAAAGTTTTCAGATTTTTTTCTTGGTTCGTGTCCTGAACCATTTTTCATTCAATAATAAGTTTTTCTGGATTCTATGTGTTTATATACTTACTGTTATTTCTGATATCTAGCTTTAATCCCTACTGGACAATTGAATACAGGTTGTTATTTCATTTTTCTTGTATCTGTTGAATATTGCTTTGTGCTTAAGTATGTAGTCAATTTTGTAGAAGGTCCCTTGACCTACTGAGAACAAAGGAATATTCTTTTTTGCTTTGGTAAAATCTTTTGTAATTATCTAATTGATCTATGATATTATATAAATTTGGAATTTCTCTATTTGGACTTTTTCTGAATGACCTGTCTATTAGCAAGATCTATAAGTTGAAGATATCCATTAGCACAGTCTTATAATCGACATGTGATTTTAGTTATACTAGTGTTTCTGTTATGAACTTAGTTGCCAATTTGTTTGGTGCATTCTTCTTTAGAATTGTAATATACTGTTGGGAAATGTTTGCTTCGATGAGTATTACAATAGTCTTCTTTACCTCTTCTGAATAGTTGTGGTTCAACATCTGTTATGCTAGATATAAACTGACTATACATGCCTGATTATTGGGTGTATTTGCTTAGTATATCTTTTCCTGTACTATTAACCAATATGTTATCATGTTAACGTGTGATTATGGTTAGAGCAGAAAGATGGATTCTGTTAGTCTTGTTTTTTCTATTTAGGGAATTGAGACCACTGTTATTGAGAGTCATGTTACTGATCAATATTTATTGATCCCTGTGATTTGATATAGTATGAGTTTTATTTCATCTCTTTTGAATGACTTGAAACTATTTATTCCTTGTATCTTGTGTGTGGTTAAATTCTTCAGACTGAAGTGTTTCTTCTTGTGCCATCTTTAGATCTAGTCTGCTGTATACATATTGTTTAAATTTTATTTCATTGTGAAATACTTTTCATTCTCAGTCAATTTGATAGTTTTGCCAGATATGGTAGTCTGGGTTGGTATTTGTTGGTTTCTGAGATGTTGTAGACAATCCACCCAGGACCTTCTAACTTTCAGAGTTTCTGCTGAGCAACCAGGTGTTATTCTAATGAACCATGCTTTTTACATTACTTGATTTTGTTCCCTTTCAACTTTTAATACACTTATTTTAGTTCTGTATATTTATTGTTTTGATTATTAAATTATGTCCACTTTTCTTTTCTTTCTTTATTAATTATTCGATTAGTTTACATCTCAAATGATAGCATACATCCTGGTTACCCCTCCACAAACCTCCCCCCCATCCCACAATCTCCCTCTCCTCCTTCTTCTTTGCCCCTATGAAGGTGCTCCCACACACACCTACCCTCTCCTGCCTCACTCTTCCAGCCTCCCCCTATGCTGGGGCATCAAACCTCCACTGGACCAAGGGACTCCCCTTCCACTGATGTCAGAAAAGGCCTTCCTCCACTACGTATGTATCTGGAGCCATGGATCCATTCTTGTACACTCCATGGTCCCTGAGAACACTAGGTAGTCCGGCCTGCTGATGTTCTTCCTCAACTTCTCCAGTCCTTCTGCCAGCTACCCCACCAGGGTCCCTGAGCTCAATCTGATGGTTGGCTCCAGCTTCTGGCTATTATAAATAAGGCTGCTATAAACATAGTGGAGCATGAGTCCTTATTTTATGTTGGAGCATCTTTTAGATATATGCCTAGTAGTGGTATAGCTGGGTCTGCAGGTAGAACTATTTTCAAATTTCTGAGGAACAGCATTTCCACATTGCCTGACTTGCCCAGTCTATTTGGTGTTTCTATGTTTCTTAAACCTATGTTTCCTAAAAACTTCATTGGTTGTTGGGCAGATTTTCTCTATGATTGAATTAAAATTATTTTCTATGATTATGACCTTTGTTTCTTCTGCTTCTCCTATACTTACTTTTCATAAATTTTATCTTATCATACCTACCCAGATTTTGTGAATGTATTATATCTGGATGGTTTTAGAAATAACATTTTGCTTTGACTAAAGTATCCATTTCTTCTATCTGATCTTGAAATCCTAAAATTGTCTTTGATATCATGAACTCTTGATGTAACTTACCCCTGAGATTCCTGTTTGACACCTAAAATCTTTATTTTCATTTTTTTTTCAATTTGGATTTTCTTTGATTACTCTATTTCTACTTTCATGTTATGAATGACTCTCATTATTTCACTTAGTTGTTTATTTATACTGTTATAGTCTTCATTAAGGGGTGAATTCTTACCTTTAAGATCCTTGAACAAAATGAAAATTGCTATTTTGATATCCTTGCCTTGTGACTAATCTAAATTACATTGCTTAGCACCTACTCTCTTAGGGTTATTGGGTCCTTGTAGAGGTTACTGACTGTTCAGACTTATATTTCTGTGTGGGAGTCTAGGTATCTGGAGTTTTTTTAAAAGTATATCTGGTATTTTAAAGTGTATCTGGTTTTGATGTTGTTGAGTTGGCATTTAATTTTTCATTTTTGTTGTTTTTGTTGCTGCTGCTGCTGACTTCTCTTCATCTTAGGCAAGTGTGGATGCTGTGTTATCTTTGGTACTGATACTTTCTGAGTCCCAATCCAGTGTGTCATTGTGGGAGTCTGTTAGAAACAGTTTCTATATATCAGTGACTGAAACAAAGGAATAAAGTTGAGCTGGAAGAAAAATAAGAAAGGCTCCAAAATAAAGTCTTCACCACTTTTGTGTTGTTGGCCTAAACATTGGATTCTTGTTATCTATTTTATACTGATTGTGTTTAATAGCATTTGCTACCTTGAAAATCATTAACTGATACTTTGCTTCTTCTCTGCTTTTCTTTACAACTTAAGGTATAACTGTACAGGTATCATTCTCTGATTATCTAGGTAGTTCGGTTGGTTGCTGGTACTGGTATTAATTTTCCTATTGTTGAGCAAACCTTAAGCCCAATTAGAGATCTGTTACTTAATGCCAGGATATGCATGCCACTATTTCACCATTAGGATTATTATGTCATGCTGTTCACTACTATGATTTATATGTGTAGTGACAAGGTAGGACTATACTTTTTTCCCCCTTAGAAGCTTGTTTAACATGTTCTGGTACCAAGAAAGTTTGTCCTCAGGATGGAGGCATTGAAAACCTACTTGAAGATAATACTATGAAGGCCCAGCATATTGTATTTAACTATTTAGAAACACATACACATACACACACATACAAAACAATTAATTAAAAAAGAGATCATGAGTTTGAAATAAGAAAGAGAGGAGAAATGGGAGGGTCTGAAGTGATAAAATTGAAGAGGAAATGATATCAATATGATCCCCCCCAAAAATAATTAAAGAAATAATTTTGAAAATACTATATTATATTCACTTGTTTGAAATTTTTGGTGGATAACAAAATATCACAAAATTTTCACAACTAGTATTTTATTTAGCAATATGTTTTGAGTAGATATTTCTAACACTACTTAGATAAAACTGACAACCAATGAGGTTTTCATTGAAAAAAGTGCAAAGTAGCAATAATTTGGTTAGTTTAGATGACATAATAGTAATTACTTGGATATACTCTATATTCATTTAAATGTTTTATTTTTGTGTCCATTTTCCCAAAAAGTATTTATATTTTTAGTTAGCCCACAGAAGACTAGTCAGAAAACAATTTTATGTTTGTTTATTTATCCATTAAATAAATGACATGAAAAGTTTCATTCACATAGAACCTTAGATTTTCAATATATACTTTAAGACTGAACCAATTGTTTTCGTGAAGATAATTCCACAGGTAAGAAACTATACTGTTTACTGATTTTACCTTTTTTCTCTTTGATTATATTATGCTACCAATAGCTGCGAATGTCTTACATGAAGTAGTTTCTCAGTAACCTCATTGAATGACTGAAGTGTGTCATTCACCTTAGAAAGAATATTCCATGGATAACTGCCATCAAACATACTGGCTAAGTGATGGGTTATTTTGTGTAATTTAATCTGATATAAAGCTTATAGGTTTTGAATAACTTTTCTTATGCTGAAATGATAATCTTTTACATGAGATCTTTTCTGGGATTTTAACATAAACAAAATGACGTATTATCTTTTCAAAAGTATTTAATTTTCATAAACTTGTCATGTTTCTTGCAGTTCAAATATAAACTTTATCTTAGATACTTTAGAAAAAATTTTCATGTGTCATATTTTTCATTTTACTCATTTATCATTAAAATTATTTGGGGACTGAAAAATGTCTAAACACATTAATAAGAAGGATCCATGTTAGATGGACACTTATGATGACCATCTGTGTATTTAGCTAGGTTTACAAATATGGAGAATTGACAATTTTTGACTTATACAGCAAAGATATACATCAAAGACTTCAGATCACTGGTGACACAAGGCAAATCTTTATGTTTGTTAATTAGTAGTGAAGGAGATGGTGACTAGTTACTAAATTGTTTCTTACTGAAATGAAACCTAGGTTAGTTTACTCATAGCCAAGAAGACAAGAATTTCTGGAACCAATTGGCTATATAAAAATGTACATATCATAAAGTGCCCATGAACAAAATTTCCTCCAAGGTCTTGTGTGACATAGCGAAGTTTCCATGATAATTTCTTCAGTGTGACTTTGGGGACCTGGAAACTACTGCAATACCATTACTCCAAATTTGTGATATTATTTTGGAAAGTAACTTTCTAAGATAGACAGAGTAATTAAACTGTTTTGAAAGGCAAGAATAGTTATGACTTATATAGAAACATTATGAAGTTAAAATTTTCAGAAGTTAAAATACCATATTCTGAAAACCTGTTGGAACCCAAAAACTGCAGGTGCTTCTTTGAAAAATGACATTTCCGTCACTTACCTGACAAACTCGGTTGAAATACCAAAGTTATAATATTCTGCTTCACATTGCCAGCTGCTGTTTCCATGGAAACAGCCTAAATGGCAAAAGTGAGGTACATGCACTTAAGATTGTGAGGTTTTGAGTATTTTGCAAAGTGTTTAAATAGCTTTGATACTATTGAAAATGACTAGTTTTAATTTATTTGTGTATATTTGTTTATATGAGGCCAAATAAATAACACATGTTTTATACAAAAATTAATCATGCATAATTATATTTTCTATTTTATAAAGTGATAGAATTATAAAAAATTATTTATCATTTTAAAAAAGACATGACCCATGCTTGATACCATTAAGTAGGCCAAAAATAAAGACCAACTATATTATAAACCCAAGGAGTAGAATATAATATTATTATTTGGTAAAATGTACATATTAATATATTGTTTGTATCCTTTGTATAAGTAAATTAATACATCTCTCAATCTTATCAGAACAACATTTTTTAAAATTAAATTCTATTTATCATAGAACTTACAACTACTAAACAAGTAGAGAATAAGTAATGACAGAATTTTCAACTCCCAAATGAGATATCTATATTAAACCCTTTCTCTCAAAAATTAAAGGTCATTGTTGAGGTATGCAAAGGTTGTCTAAGATCCATTTGTAAGAAAAGTTTTCAAAGAAAGCATATATGCTGAAAACCATAGGACTATTGTGCACACAAACTCACAGGAACTATAAATATATTCACAAGCACTTCACGGGATTGTGCCAACCCAAGTGTCAAAATGGATGGGGTAAGGACTCATACAGCCACCCACGCCCCTCTAGTTGAGAAGCTACTAGCAATTTATAGTTGCTTGGAAAGAGAGTCAGCACTGATCAAAGATGTTGCCTTTGGTATGCTTTAGTATATCTTTCTATGGGCAGGTACGTACAAGAAACACTAAGTAAACTCAGTGGGTTTTAAAAAATAAGTACATGAAGTTGTGAGAGAAAAGTAGTAAAGGGGGTAGGGAATGAACTGAAGCAAAGGGAATACAGAATGAATTTCATTCAAATACATGCATGTATGGAATTATCAAAATTTTAAAAGATTAAGAATATATATACTCATTTAAACACAGTGTTTATGCAATAAGCTTTCTTTTTTTTTCCTTTTGTTATTGTTTTTTTTTTATATTTACATTTCAAACATTATTCCCTTTCCCAGTTTCCTCACCCTAATTGGAAAACCCCTATGCCAACCCCCCATACCCTACTTCTATGAGGCTGTTCCTTCACTCACCAACCCACACCCACCTCCCTGCCCTGGCATTCCCCTATACTGAGGCATAAAGCCTTCTCAGGACCAAGGGCCTCTTCTCCCATTGATGCCCAACAAAACCGTCCTCTGCTACATATGCAGATGAAGCCAAGGGTCCCTCCATGTGTACTCCTTGGATGGCTGTTTAGTGCCTGGGAGCTCTGGGGGGTCTGGTTGGTTGATATTGTTGTTCTTCCTATGGGGTTGCAAACCCCTTCAGCTCCTTCAGTCCTTTCTCTAACTCCTCCATTGTGGACCTCATGCTCAGTCCAGCAGTTGGCTGCAAGCATCCACCTCTGTATTTGTCAGGCACTGGCATGGTCTCTCAGGAGACAGCTATATCAGGCTCCTGTCAGCACAGTAGTGTCTGGGATTGGCGACTGCGTATGGGATGGATCTCCAAGTGGAGGAAGTCTCTGGATGGCCTTTTCTTCAGACTCTACTCCCACTTTATTTCCCTCTTTTCTCCCGTGAGTATTTTGTTCCCCTCTAAGAAGGACTGAAGCATCCACACTTTGGTCTTCCTTCTTCTTGAGCTTCATATTGTCTGTAAATTATATTTTGGGCATTCTGAGCTTTGAGGCTAATATAAATTTATCAGTGAGTGCATACCATGCGTGTTCTTTTGTGCTTGGGTTACCTCATTCAGGATGATATTTCTAGTTCCATCCACTTACCAATTTCATGAAGTCATTGTTTTTAATAGCTGAGTAGTACTCCATTGTGTAAATGTATCACATTTTCTATATCCATTCCTCTGTTGAAGGACATCTGAGTTGTTTTCAGCTACTGGCTATTATAAATAAGACTACTATGAACATAGAGAAGCAGGTGTCCTTGTTATATGTTAGAGTATATTTTGGATATATGCCCAGGAGTGGTATAGCTGGGTCCTCAGGTAGTACTAAGTCCAATTTTCTGAACAACTACCAGACTGATTTCCAGAGTGGTTGTACCAGATTGCAATCCCACCAACAATGGAGGGATATTCCTCTTTCTCTACATCCTCGTCAGCTCCTGCTGTCATCTGAATTTTTGATCTTAGCCATTCTGACTGGTATGAGTTGGAATCTCAGGATTGTTTTGATTTGCATTTCCCTGATGATTAAGAATGTTGAACATTTCTTTAGGTGCTTCTTGACAATTCAAGTTTCCTCAGTTAGGAATTCTTTGTTTAGTACTATACTCCATTTTTTTTCATAGGGTTATTTGATTCTCTAGAGTCTAATTTCTTGAGTTCTTTGTATATATTTTGATATTAGCTCTCTTTTGGATACAGGGTTGGTAAATATTTTTTCCCAATCTCTTGGTTGCAGTTTCTGTCCCATTGACAGTGTCCTTTGTCTTATAGAAGCTTTGCGATATTTTGAGGTCCCATTTGTCTAGTTTTGGTCTTAGAGCATATGCCATTGATGTTCTGTTCAGTAAATTTTCTCCTGTGCCTATGTGTCTAAAGTTCTTCCCCACTTTCTCTTCTATTAGTTTCATTGTATCTGGTTTTATGTGGAGGTCCGTAAAATTCATTTTTTAACAAATACAGAGATTAATTTACTTTCTGCGTAATTTTAAATATAACATAATTAAAATCCTGCAATTCACCCTAGATTATAATAAAACCTTATCATTAACAGTAAAGTCACAGCCATTCAATATGATTTTTACACTTGGAATTCACAAAACAATAGTAATTTTAAAGCCAAGAAATATTAAAATATAATTTTATCATAGAATATTATCAGATTTTAAAGTGTTTAAAATAAAAATTTATTTGACCCTATTGACACTAGATTATGTTATTGTGTTTTTTGTAAATCAATAAGAAAACTGAAAGGATCAAGGGGCTATATCTTGGAATGAAAATAGTCCAAGTAATTTTATCTTTAAAGATATGATATTATCCATAAGTGACTCCCCAAAATTCTACTGGGAAATTCTGCAGCTGATAATCATCTTCATGGAAGTCAGGAAAGAAATGACTTGAATGATAAAAACTTCAATTCTGTGAAGAAAGTAATTAAAGAAGATTTCAGAAGATAGAAAGATCATCCATGCTTATGGATTGGTAGGAGAAATATAGTAAGAAAGGACGTCCTACCAAATGATATCAACAAATTCAATGAAATTCCCATAAAATTTCACCACAACTCTTTACAGATCTTGAAAGTACAATTCATAACTTGATATGAAAACATAAATAACCAAGATAGCACAATCAATCTTGAACAATAAAGGTCCTCATAGAGATATCACAACTCTCAAGTGGTACTGCCAAGTGATCCTAATAAAAATGCAAGATATTGGCATGAAAATGAACATGTTTATTAGTGGAATTGAAGTGAAGAAACAGGCCCAGATAACCAAGCTATGAGTGATACACCTATGGACACCTAATTTATATATTTTTGTAAAGAAGATAGAAATACCCATTTGAACAAAGACAGTATCTTCAAAAAATGGTGCTTGTCAAAAAAGAATGTCTGCATGTAGTAGAAAACAAATAGATACATACCCATCATCCGGTACAAAGCTCAACTCCAAATAGATAAACATAAAACCCTGTATTCTGAACTTCATAAAAGAGGAGATGGGGTGTAGTCTTGTAGTTATTGGCACAGAAAAAGGCTTTCTGAAAAGTACACTGTTAGCTCAGGTACTAAGAGCAACAATTAATCAATGGGAGCTCATGAAAAGAAAAGGCTTCTGTCAAAAAGAACACATTCAACTGGACAACAAAGGAAGCCTATGTAAAAGATTTTTATCAACTCGACATCTGATAGAGCACTAATATCCAAACTATATAAAGAACTCAAGAATGAATACACACACACACACACACACACACACACACACACACACACACACACATATCCCAAGTAAAATGGGGGAGAGAGCTAAATAGAATTTTCAATAGAAAAAATGCCAATGGTTAAGGAAATTTCTTAGATGTCAGAAAATTCAAATCAAAATTATTTGACATTTTATCTTGTTGAGGTTATAATGGCTAAGATCATTAACACAAATAACAGCTTATGCTGGTGAGAATAAGGAGTAAAGTGAATACTCCTCCATTCTTTGTGGGAGTGTCAGCATGTACAGACACTATGAAAATTAGTGTGGCAGTTCTGCAGAAGAACAGAAATTGATCTACCTAAAGATCCAGCTATACCCAAAGGAACCTTGATATTATACCCAAAGGGCCCTTCACAATCCCACTAGAATATTTGCTCAACAATGTCCATTGCTGCTCTATTTACATTAGCCAGAAATAGGAAACAACCTAGATGTCCTTCAAAAGATGAGTAGATGAAGAATATTTGGCACATTTCCAAAATAGAATAATACTCAGCTCTTTAAAAATTAACATCATGATATCTGGAGGCAAACGGATTGAACTAGAAAATAATCACCCTGTATGAAGTAACCCAGACTGAAACAAATAAATATGATATGTGCACACACACAAACACACACACACACACTCACACACACACATATATATATACCATTTATTTAAGGCAATATATATATATATTGCCTTAAATAAATGGTATTAAAACCTCTGACCCTTGAGGAACTTCTGACCCTTAAGAATTTTAGCTTAGAGACTTTTAATTACTCCCCCTATGTTATTACAGCATATAAGTAATTTTCAATTGCTTATCTGATGTCGATCCAACTTCAGGAAATTGTACTATATTAAATACTATCCATTATTTTAGATTTTCTAATTTGTTAGAGTACAAGTTGTTAATATATGCCCTTATGATTCTCTAGATTTGCTCGATATTGTTTTGTTTTGTTTTGTTTTTGTTTTTTCAAGACAGAGTTTTTCTGTGTAGGCCTGGCTGTCCTGGAACGCACTCTGTAGACCAGGATGGCCTCGAACTCAGAAATCCACCTATCTCTGCCTCCCAAGTGCTGGGATTAAAGGCAAGCCCCACCACTGCCCGGCTTCAATATAAGTTGTTAAGTACCTATTTTTTCTTTTCTTTTTCTTTTTTAATTTGGGTCTTTGTTTCTGCCTTTTAGTTAAGTTGGATAAGGGATTGGCAATCTTCCTGATTTCTTTAAAGAACTAACATATTGCTCCAGTGATTCATTGTATTGTTTTTGTTTGTTTGTTTCTATTTTATTGATTTCTTCTCTGAATTTGATTATTTTTTTCCATCTGTTTCTCTGGGGTGAGAATTCTTTTTGTTCTAGAGCTTTCACTTGTGCTGTTAAATTGCTAGCATAAGCTATCTTCAGTTCTGTTTATTTTAATATAGATACTTAGTGCCTTGAACTTGCTTATGAGAACTGTTTTCACTGTGTCCAATAAGTTTAGATACATTGTAGATTTATTTTTCTTCTAGAAAGATTTTAGTTTTTTTTTCCCACGACTTCTGTCTTGACTCATTTCACATTCAGTAAATAGTTGTTGAATTTTCAACAGTTTATAAACTTTCTGTTATTTCTATTGTTCATATTCAGGGTTAATCCACAGTGGTCAGATAGGATGCAGAATGCTATAAATTTTCTTGTATCTTCTTTTCTGTTTGTGTAAACTATTTTGTAAATATACTTTAGATTCATTTGGTTTACATCACCTATTAGTTCTAGCATTTCTCTCTTTCTCTCTCTCTCTCTCTCTCTCTCTCTCTCTCTCTCTCTCTGATGACATTTCTATTGGTATGAGTTGAGTATTAAAGTCTCCTATGGAAGATATTTTCTTTCAAATACCACCATAGGCTCACTGAGAATAGCCCAATTAGGGGGCATGGTTTTGATGGAATAGGTGTGGTTTATCGGGAAAAGTATGCCACTACTATGGGTGGACTCTGAGGTTTTACATGTGCAAGGCATGCCGAGAAAGTAATTCTTTCTGCCTGCAGATTCAAGTGGAGAAATCTCAGCTGCCTGTTCAATATGGTGTCTGCCTGTAGGCCATCATACTTTCCATCATGATAATAATGTATTAAGAAGAGACTTTGGACTTCTACAGAATATGGAGACTCTTAAAGTTAGATTTAATGCATTCTGCATTATGATATGACTACATGCCTATAGGGATCAGGGAGTATAATGTGGTGGTCTTAAAGAAAATGCCCCTATAGGTTCATTAGGGAGTATGGCATTGCTGAAGTATGTACTCCTTTGTTGGAAGAAGTGTGTTACTGTAGGTGGGCTTTGAGACCTTAGTTGCCCAGTGCATAACCAATGCAGCAATCATTTTCTGCTGTCTGAAGATTGTGATCTCAGGTACCTCTTCAGCACCATGTTTGCTGTAGGCTGTCATGTTTCCAACAATGATTCTAGTAAACTAATCCTTTAAAATTGTAAACCAGCCCAAATTCAAGACTCTCATGGAGGGAAGTATGATACACACACATGGCATTGCAGAGGTAGTCGCGATTTTGTTTGAAGTCTATTTTGCTAGATAATAAAATGGGTACACCAGTTTGGTTTGTTTCTTTTTGTTTTGTTTTTGATTTTTTGTTTTGGTTTTTGTTTTGTTTTGTTTTTTGGGTTTCGAGACAGGGTTTCTTTGTATAGCTCTGGCTATCCTGGAATTCACTCTGTAGACCAGGCTGGCCTCGAACTCAGAAATCTGCCTGCCTCTGCCTCCCAAGTGCTGGGATTAAAGGAGTGCACCACCACTGCCCGGCCCAGTTTATTTCTTAACATGCAGTATCATATATCTGTGATGTGACAGTGTTTTTCTTGCATTTGAGTCCATTCTTATGATCTATGTCTTTTTATTAGACCAATGATTGAGTGTGTGTGTGTGTCTGTGTTTCCCTTCCTTTGATTTTACCAATCTGAGATTATTTATTCCCTGTGCTTTCATGACTGTAGTTAACCTCCTTAGGTTGGAGTTTTCCTTCGAACACCTTATATAAGGCTGGATTTATATGTGTGTGTGTGTGTGTGTGTGTGTGTGTGTATGTGTGTGTGTATCTTAAGTTAGATTTTAACATTGAATATCTTATGTTATTGATCTATCATGATTGAAAGTTTTGCTGGGTACAATAGTCTGAGCTAGCATCTGTGGTGTCTTAGAAATCTGCAGAATACATGTTTAGGCTTTTCTGGCCTGTACAATCTCCACTGAGAAGTTATATATAATTCTAATAGTTCTGCCTTTATTATTACTTGCTTTCTTTCTCTTGTAGCTTTTAATATTTTTTCTTTATTGTATACCTTTAGTGTTTTGTTTTGACTCTATGTACCAAGGGGACTTTCTTTTCTGGTTTAATCTATTTGGTGTTCTGTATGCTTCTTGTTCCTTTATAGTATTTCCTTCATTAGGCTAGAAAATTTTTCTTCTGTTTTTTGTTGAAAATATTTTCTTGACTTTTAGCTAGAATTCTTGTTCTTCCTATATTTCCTATACAAATTCCCCAAATTTTCAATTCTAAAAATCTATCAGTTTGGGGAATATTTTTTATTGATTCTATTCCTATATTCTACTCTTGAGCAGATTTATTCATTTAATTATATTGGTTGTTATTATATTATATTATAGATTTCTTTAGGAGATTTATTAATTTTCTGTTTAAGAACATTTATCAATCATTTCTTCTTAATTAGGTCTTTTGTCAACCTCAGCTATGTTGTGATATTCAGAACCTGCTGTTATAGGGTTGCAAGGATCTACAGGATACATAGTGTCCTGGGTGGTATTGATTTCATTTTTACACTGGTGTCTAGGCATCCAGAATTGGGAAGATTAAAAGTTTATATACTGACATCGGTTTTTGTGTCTGTTGAGTAAATGTTTTATTCCTTGACTTTTGCTTCATCACAAATTGCACTATAGAATAATATTTTACACAAACTGGAACACTTAAATATGAAATACAATGATTTCAGTGTTGTTTATGGATACTTATACTATGATAACTGCAATCTCAACCTACACCTCAGTTTTACACATAAATCTTTAACATAGATGTTAGCAATAGCATCATTTATATTGTTGTCAATAATTTTTATACCCATAAGTTCATTGAAACACAAAAACTTTATACCAGTAGTAAAATAATAAATAGACCAGATGATGAATTATTGTTATATCTTAAATCATGGATGAACACTATAGAAATGCTAAATGGAAAATAACAATCAAAGAATATATGTGTATATGATTCTTGTTTATCCACTGCCAATAAGAGGAACATCTGTAACTTTAAGAAAATCTATAATTGCTTAAAATATTCAGACTCTCAAGACAAGAACAAGGTACACAGGGAGTATGAAGTTTCTTCTGAGGTAATTAAAAAAACATTGTAAATTGGCTGGTTATTAGTATATATGCCTATTAAGATAGAGATAGACATTTAATTTTATACTTCAAAGAGCTATATTTAATGTAACATTAATATATTTAGCAAGGATTAAACTTGTTTTACAGAACATATTTTTGTTAAGCTATAAGGGCTCATTAATATACCATCTAAATATTTTGCCACTTACAATCCTATATAAATCACAACTATTCATAGAAGCTCTAAGTTTATAGATTTGTATGTCTTAGATATATGACTTTGGGATATTTTGCTTAATTGATGTCAAAATCTATCAAGGATATCAAATAGTTCCAAACTATGAAGATATCAAAGCTATTAAAATATAATCTGCATCTGGCTCAACTTGTTCTATTCTATCTCTTACCTCAAGTTATTAAACCAGACATTCTTATTCAATTTGAGTCATCATCAAAGTGTGGTAACTCAGAGCTCCTCAGAACTCTTTAAATCAAAGTGTTGGAGATTTAGAAGAGACTAGAGTAAGTCAGACACACTCATTTATATAACTGTAATTTTTAAGACCAGTATTTTAAAGTCACAATTTGTATTAAAAATAGGAAATGGAAAACAATACTGTTTTGCAAAACAAAATATTCATGTCATTGACATATATACGTCTAAAGGCATATGGCTCCTAATGCCTCTATTTCAAGGGTGATTTTACCAAATGAGTAGGCATACATATATTTATTTTTGTATTTGATTGAACCTGGCTAAGGTACATGAATTTATGGGCTATTATTGGTTGCTAAATTCACAATGAATTT
The DNA here is from genome assembly GCA_019843965.1 of Rhynchomys soricoides. Classification (NCBI taxonomy): domain Eukaryota; kingdom Metazoa; phylum Chordata; class Mammalia; order Rodentia; family Muridae; genus Rhynchomys; species Rhynchomys soricoides. The sequence continues at coordinate 13,055,333 of JADRCH010000040.1, read as the reverse complement.
ACATAAAGCGATTATTTTTCTTATTATTTATTTTATTTATTTACATTTCAAATTTTGTCTACTCCTCCTTGTTTCCCCTCTGAGAATCCCCCCAATACATCCTCTATCCCCCTTGCCTCTATGAGGGTGCTCCTCCACCCACTCATCCATTTCCAGCTACTGCTCTAGCATCCCCTTATGCTGGGCTATCAAGTTTTCACAGGACCAAGAGCCTCCCCTCCCATTAATGCCAGATAAAAGAATCCTTTGCCACATAGGTAGCTGGAGCCGTGGGTCCCTCCATGTGTACTCTTTGGTTGGTGATTTAGTCCATGAGAGCTCTGGGTGGTCAGGTTAGTTGGTATTGTTGTTCTCCTTATGGAGTTGCAATCCCCTTCATTTCCCAGGATAGCAAAAAACTATTCTTAAATATAAGAGAACTTCTGGGGGAATCTTCATCCCTGACCTCAAGATGTACTACAGAGGAATCATGATAAGAATGACATGGTATGGGTACAGAGACAGGCAAGTAGATCAATAGAATAGTCCAGAAATGAACTCACATACCTATAGTCACTTGATCTTTGACAAAGATGCCAAAACCATCCAGTGGAAAAAAAGACAGCATATTCAACAAATGGTGCTGGTTCAAGTGGCAGTCAGCATATAGACAAATGCAAATTGATCCATTCTCATCTCCTTGTACAAAGCTCAAGTCCAAGTGGATCAAGGACCTCCACATAAAACCAGCAATTAGATTTTTTTTTATGAATTACATAAAATGTTCATATATATTGAATTTGCTAAAATCAGAACTAATACATAAGTAAGTTAATATATTTACAGACATGTTAAGTGTATAAAAAAAAAAGAAACTTAACTCTAATGGTAAGTAGAGGCACTGTCAGTATATAGAGAACAGAACATGGAACTAGACAGGGAGGAGAATATTAAAATTCCTAAAAGAGAAACATATCACAAGAAGAAAAATATGCTTTAGATTGAGAATTCATGATAATGTAAATGTTATCCATGTGGCTCTGACATACTTGCACTTCAGAAGTAAGTGATACGCTATTTTACAGAGAAAAAAAGGTATTAGCTCTAGAATCATAGCCAATAAACGTCTCAGTAAAATATATGTTAAACTTGTTTTGAGCTTCCTTTGTGGTAAGTAGTCCCAAAATGTGTTTCTCTCTTTTAGATGTCTGTAACTCTTGCCATCATGTAACTTATTTTTGACATCTGGACCTTTTCTCTTTAATAACTATCATCTGTATAATAGTGTGCTCATTTCAAGGCTTCTATTAACACAAGAAGAGGAAGATGAATCTAACTTTTCATTGTTTAGAGAATGAATATTGCAGTTTTTTTAAATGACATAAATCTTCAATAGTATTGATTATCTCAGCTAATATTTCAAAAAGAGTGTGTCCAACAATGAAAGTCTACTTAAAAATGACAGAGTGTTTCTTTGTGTCATTTTCTTTTGGTGAGAATTTCTGTATTTTGTGTTTTTTTTTTTTTTTGTAAATGGCTCAAGACTATTTCAGAGAATTAAAAATAGTAAAAATATTCTTGCTGTTAATGAATAATAAAATTATATAAATATAAAAATTTAGCAAAGTTATTTTTTCTCACTCATATAATAATGTCTATAAATCAAACTGGTGCGATTTCAAGTGTTTTACCCACTGAGGACCACTGACTCCTGACTTGGATGCTGGAATCACTGGTGAAGGGAAAAAAACCACTCCGCAATATTGGTTTCTCACTGCCATGCTGTGGCATATGCATGACTACACTCATGTATATCATATACACATATAATAATTAATTAAGAAATCCGAGAAGGAGAGTCAGGTTTTTCCAGGGGATAAGTCCTGCATTGGTTGTCTAAACTTAACAATTGGGCAACCCTGAAATCATTTACATATGAGCAATGCTACATGGCCTGAGTATGTTGCATGTACATACACACACACACACACACACACACATATGTATAGATATACATATATATATGCATACATGTATATGTATATTTGTACACATATATATGCATATATGTATACATACATATACACACATGTGTGTGACAATAATGAAACAAAAAGGGGTAATGGATTTGGCATGGGAAGGAGAGACCATGGAGAAGTTGGAGGTATAGCAGAAGTGAGAGTTATGCAAATGCAGTACTCATTTAGATGTAACAAACAAAATTAAATTAATGTTAACGTGTAGAAGCGAACGTATTTTCAATTCAATGAATATAAGACATGTGACAGTATATAAAAGAGATGAATATATGAGCTTTAGAAATGCAAGAAAATGTCACTATTTGGGCCCGAGAGTGCTTTTTAAGTTTAAAGTTGTAAATATAAACCTGTTGCTTAAGTTTCTAAATAGCATGGGTATGCTAATTCAAGAATGAGCAAAATGGACACAAGCCATAATGTGAATTTCAGTAGACAGCAGACCAGCTATCTAGCCATTTAGATGAAAAATGTCAGTCAAACATCATAGAAACATGAAAAAGTGTAAAATGACACTATTTATGAGATTAGCATAAAATAAGAGATAGTTGGAAAATGCTTTTGACATTCCCTTCCTGTATTTATTTACATTTCGTTGATGGCATAGGAAGCTGAAAAAAAGAACACAAAATTTAATTATTCAACAGAAAAGACACATAATTTTCCACTGAAAAGTCTTTCCTTAACATTGAATTAATTAATAATAGTTAATAGATAGTATCCTTAGAGACAGGGCAATGATTATGAACACAGTGCATTTTCTCAGGGAACACAGTTTCAATTCACAGTGCCCATATAAACTTTAACCTCTGTAGCTCCAGATATAGAGGATACTGTGAAATTATCTTGTTTCCCTGGACAACGTGCATAGGAGGAACACAGACATACATACATGTAGGCAATAGACATACATATAAGCTCATATATAAATAATGAAAGCAATTAAACCTGTTTCAAAAGGAACACAATGGAATAGTTTTATTTTGCTTATAGCTTAGGTGAAAAACATCTTTTAAAAGATTTCTAGAACATTAAATTTATTACTATATTGATTATAAACAGGATAGACTACTAATTTCTTCTAAGTAACAAAGTATATTTGAAATCTACTTATCACCATATTTAGAAATGTATTATCTCATCTATAATTTAATACCTAGACAAAAATGTACTCACAAAAAGAGAAACATACTTAGATTATCATGGAAAGTTTATGATTGGCTATAAGTATTTAAGGAACGTCCTCTTGTACACTTAATAAAATAATTAACCAACAAAATATGCAGACAAAGAAAGATTGAGTTCATAAGGCAAATTAAAGGTTAAAAATATTAAAAGTTATTATCATACTTATTTGTATATAATTTTTCTTTTACTGTATAAAATACTACATAAAGAATCCATGAAGCAATTCTGAACCTCAGTGACATCTGAATCGAGTCTGCTCCTATTTGTCAGCTTCAATCTTTGTGTCTCTGTGGGTGGGATAAATGAGCAGGAAGAAAATAACTGGAAGATATGTAAGCAGAAAATTTCATAGTTTAATGTTAGAGTAAAATAGAAATAAAACTGATATCAAGAGAAAATATTAATTTAGAATGGATCCGAGATAAAAGGTAAAATATGAAGCTAAAACTTCTAGAAGAAAATATATACAAAAGTATTGTAGTATTGTGTATGTTTGGTAAAGTATCAGATACAATGACTATGTGATTCTAATGAAGATTTGCTAAATAATTCTTCAATAGTATTTTAGCCTTGAAAAGGATTAAGAGAATAGTAGTCTTAAATTAAACTAAGAAATATTAGTAAAATAAAATATCAAGGAGAAAATGTGTTGAGAATATATAGAACATGTACATGTCTAAATTTTCATAGCACAAATTAAAATAGAATAGAGACCTGAAGATATATATGTATATATATGATATATATCCTATATTATATATAGGATATATATGTATAAATAAATAAATCTTTAAAAACAGTCTTCTTATTGCTTGGGTCTCTTGTGCTATGGAATAAGAGAAAAATTAATAGAGAGAAATAGAGACCTATATCATTTCCTGATATGTTTCCCTCTGCTTCCATTTTAAATTCTGTCTCACTTTATGAAAACTGGATTCTTTGGCAACAACCAATAATGATGCAATAGTCAAAGCAATAATGTGTACTTCAGCTTCATGAGACTTAAATATTCAGTCAATGTATGGATGATTTTTGAAAAGTTCTACCATTAGAGAAACCATAAACTCCAAACCATTTTTTATTTCAATGAGCACTAATCACTTCATCTTTTTTGTTCAGCTTATGTGTAACTCCCCTCTAATGTCCATGACCAAACAAAAACATGGCTGAGAGAGAGGCTGACCTTCAGACAGCCTTTAATTTTGGCTCCTGTTTAAGAGTCATCTCTTTGGTTCCATTGTTCTTTTGAAATATTGTCATAAGGTGCAGGCATACTTAATATAAACATGGGTCTATACACCACATTCTTAAGAATAACCAATAATTTTATGATAACACTCCCTCTGTATAGTGAGTCTCAAGTCTAGCACTTACCCACTGTGTAAGAATCAATGTAGATACAGAGTTGTTATTATTTGCCTTTCTAAGAAAAATGACAAGACTGACTATTGCCAGGGAAGATTTTTTTTATCTAAAAACTTTGCTTTAGTGTTTTCTCTGTGAAGGGCATTAGTATTACTGATGTCCAGTACTGTGTTTTTCTAAATTATCATGCTGAATTATTTATAAATCAGGCTAAATCTTATCTTCTGTGTAGTAGCTATGAAGAAAATCTCCATGGGCCATAAGTGCTGAAAGGGATGGTAGTGTAAAGGCACTACAAATCACAGAAACACAGGGACTTTCAAATGCAACTTGTGCTTTCAAAAACTGAGCTTATACAAACTCTTATTAAAGACTGAATATTGTACAAGGCCAACACAAATGGAACTCAGTGGCATTTTTTAAGACAGATCTCATACTGCTTTGTCTGTTTACTTTTTTACCTTACTGGGTTTTTTGCTTTATGTTATGGTTTCTTGCTTTGTGTTTTTATGAGTTTTCTGTGGGTGTGAGTATTTCTTGTGATATTTTTCCTTTGTTTTTATTTTTCTAGTGGTTTTGGTTTTTTTGTTTGTTTGTTTGTTTGTATTTTAGGCCCACTTGTTTTTTATATAGAGAAATTTAAAAGGTTTTGAGTTGCAAGGGTGGAAAGGTGGGGAGGATGTGGAAGGAGATCAGGGAATGGAAACTGATCAGTTTATGCTTTGTGAAAAATTGTTTCACTAAAAGGGATATATGTTCATTCTAAAAAGATTGAACATGCTCAGCCCAATGGTTGCTGTGAAATGACTCTTGGGTATTCCAAACTTTTGGGCTAATAACCATTTATCAGTGAGTATATACCGTGTTCATTCTTTTGTGACTGTGTTACCTTGCTCAGGATGATATTTTCAAGTTCCATCCATTTGCCTGCGAATTTCATGAAGTCATTGTTTTTAATAGCTGAGTAGTATTCCATTGTGTAAAGGTACCACATTTTCTGTATCCATTTCTCTGTTGAGGGACATCTGGGTTGTTTCCAGTTTCTGGCTATTATAAATATGGCTGCTGTGAACATAGTGGAGCATGTGTCTTTATTACATGTTGGAGCATCTCCAGGGTATATGCCCAGGAGTGGTATAGCTGGGTCCTCAGGTGATATTATGGTCATTTCTCTGAGGGTCCACCAAACTGATTTCCAGAGAGGTTGTATTAGCTTGCATTTCCACCAGCAATGGAGGAGTGTTCCTCTTTCTCACATCCTTGCCAACATCTGCAGTCACCTGAGTTTTTATCTTAGCCATTCTGACTGGTATGAGGTAGAATCTCAGGTCCCAGATGGAAAAGTTGGAGAAGAGACTGAAGGAGCTGAGGGAGTTGGCAGTCCCATGGAGGGAGCAACAGTGTCCACTGGCCTGACCACCCAATGTCTGGGAGACTGGATCACCAACCAAAGAATACACATGGAGGGACCCATGGAGCTGACCACATATGTGGCAGAGGATGGTCTTGTTAGCCATCAGGGGGAGGAGAGGCCCTTGGGCCTGAGGGTGTTAGATGCCCCAATATAAGAGAATGCCAAGGAGGGAAGCAGAGAGTGGGTTGGTGGTTGGAGAAATACCCCAATAGAGGCAGGGGGAGAGTGAGGGAATAGGGAGGTTCCAAAGGGGAGATCTGGAAGGGGGGAAACATTTGAAATGTAAATAAAATACCAAAAAAAAATGAGATTGAACAATGCTGTTTAGTTGTAATGTTTCAGCTTGATGAATCAAAGCCAAGATTATTAGAGAAATATTTAAATGGCAGCAAATTAGTGGCCAAAAACCAAGGGCTTGGTTCTCTAAGAAGTCCACAAAGAAGCATATGTAGTTTCTTAATAAGACAAAACTATGTAAAAAAGAATGATGTAAATTTCCTCTCAAATTACAAGTCTGGACTGTGGTTTATTTGTGGAGCTTTGATCTCATTACTCTTCATGTAATTTTTCATATACCACTATGTTCTCATTTATAAATGAACAAATGGGATATGACCTACATAGCAGCCTGGGGACAATATAGAACTAATTGTCTGCATTGAAATGAAAGCTGGCATACTATTAGCTTTATATAGACTGAGTAGATTATAATTAGGAATATATATATATATATATATATGTAATAACATGGTCATAAAAATAAGAAAAAGAGACTATGGGTTTGAAAGTGAGCAGGGATGAATATCAGAAAGGTTTGGAAGAGGAAAGGGAAAGGAGAAATGTGATAATATAATCTCAAAAATAAAATAATTTATTTTTTCAGAAAGGGAAAGAAATCAAAGCTAAAATAAATTTAGCTTGCTAGGCAAATGGATGGAATTTTACATTCAATATATATAATCAAATCATATCATCAAATTTTATATATATATATATATTACTGAAATGGCATTTCTTGTTTAAGAGCAAAGAATAATATTAAATCTATAATCATAGTAGATGATATATTTAGAAACAATACTGAAAAATACCAAAAGAACTAATCTCCCATTACAAAAATACCATAATTTTCCAATTAGCCCCCACTGATATTATCCTTAATGGCCTTATTGAAATTATCTTTAATGACCTTCCAGCTTATACCCAACAACGGACACAAAGTTGATGGCACATGTCCTCATCTGTGTCATTGTATAAGTCTAATTCTGTGTCTTTTTTTTTTTTTTTTAGATTTTTAAAGACTTTGTTCTGGTCAGTGTATGCATGTATACAATGTGTCTTGATTGTATCAACCACCCACTTCTCCTTTACTGGCTAACTCACTCCCATTTCTTCACCTTTTGGCTTCATGTCATTTTCTTTTTAATTTTTTTTTCTACTTTATTTACATTTCAAATGTTTTCCCCTTTCCAGATCTCCCCTTTGGAACCTACCTATTCCTGCCGCCCTCCCCTGCCTCTATTGGGGTATTCCTTTACCAACCCACCCACCCACTCTTGTCTTCCGTCCTTGGCATTCTCCTATACTGGGGGATCTAATACCTTCAGGCCCAAGGGCCTCTCATCCCCCTGATGTCTAACAAGACCCCCTCTGCCTGTGTCTTTATCTGTTGAGGTCATTAACCCTCATGGTATAACCCATTCTCGAACTTACTAAATCAGATGAAGGTGACTTTATTTTCTAGAATCCTTCTTGTTATTAGAGTTCAGTTGGAGTTTTCTTTCCTTTCATGTTCTTGTCATCTGGTCCCATGACTATCTACTAGCTATAATCCCTGGAATAATGAAGACATTTTTTAGATATTTCTAGTCATTTTTGAATGTTGCTTGATAATGCCAATTTGGAGGTTGAAGGGACCAGTAGTTCTCATCAGTGCTTCCTTTTCTATGGCTTGGCTTTAGTGCTTAGATGACAAGGAAGTATCATAAACATGAAAGTGGAGCTTCAGGTCCTCTAAGTATCATGTCTGCAACTTGAGCAGTCCTTTCAGTTTAATTAAAAGTGTTACTCTTAAACAAGCAAGGTAAGATTCAATATGAAGTGTGGAGACAATATGTGTGGTTATAGTTGTCCTTCAAATAAAAGCCTGCTTGGCAAAATGTCTGACTTGAGCATATGTACCATCAGCACTACATGGTTCCTCACCTTCAGAACTGTCATATCTTCTGATTATCATTTTCTGAGTCATATTTTAAACATCTCCTAGAATATTATATATAATCATAAAGCATCCATGTTTCCACTGCTTAATATATTTCACTGGCTTTCCTCATACTTTAAAATAAAATGTATTCATCAGATCTGAAAGTATTTTATAATTGTAGCCATTGTCATAGGGGTGAACACATAGTTCTTAAGGCAGTTTTGTAAATCAATGAAATAAATAACATGTAGTGCTTTATACTTTAAATGAATTTTTAAATGTTTAATTCCTGTTCTTTAAAAAAAAAAAAAAAAGCATAGCCAGAATATTCAAGAATATTCAAAATAATGTTGATATATCATAGAAAAAAATGTTTCAAACTTATATTGAACATTTTTGTTCCTTGGATTGATATTTAGTCTTAATAATTACTTTTCCAGAAGTATTTTATCTTATTTTATTGTCTATTTTCTTTTAGTGAAAATAAATGTTTTCCATACAATTCTGATTGTGGTTTCTATTCACACAGCTAACCCAAGATTCTCCCTATCTACTCTCATTTCTGAATCTACACCTTTCTTGCTTCTCCTTAGAAAACAAGCAGCTATGTGAAGAAAAATAAGAAAATGAGATTAAAAACAAACAATCAAACAAACAAGCAAACAAAATGGGACAAAACAAAACAAAAAACCAAAGAGGGGATGGAAGAGAAAACACATATAGACACACAGATACTCAAACACAGACAAATCCCATAAAAACCCAAAACTGGAAGCCATCATACATATGCAAAGGACCTGTAAGGTAAAAGCAAAGCAAAGTGAAGCAAAGCCCTAGCAAAATATTATGAGACAAATAACCTTTAAAGATGCCATTGAAAGTGTTTTGTGAAGAGGTTTGATATGTAATATATAATATATGATTTATAATGATATATGATATATGACATATGATATATTATATATGATATATAATATATTATATATGATATAAGATATATGATATAGGACATACAACATATGGCATATGATATATAAATATATATTTATAAACTTATACATATATTTGTAAACATATTTATAAATATATATAAGCCATATATGATATATCATATATAATATATAGGAATATATGATAATATATAAAAATTATATATAAAATAATGTATCATATACCTTCTATGTTATATTCTATACATCTTACATTATCCTATATATTATACAGTATATATTACATATTATAATTTTATAATGTTATAATATATTATATACAATTATTAAATAAATAATTATTTTATATATAATATATAATTTATCAAATTATATATTGTGTATTATATATTATATAACATATATTAGATACTATATAGTATTTATCATGTATCATATGTCATATTTCATAAATTATATATTATATATAATATAGCAATTAGTATATAGAGAATTCTGTATTTTATATATTCTAATATTATATATTCCATATCATTATATGTAGTAATATATTCACATTTTCTCCTTTCTCTTCCTACTCCTTCTTTAGAGAAGATGAGAAAATGCAAAAATGGTAATATGAAAGGGAAAAGGAGAATATGCTTTCTTTATTGATTATTTTTAAGGGTGACATTGTAATTCAATTATACGATTTCTCCTCCTATCTCCTCCCTCTAAACCCTCCAATATATCATTTCTTATTTTCCAAATTTATGGCCTATTTGTTTCATTGTTGTTTCATGTTGTATGAATATATATTTTCTATCTATCTATCTATCTATCTACCTATTTATCTATCTATTATCTATCTATCTATCTATCTATCTATCTATTTCTAAATATAGCCTGCTCATATTTTATAACATTACTTGCTTGTATGCATATTTTCAGGGCTGCCTCTTTTTACTATTATCTTCATAAGAATCAACACTTAACCATATAATTCAAGAAAGTAGATAATGTATATTACTAATTAATATGGTATAGGAGATTCAGTAGTGAAAACATTGATGCTTAGAGTTTACTGGCTGAAGAATTCATAGCTTTCTTCCTTTAGTGAATGTGCAAGATGCTCATGACTTCAGTTAAGTTTAGTACTACAACTGACACAGAACTCATAATATAAATCATTAGATGTTTATTAGGTGCTTCTATTAAAAACATTTTCTTGTGTTCAATTTATTAATATGTAGGAATAGCTATTCACTTTAATACTTATTTTAGGCTACTTTATAATAGCAATATACTGATTATAAGAAAAAGAAATCCTCACATGTCTTCTTCCTAGGTTAAAAAGAGGTAAATCATATGATATCAGTAATATATTCTATGTCTCTAGATCAAGAAAACAACTTATATATTTGGTATAATTCTCTACTTGTGATCTGAAGGAATATATTAATTTCAAATGATTGGCACATTTGAGTAAAGTAGAAAAATAACCAATGTAGTTCCACAATACTATGTAGATGGCAAGATTTGAGCAGCATACAGGACATAATGTTGATCATCAGTGTCTTGCAACTCTTTCATCAAGCTAAATCATAGTCACATCTGGAGTCTTTAATTGTGCCTTACAATTAGTTCAGAATAGTGTAAGTGCCAATTACAAGAGCTGGAAAAAGCAACCTGAGGGTAAGCAACTCTACAACATAATATATTTCTCTTAAATTACCACCTGCATACAAAAATAGTTATAGAATTACACTTTTCTTTCTAATTTCTTGTAGTTAGAAACTTAAATGTAATGATGCACTCATTAGCTTTCAAGCTCTTCTCCTTTAAACTTAGAATATTTATTCTTATTGCACCTTTTACATCTATTGTTATTTCTTATTCAGAATGAAGTTGGCAATTGTCCTGGTTGGATATATTTGTATCCTCTCCAAGAAAGCATCTGTCTCCTATAAATTACCATTTTAAAAGCTACCAAGGAGAGAATCTCCATGTACACTAGAGCACAGTAGAGTAGTGAGTAAGGTTAGGAACATATGCAAAATCCAGGGAGTCATGACAAGCTACAGATTTTAAGTCTCCACCCTAGATGTTTTAATTCCATGATTGAAGAGAAGCAGCAAAATCCCAAGATCTACTAAACGGTGAGTATGATTCCAATGATTTGATAATAGAGATTGATTCATCTGTGAAAAATCTCAGAATATGAGAACAGAAACTTATTACACTGTCCTTGGATGGTCAAGCTTCTTTGAACACATCTAATGCTGGACCACAATATTCCTTAAGTTCCCCTGGGCTGTGTTCTTTGTTATGAAAGACTTGTCTCTTGCTGTTACCTCAGAATGATAGAAATACCCATCCATCTCTTGTCAGTGATTCCAGTATTCTCTTCATTGGCCTCCTAACCTGTCTTGAATTTCTTTCACCTAGAGAAGGTCTCCATGTTAGTGGTGATATCAAGCTTGCTCAAAGCACAAAAGCCAGAGCATAGATAGCCTTGTCTATAGAGGACTGACACATTCAAGTTGAAAGTTGAAGTCTACTGGAGGCAGAAGGAAAAAAATCCCTTTTTCCCTCTTATACATCAACCATCATTTTTGTATATAGCACTGCTTGGGCTGTGTACTTAATGTAATGTACTTCATGGTAATGAAATCAATATATTATATTTAATTAAGTTATAGACTTCTCACATCTCAGAACGCTTCAAAACGTCTTCTAAATAATCTTAAATATAAAAGGCAACATTTGATACTCTAAAACATTGTAATGATGACACTCAGAATTTAGAAGGTATAGTCTGTGTGGCATTTGCCTTCATAGCTTAATAGTATGAATGCTAGACTTTATTAAATGTACTATGAGACATCCAAAGAGATGTTGTGTATTGTAATCATTTAGTGTTTTTACTGTGTTAGATAATATACTTTTACTTAAGATAGTGTGTAGTTATTTATTGAATTAATGTGACATATTTATTATACTTTAGCCTACCTTATTGGTTACAATATATTAGGGAAATAGTTTGGAAGAGAAAAATATACTTTTTAGAATTATTTGAAATTCTCTCAAAAGAAGTAAGGGATAGGACTTGGGAGAGTAAGACAGAAGAACTGCCATGTTTTCTGTGAAAGCCAGATCTACAGAATAGTAAACATTATTAAGTCCATATCCAGTTCTAATTAATTTTCACAGGAAGACATGTCATTGATAGAAATCCAGTACCATCCTTTGCCTGTTTCCTTTTATTGTTGTATCTCTTTAGTTTCTTTTGACTTGAGCTGATATGTCTGTTTTTTTCTTTTATGAAATTGAGGTTTTTTTTTTTTTTTAATAGAATAGACTAGTTGTGAATTAAATTAAAGCTGAGTCTCAGTTTAGGTTGTCTGGTATTTCAGTTTTTGCTGTCTTAGCTTACTACATTGCTAAAGCATGATGATCTGACTAATTTAGTGACCAACAGATTCCCATGTATTTGTCATTGCTTCTTTTTGAAGTAAAATGTAAGATTTCCAAGATATGAATATTCTGTTATTCATTTATTTAGTCATCTTTTTTATATTTATGAAAATTAATATGATATTGAGAAATTATAATTTCATAAACCTATTATTTATTCCACATTTGTTGTTTGACAATCTATTACTTAAAAATAGAGATTTGTTTCCTGACTCTCTATAATCTATAAGTACAGCTAAGAAGTTGTCAATTTATTTAATGAGATTTATATCCCATTAATATTTATATAGATGTTCAAATTATCTATTATTAGTTTCTTAGTGGGCTTATTTTATTGATGGTTACTATTTACAAATCATACCTCTTTCCTGACTCTGATTGTTCTGTTGTAAACAAAATTGATCCTGTGTTCTTAGTCTTGATAGGTCAGGGAAAAAATGAAAGCACCATTTATTTAGACCCCAGATGGGAATGCTTCCTATCTTGTCCCAGTGCTCATGTTTTTCTTTGTGTTTCTCAATTCCATGCTGTATTTTTTTTCTCAAATGAGGATACCTCTGGATCTCTAAAGACTTTATACTTTTAGTCACTTGCTTAATTTTATAAAAGAGAAGTTTCAAAAAGCCAACAGTATTACCTACTCAAAAGACAATAAAAATCATTTAATTCTATACTAGTTTGTAATCACTTTTACTTTTACATAAGAATATAGAGTTTTATTCAATCTATTCTTTGTGTTATTTTAATCAATTGAAATACTCCAGTGAAGCAAGAAGGCAGAACTATACATACATATGTAGCAGAGGATGGCCTTATCGGACATCAGTGTGAGGGGGAGGGAGGCTTGATGCCCCAGTGTAGAGGTTTGCTAGACGGTTTGTTAGATGGGCGAGGCAGGAGTGGGTGAATGGATAGAAGAGCACCCTCATAGAGGCAAAGGAGAAGGGGGAGGGGGAATGGGATTGGGGGCTGGTGGAGGAGTAACCAGGGAGGGGGATATGATTTGAAATATGAACAAATAAAATGAACAATTAAAAAAGAAAATATAGTTGTATGCAGTATTAGTTCTAATAAAAATGTACTTGCTTATTATCTTATAAACTTTATTTTAAAAATCATGTAAATAAATAAAAATAGCATATACTAAAGTTAACCATAATTAAAGTTTACACAATTAAATAATATTCAGGAAGGAACTTAATATTAAGCTTTTCACTTTCAATATTAGAAATATTTTCTTCACTTATTCATCAGCAAAACCAAAATAAAAAATAATACTTGGCAGAATTACAACTAGAAAAGACAAATAAATTTATATTCTTTCATTACTCAGGTCCACAAACTGCAAATGGTTACAAATATTATTAAAATATTATTGAGTTATTGAGTTACATTTATTTTTGAATATTTAAAATATCAATGTATTTCCAGAAATTAACCTGTGCAAAAGAGATCTCATCACAATCTATTTTACTTTTTAACTCTTTTATTCTTGTTTTATTCAGCTCTATCTTTTTTATAGACAATTAATTCTGTCTTTCTGGTTTGACCTTTTGTATCTCTCTTTGGAAATGAAAAAAGTGACAATTTTTAATACCCTTCCTTTTACACACACACACACACACACACACACACACACACACACACACATACACACAAACCATCAACATATCTATCTATCTATTTATCTATCTATCTATCTATCTATCTATTATCTATCTCTCTATCACCTATCTCTCATACACATCTTATAGACAAGAAGAATTGTAGGTTGAAGCTTTTTTGACTGTGTAGGGGTCCAAGCACTCCACTTGATGATGCTGGTTACACTTCATTGGTTACTTACAATGGTCAGTTCAAGCTTTGTATCTGCCATTACTAGGAGTCTTAAATAGTTTCTACCTTGCCCTTGAAATTTGACCCAACTCCAGCCATTTCTCCAATGTATTTTCTCCCTTCATTTCCTGCACCTGGTCACTCTTATTTCCACCCCCACCCACCCACAATCATATCCATGAAATATATTCTATTTCCTTATTTAGAAGAGATTCATGTGTACTCTTGAGTCCTGTTCATAAGACATTATCTCAGGAGCTGTAGATTGTCCTTTACTTACAGATAATATCCATGTATAAGTGAGTACATACCATGTCTGTCTTTCTTGGTCTGGGGTTACCTATCTAGAAATGATTCTTTCTTGTGACTTATTAAATTATTAATGGGTTTTATAGTCTTCCAAAATAAATTTAGTAGTAGTGATATTTGTCTCTATAAAATGAAATTTATACTTATGAAAATATATGCTAAGAAGCCAAGTGTTACACATCCTGGAATTAATATGTTAATATATTTGTTTTATTTGTGCTGCATCTTTGAGAATCACTTGCACTTTATGTGACTTATGGGTATAGAAGGATGTCTGGATAGGAGCAGGGGTTAATTTAGATCTTTCTATTCTGGAATATATTGTAGAGTATGAGAACAAAGTAAAACTTTAATGAAAGCATCATTCTAAATCAAAGTGGAGAGTAATGTCCATATTGAAAAGTCTCATTAATTTGCTTCAACATCCAAGAAAACAGCTCATCATTCTGCTAAGATCCAGGTGTCCAACATATGGTCTGAAATTAATCAGCAGCTTACTCAAAAACATTAGTTAGAGCACTTCTGAAACTGTAAGCAAATACAAAAAGGTAACCAATTTGTTAACCTACATGATATGTAAATCAGAGTTCCTTAACACTACCCGCTACTGTTTATTGCTTCCAGCATTTGGTCTTAATTTGCAGAAATTAATTTAAGTATTAATTGAATTTCTATTTGCAATTAACTCGTGCTATAATAATGTTTCTCCATTTTTTTCTACTAATGAGCTAAGGCCAAAAAAGGTTTTAATGTTTATTAAAAAGATTACATTTGTATATATTGGTCATGCATACATATAATGTGTATTAGCTGATGCTCATAACATGTCAAACTTCATTGCCACACTACTGCTTCAAAATTTTATAGGGTAGGAAAAGAAATAATGGGAGAGGCTCCAATGTGAAAGAAGGAGAGAGTTCAATACATGTGGAGAAAGTATAATGTATATGTAGCCGTAAGAAAGTTTGGTAAATCTTCAAGGAATCATATTATTTTACCTAAACCATATATTATATATGCACATTTACATATGCATATAATAAAAACAAGTTTATATATATGTTTATATGTATATGTTAAATTAATGCATGTACACACACACACACACACATTCCTTGGAAAGTAAGTGCAAAGTGAATTTTACAGAGACACAAATATTCAAACTATGGAACCTGATATGGTCATTCATGGGTCAATTTCCAGTCCCTTGACTACTGTATAGTATTTTATTAGCATCACCATAGTGTAACAATAACTTTTCTCTGTTTTTCTTTTTTTCCTTTGTTATTTTATTTATTTACATTTCAAATATTATCCCCCTTCTCAGTTTTCCCTTCACAAACCCCCTATTCCCTCTACCTTCCCCCTGCCTCTATGAAGGTGCTCCCCCACTAGGCCACCCAATCCTGCCTCATTGCCCTAGCATTCCCCTATGCTGGGTCATGGAGCCACCACAGAACCAAGGGGCTCCCCTTAAACTCTTTACTATTGGTTGTATTAATTGTTGATAATTGTATCTGATGGTATCTAAGTTTTCCTGTTTATTTTTCTAAAAAACACTCTGACAAAAAGAAGGCTAGGAGGGAAAGAATTGTTCTGACTCACAGTTCAAGTAACAGCTCACAATAAAGGGAGAGATCAAGGCATAAGACACTTGAAGCTGCTGGTCACAAATGAACCCAGAATCAAGAAGAAAAGATCAATTAACTAACACTAATGCTTGATACTATTTACAATGTCCAGGATCTTAACCCATGAAAGATACTATCCAAAGTAGTGAGTCATCCACCTTCAGTTAACACAATCAAGATAATCCTTCACAGGCTAGGTCAAATGCCCATCTCCCTAGCAAGTCTAGATCTTGTCAAACTGACAATACTACCTATCTGGGATGGTGCATCATCTCTAAATGGTTTTTTTTTTTTGTAATAATTCACATTGCCACTTTGAGATATTTATAATTTCGCATGCAATTCTGAATCTTCCAGAAATAAAAAGTTCTCAGATTTATTTGATATTGCACTTATAGATTAATTTAAAAATACAATTTTTACTCTATTAGACCTCTCACTGTAGTAAGTAGGAATAGATCTTTAGAGATTTAGATGTTCAGTTTTATATTATATAAACAATAGTTTATAATATTACATAGTGAAATGTGAAATCTACCTCAGTTGTTGATTTAACTTCATTTTATTTTTATTAAAAATAGTATTTTAATATTTTTCATTATCTTGTATTAATAATAATCAATATATTAGACAAAATGTAGATCTGATTTTATATTATCTTTTAATCCAACACCTATGATATGATCACTTACTATTTTGAATTATATATTATGTTTGAATGTTCTTTTAAACAGTGACATATCAGAAAATTGTATTAATTTCATTTCTATAAATTTAAACATTTTTCCAGTACTTATGGAACATTTTAGATTCACGAAAAAATTACAGCAAGGTGTTAGCTTCTGTCTTCTAAGCTGCTTCTGTCTTTTAAGAAAATACTTTATCGTGTTTATTATCCTTTTGTTTTCTGGTGTTTTTTTGTTTGTTTTGTTTTGTTTTTTGGTTTGGTTTGGTTTGTTTTTTGGTTTTTGGTTTTTGTTTTGTTTTGCTTTGTTACTAGTTCTTTGGGGATTTGTATTTGTACAAGGCACTCTGATCTAATTCATTTCCTCTCTCCACTCCTCCCAGGTTTATTTCCCCACATTTCCACAAATTTCCAATTTTGTATCCTGTTTTTTCCTTTTAGAAAATCCATCAAGCATTTTTTTTTGTCCCTATATCATTGTGTGTGTGGTTTAAGTTAGAAGACAACAACCTATCAGGCGTCACATCTTTAAGAAAAACCCAATACTCCTCTTCCAATGACTATTAACTACTAACAGCTTCTTAGGGATGGGACTTCCTCTTCACATCTTGTCATCTTTGGGTATACTCTCATATTTTTTCTTTTTGACAATATATGGAACACTTTCTCATAAATTTCAGTTACTAATTGCCAGTTATTCACGAGAAGTTCTAAGAAGACTACCATGTTCGGTGCAAACAAGTTAGTGCATATTATTCTTCCTAGAATGCTATACTTCTTGTTAAATATTTTTTATTACTTTGTTTATAAAATATTATTTATAAAATTTAAAACTGAAGCTCTAAATA
The DNA here is from genome assembly GCA_019843965.1 of Rhynchomys soricoides. Taxonomy (NCBI): domain Eukaryota; kingdom Metazoa; phylum Chordata; class Mammalia; order Rodentia; family Muridae; genus Rhynchomys; species Rhynchomys soricoides. The sequence goes on along the minus strand of JADRCH010000040.1, from coordinate 13,037,433 downwards.
TAAAATCATCTTACTTTGTTGAGTCTCAATAGTTCTCAAATTTACTGTATATAACAAGCAAAGTGACTAAAAAACCATATATATATATGATCTATCTGTTCATCTCTCTGTCCTTATATACTATGTTAACATATGATGTATATGTATACACTATATAAACAGAAGCATACATATGTATGTGATTAAAATATTGTTTAATATTATTTCCATTAAAGATGAATATTCTAGTGCAGGTTAGAATCTAGATGCAAAAATAAAACAGCAGAATGTTCACTAGGGATATGTGTGAATAGTTGAAGTCTGAATGACTGTTTTTCCATAGTTAAAGATGCAGATGCTTGCAGCCAACCATTGAACTGAACATGGGAACACTAATGAATGAGTTAGTGGAAGGACTTTAGGAGCTGAAGGGGTTTGCAACCCCACAGGAAGAATAACAGTATCAACCAACCAGACCTCCTCAGAGCTCCCAAGGACTAAACCACCAAACAAAGAGTATATATGGAGGAACCCATGGCTCCAGCTTCATATGTAGTTGAGGATGGCCTTATCTACCATTAATGGGAGGGAAGGACTTGGTCCTGTGAAGGATTGATGCTCCAGTGTAGGGGAATGCTAGGGCATTGAAGTAGAAATGAGTGTGGGGGCGGGAGCACCCTCATAGAGGCAAAAGGGGGATGGGATAGAGGATTTGCTGAAGGGATACCAGAAAGGGGGATAACATTTGAAATGTAAATAAAATAAAATCAATAAAAATAATGAGAAAAAAATAATCTAATGACTTAGTCTCAAGTGGATACATCAATATAGGCTGATTGTACCTTTTTCTGGAGAATTTACCACATCCTCTCTTTTGCTATGGTAATGTTTCTGCAGCTATGTTTAAGACTATATGTCAAAATCTACATATTCAACACCCTCTTATTATTGTTTTATCCACAATGAGGTGCTAGACAGTATAAATTTGGGGTTTTTAATTACACCAGATAGGGAGTGTGATGACTTTTTTTAATTTGTTATTTTATTTATTTACATTTCAAATGTTGTCCTTTTTCCTGGTTTCCCTTAGGATGGGAGGCATGTCTGCCTAGTGATTATTATATACCTAGAACATAATACTAGGTTCTGATTTACAAAGGTTCCTTGAATAAATGTACTTAGACTTGAACGGGTACTTTGCTTATCTAAGTCTCCTGTAAGGATATTCTCACTATATCCTGTAGTTCTACTTTTCTCTCCTCCCAACTTAGCTGCTGCAATGAAGGCTTAAACCAGAGACAACTTTTCACTCATTGATATCCTCCTCCTCCTGAACCACAGCCTGAAGCCTGAAGCTCTTTATTATTTTAGTTTCACTCTGAATATAGTTTTGAACTATTGTGATTGATCTTATGCCAGCAATTGACCTACAGAAAGGATAGAGTCCTTCACTCTTGAAAAGAATCCATCTATTGTCTATATTATAGAGAGCAAAGCTAGGCTTTGGAAGTGTTATCCTTAATTCACATCATGGCAAATTCTTCACTGTGAGACCCATTTGTGGATCTACATGGGTTTGATAAAAGAAAATGATCAGTGACATATTGGTTATTGCAGTCAGAATGTCCAATTCCCTCCCATGTGGACCAGACTGATCTTTCTGATAAATATAGGTGCAAAGATTCTCTATAAAATCCTTTCGAACTAGCCAGGCAGTGGTGGTGCACGCCTTTAATCCCAGCACTTGAGAGGTAGAGGCAGGCAGATTTCTGAGTTCCAGGCCAGCCTGGTCTACAGAGTGAGTTCCAGGACAGCCAGGGCTATACGGAGAAACCCTGTCTCGAAAAACAAAAAACAAACAAGAAAATCCTTTCAAACTAAGTTCACAGTCATAGCAAAAGATCATTTATCACCAATTTGGCTTCACCCCAGAAATGCAGGGATGGCTCACATGAGTGAATCAGATGGATATAATTCTATTGATCACATAAAGAGAGAAACCACATGATCATTTCAATAGGTACATTAAAGGTCTTTGACCAAAAAAAAAAAAAAAAAAATCTAGTGATAAAATTCATGGAAAAAAATAGGGATGGAGAGACCACCACTTAACATAATAAAAGTTACATATGAGAAAACAAGTCAATTTCAGACTAAATGGAGAAAAAAAAAACCTCAAAGTATTCCCACTAAGATCAGGAACACAACAAGGGTACTAAGTCTCCCCACTTCTATTCAATGTCATGGTTCAAGACTTAGCGGGAACAAAATGACAAGAAAAGAAACTGAAAGGGATCAAAACAAGAAAAGAACTAAAGTGTTCTTATTTGTATATGATATGATTTTGTACATGAAACCCCATGAGCTGCACTAAAACTCTTAGGAGCTGATAAATATGTTCAGCAAGGACACCAGATCACAAAATCAACACATGAAAGTACATGACCTTCTTACATACCAATACAAACATACTGAAATAGAAATTAGGAAAGTTATTCCATTCATAATACTTACCAAAATTAAAAAGTAAATAAGTTTAGTAAATTATAAATAAATAAGTAAGTAAATAAATAAATAAATAAATACCTGGGAATAAAGTAATAAAATATCAAAGAAACAAAGATCTCTATAGTAAAAACTTCAATATACTAAAGGAACAAAGTGAAGAAGACACTAGAAGATAGAAAGACTTCTGATTCATGCACAAGAATCAGAAGATTCATTTGAAAATAGCCATCATACAAAAAACAAGTGATTAATTCTAATACCAACTCATCAAAAAATCAGGGAACTTCACAAAATAATTTAAGAGTCAGAGAAAGGGGGAAGGGCTGTGAAACTATAATTTCTAGGTGGAACACAGTCATTGTAATCATGAACCCAGAGAGCTGTGGTTACCCAGCATGTAGAAGACTGGCTCTGCCAACAGTCAGCCATGAGTGTTGGAGGGACTCATGGGGCTGTATCACTCACTGGTGAACTACTGGCTATGGATAGATCCTGGGAATGAAATAAACATTATCTTCAGTTGTTTACACTTTGTTGAGTTCACCAGGCTTCCATAAATAGTTGCAAATCCATGCTCATGCAGATGAGCATTGTCAAACTCAGTGGGTCACAAAACATAACAGAAAGTCACAAATGTAGGATGATCATATATAATTAAGGGGCTGAGAGGTTTGGAGGGAGGTAGGAAAAAATCAGAATGTACTATATATATGTATAAATTTGTAAGTGGACAAAATTAATTAAAGGTAGAGAAATCACTTTATAGGAGCTGCGGGAAAATAAAGATGAATATTCATTAAAGAAATAGAAGTAATAATAGAAAATAATCTATCTACCTTGATAAAATGTATCCACCAAACTCTTGCTAGTGGTGGCTACCATTTTCTTTCATCTAATAGATGTTAAATTGAGTCGTTGCTTTAATATAGGTGTGAAGCCAGTTTATATAAGCTTGTGCACATGTCATATCAGTATTAAATATTTGAAGAATGAAGTGATTTGAAACTATTATATGTGTCAAACTACTTCATTAGTTATACCAGCTATGTTAAATAATTTGTTCCAGTGTGAACTTACTTTGTTGAGCTTTAATAGTTCTCAACTTTACAGTATACAACAAATCGAATAAAACGAATGTTTAAAACTATTATATTTTTATAGCAAATAAGAACCCATAATTTGTAGGACCATAACAGGCACCCTGGTTTCTGGATGAGCTAAGGTTTAAAACCTCAGAGACCCAATGCGGGGTTCCCAGCAGGGGACAACCATGCAAGGGATGGTATACATTTTGCCATGCTCCTGGGCCTCAGCCTCTCCATAGGTCTGTGACCATCAGTCACGTAAGGGCAATGCCCTAAGCCCTTCCACAGGTAAAGGTGTGATCACATAGCCTCAAGACATCTCCATTTACTGAGGTACCTAGAGGCTTAGCCAATAAACTTTCCTTCGCAGTCACTTCTCCCTACAAAACGTACTTAACCTCAGGCCCACCCTGAGAAATGGGTTGTATGGTTTCACTCATCGCCACTTTCTGATGAGTGAAAATGATGAGCCCTAAGACCATGGACTGTCTCTTTTCATCAGGATCCGCCTTGGGGAACAATGGAACAGACCATCTAAAGAGCCAAATCCAGCTTATCATACTTCCAAAGAAGCTCAGGTAGAGCTTGTCAAATACAGAGGTAGATGCTCGAAGCCAACCATTGGACTGAGTGTGGGATCCTGGATGAAGGAGTTGGAGAATGGACTGAAGGAGCTGAGGGGGTTTGCAGCCCCATGGATGGTGCAACAGTGTCAACTGGCCAGACTCCCTGGAGCTCCCAGAGACTGTACCACCAACCAAACATATGTGGCAGAGGAGGGCCTTGTTGGCCATCATCAGTGGTAAGAGAGGCCCTTGGGCCTAAGGGTGTTAGGTGCCCCAGTGTAGTGGAATACTAGGGAGTGGATCGGTGTGTGTGTCTGTGAGCACTCTCATAGAGGCAGGGGGGATGGAGTAGGGGGTTTTGAAATGGGACAACATTTGAAATGTATACAAAGTAAATATCCAAAAATAAAAATTAAAAAAAAAAAAAAAAAAGCAACATCTGGTCTCCTGCAGAAGGTCTCTCAGCTTTCTCAGCCACAGTCAACACCAAACCAAGCCAGCCAGCTGCCAACAAGCCAAAGACCTGGACCCTGGTGCAACCCATCAGGCTCCTCCATACCTTCCCCCCTCGGCCCCAGGTTAGATAGAGCCTGCAGGACCCTCCTCTGCCCTCAGCTCTTCCACAACATCTAGCAGCACCTAGGATGCCCAAGGGCCTGCGAACCAGACAGAGCTCGCTCTGTGAAGTCCATGGGACCTCAGGCCACAACCCCTACCTACAAGGAGGTGTCCCATGGCTTCACACAGTCCAACACCCGTCTGGCATTGCCATGAGGTGAGCAAAGTCAAAGGTCCTGCATCTCACCTGGTGTAAACACAGGACCCCCACCTTAACCCCACAATATTTTATTTCTAATATTGTTAATTTCTTTGTATATTTATTGAGTATGAATACTGATTTAAGAAGTTACTTAAGACATGCATGTTACATTCTATTTCATGCACCAAACCAGGATTATTGAGTCAGTTATAGTAGTAATTTTCTTCTTTCTCACTTACTTATGTCATATATATTTTGTTCAGTCAACAACACAATATGTTGATCATTTCTATTTTTCCTGCTGATTTCTTCTGCCTGTTTCAGAATTTTACTCATAGCGGCCTTATTTGTGATAGCCAAGAGCTGGAAGCATCCCACATGTCACACTATAGAACAATGGATGCAGAAACTATGGTTCATTAACACAATGGAATACTTCTCTGCTATTAAGAATGAGGACATCCTGAGTTTTGCAGACAAATGGATGGAACTAGAAAATATTCTGAGTGAGGTAACTGAGACCCAAAAGGATACTCATGGTATGTACTCACTAATAGTGACTATTAGCCACACACACAAAAAGTACATAATACCCAAGATGCAGTCCACAGAACTCAAAAAGGTCAACAAGCTGAAGGGCCCACGCTAGGATGCCTCAGTCCTATTTGGGAGGGAGAAGAATGAAACCACAAGTGGTTATAGAAGAAGGTACCTGGGAGAGAAAGGGTACAGGAGTGTGGAGAGAGGGGAACATGATCTGGTTTAGGGTAGGGGAAACAGACTGAAGACCTGTGTGCCAACAGAAAGAATGGAAACAGGCAACCTCAGGAAGTAAGAGGATGGGGGACCCTCCAGAATGTACAAGAGACATGGTAGGTGAGAAACTCTCAGGACTCAAAAGGAGGGACCCTAGATAAAATGCCCTAAGTAGGGAGAGAGAACCTGTGAGGGATGGGGTTGCCATCCCACAGTCAAAACTCTGACCCATGGTTGTTCCTGACTCAAAGAACTGCAGGGATGGAAACAGAGAAGAGCCTGAGGAATAGAAAGTTCAGGGACAAGTCCAAAGTGGGATCCAGCCTAAGGGGAGGTACCAAGGCCTGCCACTATTACTGAGTCTTTGGAATGCTCACAAAAAGGGACCTAGCACAACTACCCTTCTAAAGAACCAACAAAGCTGAAAGAGTCGGATGCAGATATTCGCATTCAACCAATGGACAGAAGCTGCTGACTCCTGTGGTTAAATTAGGGAAAAGCTGGAAGAAGCTGAGGAGGCAGGTGACCCTGTAGGAAGATCCCCAGTCTCAATTAACCTGGACCCCTGAGATCTCCCAGACACCAGATCACCAACCAGACAGCATACAGCAGCTGATATGAGGCCCCCAACACAAAAACACCAGAGGACTTCTAGGTCTGTGTCCAATCTTTGTTGATGCGCCTAAGTCTCAATAGACTAGAGGCCCCAGGGAGTTTAGAGGTCTGGTGGAGTGGGTGTGGGTATGGAAATCCTTGTGGAGACAGGGGGGTTTGGAGTAGGTATGGGATGTGGTATAGTTGGAGGGTAGACTGGGAGGGGAATAAAATCTGGAGTGTGAAAAAAAATAAGAAAAATCTATTGACTTGCTAAAATAAAATTTCTCTCATGTTTTACATTGGATGTATTTTCTTTCTGTATTTCTTTAAATTCTACATTCTTAAATAAACTTGTATATATTGTAACATTCACTAAATGCTTAGCATATTCAATATGTTTTTGTTTGTCTATGGCAATCAACTCTTATTAAGTCAAAAATAAAAATAAAAATCATTTTCAACTATTAAACATTTTATGAAACTGTGACTGAATACATAAGTACATATTTATGAAACTGTTTCATGGTTTAGTGTTATTTTAAAACTAATTGTAGTTTATGATGCATGCAACAATATAAGGCAAAAACTAACTTTGGTTTATTTCACCTCCTATGTAATATGCAAGTTTTTTAATCAAGACCTTTCAGCAACTTGTGAATACAAAGTTTGATACTCATTATAAGAGTATCTGTAGTGAACACTTCAACACCTGCAGTGAATTATGATAATTAAGTTCCATATCGTTCTGTTCTTACCTTTCCTTCCCATCCCCTACTGTGAAAATTCAATTTCCAGATGCTTTTGATGTTTCTAGTTTAAAGGTGTGAAAGAGATTTGCCTCTTCTGAATGTTCAGGTTTGTCATATTAGAATTCATTCTGCAGCACTATTTCAGTGCTGGCTTATGTCTCCAGTCAAAATAGGACATCCGTTTTTTTAAAGAGGACAGAACAGCTTTAGCATGAGAGGTCAGAATTCAGTTAGCAGATCTTAATGCTTCAGTTCATTCTAGATAATAATTATGAGAAGACAAGCAGTTCCACTTAACTATAGTAAAAATCATGTTGAATTGCCTATCTGAAACTTGGAATAAAATTCAAGTAGTCTCATTTTCTTATGTAATCAATTGAAACCTCTTCCTCACATGAACAAAATTTTTATTTAACAAGATAAACAACATGGTATCATATCAATCATACCTAAAACCATACATCTCTATTAAGTAGTAGTATTATAGTAGTAGCAAAAATTTACATTACAGAAATACCTAGATGTTGGTATTTGAGTACTTTAGTTTTGTAAAATTGATAAATGCAATTATGTGTGGAATATATAAAGAAACCATATGTAGTATATTTCAAGGTTTTAATTAGCTTAGTAGTGTTATCTAGTTGTTGTTGCTTAATCTGGTCATTTATTGGCATTTCAATTTTATGGTAAATTTAGTATTATTTTTATTTAACAGTATAAAAATTTGAGTTCATTCAAATGAAACTGTAAATACAGATGCATAATAAATATTTGTACAGTATATATATATATATATATATATATATATATATATATTAGTAACAGCTCTTTGTTATCAATTTAAGAATGCATGTAATATATCTAAATCTGTTTATCTAAGATTTGTCAAGTTTTTTTCTGAGCAACAATAACAACAACAAAAAACAATAAATACGGCATTTAAAAAGTATGTGGTTTGTGGAAAGCAGACATGGTCAGTGGTTAAGTGTACTTGTTACACTTCTAGAAGACCTGGATTCAATTCACAATACCCACATAGCAGCTCATAGTCATCTTTAAGTTCAGTTGTAGGTGATCCCATGCCACTTCTGCAATCTGTGGCTTACTAGATACAGACATGGCAAAGAGAATTACACACAGGTAAAACATGTATTTTGTACACTCAAAACTGTTTTTTTAAAAATTCCTTTTATGTTTTACATTCCAGTCATTACCCTCCTCCTGGTCCACCATCCCACAGTTCCTCATCCCATTTCTCTTTCACCCTATTTGCAAGATGTCCCCCCACCACCAACCCCCTCTAAGAATGATCTTTTCTAATTCCATCGATTTGTCTGCAAACTTTATGATGTCATTTTTTAATGGCTGAGTATTACTCCATTGTGTAAATACTATATTTTCTATATTCTTTGGCTGATGGACATCTAGGTTAGTTCCAGTTTCTGGCTATTATGAATAGAGCTGCTATGAACATAAGTGAGCAAATGTCATTGTGGTATGATGCAGCTTCTTTTGGGTATATGCCCAAGAGTGGTATAGCTTACATATACATTTACCATAATTTATCTTAAAAAGATATTGTTGAAAAAATACCATCTAATGATACTACCCTCATCCTTAAGAAAACATGGACTCTAATCTTAACTTCAGAAATATCCAACAATTTGTGTCCTCAAGTGTACATGTGAAAGCATCAGAACTTTTGAACTTGGTTTTTAATGAGAAGTAAACATACATGAGGAATATTGAGAATAAACCTCTAAAAGCAAAAGTGACCCCAACTTCTTGATATGACCTGTGTCTATTTCCTTTTAATTTTAGTGGAAAAAAATGTGATTGAGACTTCGAGGATACAGTCTGATAGAAAGGGAGCTATTAGGTTTTGGATGAAGGTGGTTAAAAGAACATTTGGGACTCCTTATTGACGAATAAGAAATTCTTCAAAAGAATTGTTAATGCCATACTCAGACAGACAGAGAGACTAAAGCTTAGAGGAGTTCTAAGGGAGTTGAGGCTCCTGCACCTGAGATAAACAACATGATGGGGCCTTGGAAGAGTCTAGATTATGGGTCAACTTTCTCAACACAAATATAAGTCCCAGTTTTTTGATTCTCTGGAAGTAGGCTGGGAAGCATCTAGGGAAGATACATGCTATTCTAATGCTTCCTTTGATGTTAACTTGCTTCCACTTGGAGAAATCTTGGAATGTCTGTTTGGAAGGAATTACAGAGAATAATTCAGTAGGATACTGTTTCTTTTGTGAAAAGAGGAAATCTCAGAGCAGCGGACAAATTCTAATACTACATTTTACAGGAATATGGTTGGATTCAGGAAGTTATTTCTCCTTGAATGCTACCATTGACATACAATTAATTTTAGGGTTATTTGTGGTTCAAAATATTTTATTATTGTTTGATCTCAGCTTAATACGATATTTTCTTTAGTTTTTTTACTTAAGATTAGTCAATGAATTAAAGAGTAATAACTTGATTCCTGTGTTTTAATCACTTGGTTTTCTTTCAGGATAGGAATATAAAGTAAGAAACATTATAATGTCCTATATAATATTATAAAATGTCCTATTAAATTATAAGCCAAATATTTGATTTATCTTTTATTGACCAGGAACTTAAATGCTGAAGATTGATAGCAAAATAGTAGCATTGAAAGTAGAAGTGAAAACTTCAATTTAATAGAAAGATATTAGCTTTCAACTACATATTCCTAATAACATGCCTTTAATTCATACATCAAAACTTTAATGGGACTCAAGAAATTACTTCTAAATTAAGAGAACTTCCTGAACTTGTAGAGATCATAGTTTTCCTTCACAGCACTCACATGGTGGTTCACAACCATCTTTAACTTTAATTCTAATTCTTCTGGACCCCATAGGTACTGGGTATGTACATGGCACACATACATGCATTATGTACATGCATGTAGGAAAAATACTCATACACATAAAATATAATAAATACTGTTTTATAAACTTGAGAAGGTTATTTTAGAAAATTAATATCATATTTTTACGGATTTTTGTATGTTTTCTCCACAACTGATACAGAAAACAAACAACCCATTTGAAACAAATTTTATGAACATCAAGTTTCACTTAACCATGAACATTAATTAGCTTCTTGAATGAATAATATAAAATACTCATTATTTTCTAACATATGTGTCATGTCTATAAACATTGATGTTAATAAAAAGGCTGCCATTCTCATTAGGAGAGAGAACTCCATCTGCTTGATTGTCTTTGAGCAAAGGTGTTTTTAGTACATGTGCTTGAATCAAAAACATAATATCTAACTTTCTGTACCTCACTAATTACTCTAAAGTCTGGGATAATTAGCTGTCATAATTCTGCAATTATATTAACTTCTTCCTTCCAGCACTTTCAATATCTCTCCCTCCCTCTCTCTATCTCTCTCTTTCTTGTCTCTCTCTCTCACTCTCTCTCTCTTCCTGTATATAGTAATTTTTCTCTATAGAGAATCCTAATAAAGATTTAAATGTTATTTCTATTTAAAAATTAACAGAAAAACAAACATATGAGAGAAGTAGCCAATTAAAATATAAAGAATTGGAGGTAAACATAAATAGAGAAAATAAGAGATCATACAGATAGGTTAATATATGGGATTGTACTCATGCATCCATAAATATTAAAGTGCATAATTTTTGTATAAAAATATTTTATAAATAATTTTGTATTTCATTCTATAGTGTACAGATATATAAAGAAATATGTAAATATATAGTTTGACTTAAAGTCTGTAAGACAATTAAGTTGTGTGAAAAGACCAATAAGTGGCAATAATAATTACACCTTATATAAGTAACTAAATACTTGCAAATTCAAGTTTATGATTCTCACCAAGATATAAAGGCTAGTCCTAGCAGATAATTCAGAAATACAGTGATCCAATATTTTACTCATTAATTAAATAGTGACAAAAACTATTTACCTTAGCATTTTTGATGAATTTAATATTAATTATCAGAATGAGATAAGAACAAAATTCAAAATGAAAATATTTTACAAAAATCTTTGTCAACTCAAATGTGAAGGTAATAAGATTTGAACTATGTCACTTAAACAATGACAACTAAACCAGCTGCCCTGGGAATCTGGCATTGAATCATACTTCTTACCATAATAAATGATTTATTATACTTGATGATTAGAAGATCATCACAATGAGTATTAAAATTTTTAATTACTTTAAATATTAAATGGTTAAATAAGAACATATAATTTATTAAAAATTAATGGGAACTTTTTTCAGTACATGAAAGCACCCATTAAACATGGTGCTCAATTACAAAAAAAATCTTAGTAACATACTGCCAGCCAGTACTGAAATAAAGATATATAAAATTACTATTCAAATATCTTTCAATGTCTATTATTGCAAAAAGATAGGGCAATGTGCTACAGTGGGAGAATTAGATTGACTCAACGTGTTTGTGAGGATTTTCTTTTTATCCTCCAATACAAAGCCACCTAAAAAGACATAACAACAGTATGTTGCTTCATATTGCTAGAAAATCAAAATAGACTGACAAGATGTTTATAGCAAAGCAATCATCCTAAAATAGACATAAAAGTTTTCAACATACAGAAAGAAATGTAAGAAATACGCATTTAAGTAGCAAGTTTCAACAAATACATCCTACAAACTACATAAGAGATTGATTTATGGGAAATTTCTTAAAATCAATCAACAGTTTCCTGTCTATTTGAAAACATTAATAATAGCCCCAAAGTACCCAAAATGTGTCAGTTTCTCATTAAGGAAAATAAGTTATAAGACTTATTGGGGTAAATTAACCAAGTGGAACTCTGGCTTTGGGTTATTCTCCACTTCTCTCTCCCTGCATCTTCTCATCCACCTGTTGTATAAATCTGAATTGGTTCTTGACTGAAGACCTTTCGTGTAAATCTCCTTTTCCTTGAATATGCATTGGTGTCTCCTTAACAAAAGTGTTTGCTCTGTGTTTATCAAATAACACAGAATCACATGGAGAAAGGGTAAATGATACTTGACAAAAATATTTAAAAGTTTTTCAATGGATTAGTCACTGAGCCCAACTCACCCCAAGTAATCCAGATAATAAACAGAAAGACATGAACAAGCAGTACTGGAATGCTGTTTCCAGTGTTTATATGGTATATTTGTCTTAGATGGTTGCTTTCAATATTTTAATGTATTTTCTCTCTTCAGCACTCATTTCATGTCCTAATGAAATATTTTAGTTTTCTACAACAAAGAATGTCATAAGGTAAAAAGTCATTAGTGGATACACCAAAGAGGAAGGTACATCAATATGGAGAAGTTGTTCCAGGGTTTCAAGATGTTGTGAGATGACATTCTTAGCTTATGAGTTGATGGAAGTTGGTAGTTTGCTCAATTAATAGATTCTAAATTTCAAATCCATTGTCGAATAAGTTCTGACACAGAGGTGGGCAAGAAATGGCTGTTCTGATAGCTTAGAGATTGTCCTTGTTAGATCCTTAGCACTGGACCTAAAACATTTCAAATCTTTATACAGTGCTGAGATTCTAACCAGTCAATCTGAATATGAAGACAGGGTTTTTTTGTTTGTTTGTTTGATTTTTGTTTTCTCCTCCCCCTTTGAGTTCTGCTTTTACTTGAGGGTGAGGAACATGGAAGCGTACATAATTTATGATTAAAACACTCAGAAATGCAGGCCCTACACCTTGCCTGGGCTGGACAGTAGAGCTATCCCTGGGGAAAGGTACACAGATGAGCCAGCCCCAAGAGCAAGAGCATGGTAGATCTGGCCCTGCCACTTGTGAGGTGGCATGGGTCTGCAGGTGATGCTCTCTGTCCTGTCACCCTAAATCACCTGAGGTAGTTCGGAGAGCTGCTCATGAATGTCTGTGGGCTGGTCCTCTCTCCCTCACTAGCTGCAGCATGTGGAAGAGCAGCCTATTCATCTTGCCTCCCCAGCACAGAAGAGTTGGCCCTGATCCCCAGCTTCATGTGAGCCAGTCAATGGTGTTTAAGAGCAGGATATCTGGCCCAGGATCTTGCAAGTTGCAGTATTTGAGGGAGTGAGCCTCACACTTGACTAGGCAGGACAGTGGAGCTGGAGCAGGAGGCCTGGATACAGGTGAGTTCCTAAGGGCTTGAGAGCAAGAGAGCAAATCCTGCCTCCTGTTAATGGCAGCATTGGGATTGGGTAGCCTAGCTGGAGGAGTGCTGGTGAGATCACCAGATGGTGTAAAAAACGTAGAGCCTATGTGTAGATGAGCTCAACTACTACCAAGGTCCAGATCTGGGATACTGAGCTGGCCCATCACTATATCTTCTACAAATACTTAGGACAAGTGAAATATCCAGTCTTGCTGATCCAAAGCTGCATGATCTCCATGGTACAGGGCAACAACAGCAAAACCAGGAGGAATCTGGTGAAGATCCAATATTGATGGTGTCCTTGTAGTGAGACGATCTCACCTCCACCAGTGATATAAATAATGACACAGAGGCTTATTAATATTTTAAAGCTAGGGCAGTCTCCTGACTAATCTTACTAGTCCTGGCCCTGTATCTGGTCATGTGGCTGGCTACCTCTCTGCTCTGCTCTGCTCTGGTCTGTCTGTTTACCGCCATGTCTGCAAGCTGAATCTCCCCACTCTTATTTCTTTTTCCAGAGTCCCTCTCTCTGCACAGAAGATTCTCTCTTCGATTACTGCCTAGCTATTGGCCATCAGATCTTTATTACAGCCAATCAGATACAATTTTAGATTGCTTTAGTCAGGCAAAGAAGAAACAATATTTATAAAATAGAAAACCCAGTGATAGGCTATAGAAATGGCAACGCCAGAATCCTGCCAGCATTTAGCTCTTTGCTGGTACATGATTAACAATTTAATATACAGAGTCAAACATTCACACAATCATGTTACAGAAGCCAGACAAATGACTCATTACAATGAACATTTACAAGGTAAGATGTCTGGACAGAGATCCCTCTGTGGGGCACACTGTTACATACTATAGCATCCACAAAGAGATTATGTTAAGTGCTTCGTTTTGTTGTTTGTTTGTTTGTTTGTGTGCACCTGTGCTTTTGGGGGAGTGGTTGCAAGGGCAAAGTACAGATATGAGGAGACAGGAACAGGAGTGAGATTGGGGTACATGATTTTAAACTCATAAAGAATCAATAAAAATTCACTTACGCTCAAAAATTCAAATTACGTGAAAAATGGAAAGCATATAGAATTTGTTGCTACATTAGTCTTTTAAAGTCACTTTTAAACAAGCTTGCTGAGTATAGAGCTGTCTTAAATGATCTTTAGGTGTAATATTTACATGGCTGTGAGGTTCAGTAAAAGCTCTAGTCTCTTAGGCTTTAAGAGATATTTTCATAATATTGCTTCACAACAGTTACTAAGGAGACAAATAATGGAATGGCATATTTTACAATATGAGTAAAAGTTAATACTATTAAAAATATTGAACAAAAAGTTCACTTAATTTTTATTAAAATATGTAATCATTTTCTGTTTTTCATGGATTCAAACTTTCCAATTTTTCCAAAAAGCATTTCAAATAGCAACAAGAGATATATGTCATATTTTCAGAACTACTTGGGCTTTGATATATATTTATATTATAAATACTGATTAATCTATACTAAGTGATTTTATTAGATTTTATAAGTTTTTCAGGAAGGATGTAGTCCAGGATGATCTTCAACCTAGCTGAGGATGACAACAAACTCTTGTTTTTTTCTGACTTTATTTGCCAAAGTAGAGTAACAGGCAAATGGAATAACAGACAAATGGTCAAGGGACTGGAATAGATCTATTGCTTCATGAGTGCTCAGCAAGGGCTCTATCAAATTTATTACATATTTTATTTTATATTTGAATGGAACTCCCAAAGTATTTTAAACAAATAATTAAATACTACTTTTATTGAGTAATTTACTAAGGATTAATGTTAGTGTTTTGATGAAATGTTAATTGATATTTTAAATATTTCATAATCATAGACATAAAAACTAGTTTAATAAGCATTAATATAAAAATGTTGAAGAGCTTCTGATAAAATTGAAATTTCTGCTAAAGTACACAAAATTTTCATTAGAGTTCTATTGTTGCTATGCACAAAAATACATTTATATTTTAAACATACTGAAATTGTGTAAAAATAAAAATAGTTTATACATGTCGGACATTAACATAAAAAGAAATGAGGTGGCTAGAGATGTAGCGAAGTGGTTGAGAACACTGGTTGCTTTTCCATGAGACCAGAGTTCTAGTCCCAGAATACACACATGCACACACACACACACACACACACACACATATATATATATGAAAGAAATGTTTCTGATTGTGTCATGTGATACTTCCCTGAAGGATACTCATATGTTTTGCTGAAATAGATTCATGTGATTTTTTGCTGAAGCAGATTCATGATCTCTAA
>JADRCH010000040.1:12966962-13016962 GCA_019843965.1 Rhynchomys soricoides | reverse complement strand
AAAAAAAAACAAAAAACAAAAAACAAGAACTGAAGCTGTCTAACTACATTCAACCAGAAATACAATTAGGCTAGATAAAATGTTCAATGCACCTAAACTGAAAAGAACAAACTGTTTGGGAATACATAGTGATACCATGTTCAAGCTTTATTTTGTATTTTAAAAAGCAATGATTTATATTTCAAAGTAAGAAAATAGATGAACATAATAGATTAGAAAAAGACACCATTGTATCAGTCATTGCATGTGCACCATAAGAGAATGTCTGTCGGTGACTATGTGTAACATATTGAAATATATTTGGCTCAGTCATACAGGTGTAGACTGTTTACTTGGCACTGTGCAGGCAGAGGAAAAAAATCATGTCTTATACCTAGAGTAGTGAGTTTGGTAGGACCAGGCTTGTGCCTGTTGCAACAACAATGTTAGAAAACCTTAAGGTACCAAATGAAAGCTGCATTCTAAGAACATAGCCCCCAGAAGCTAAAGATTTGGTTCTATGTCCTGTCTCTTAAAAATATTCATTCATAAATTAGTTTTCTAAATTTTTCTTCATGTATTGTCTTAGTTTGGGTTTCTATTTCAGTCATCATGCAAAAACAGCGAAAGCAACTTGGAGAGGAAAAGGGTTGTGTCTGCCTGCCCTCCTTCTCTACTCTTCCTTATCACAGAAGGAAGTTGTCAGAAACTCAAACAGATCACTGACCAGGCGACAGGAACTGATGCAGAGGGCATGGGGAGTGCTGCTTACCAGCTTGTTTGTCATGGCTTGCTCAACCCGTTTCTTATAGAACTTAAAACTTCCATTCCATCAGTGGCATCACCCACAGTGAGCTGGTGCCTCTTATATCATTAATCAATCAAGTAAATGCCATACAAGTCAATCTGATGGGGTCATTTGTTCTTTGATAATCTCTTTTCGAAAAGAATCCAGATGGGTCAAATAGGCATAAATCTAGCCAGAACACAGATTTGTCACATAGTGATGGGTTGAAGGAGCATATTTTCATTTAAACACATCATTTACTTTTAAACTTTCCACCCCATGTACTTATATATTCTTTCTTTCTCCTGCTAGCCCCCTTTGTTTCCCATATAGTCCCCTTCTACTCTAATTTAATTCACATATATGTGCCCATATATGTACACATATGAATTACAATACACACACATACACACACACATATATGTGGGTGTGTGTGTATACATACATATATATATGTATATATATGTGTGTGTGGTGTACACACATACATTTACACAAATATGAGAACAATATTGATCAGAGACAATATTTAAATCTAAGGAAGCAAAGAAATAAATGAAGTTGAAAGAAAAGATGTAAGCAAATGAAAAAATGTGGAAAGATAAATTTTTCATTGGATACATTGTACATTTGTGAGCAAGCATATTTTTCTGAAACTGGCTTATTTACCCTAACATGATCATTATTGGTTGCATTTTTCTGTGAATGGTATATTATTCTCCTGTATGGTTGAATAAACCTTCATAACATACACATGCTTCAGTTACCTATAGGTTGATTCTCTACTTGTATATTTTATATATTGCTGGAATAACCATGACTGTAAATATATCTCTGCTTATGCTGACTTATGTTCCTTTGGTTAGAATACCAGGAGTGGCAAACATAGATATTACGGTAGTTCCAATTTTAGGTGTTTGAGGAAATTCTATACTTACTTTGGATGTGGCTGAGTAATTTGCATACCATCCTCATCATCCCTAGGCCTCCTTGCTTCTTGCCAGAATTCACTGTTTGCTTTTGTAATTACTATCAAATTTTATAATTTATAGTAAGGCTGCTGAGAAATGGAATTAGTATAGTTTTACTTTGCATTTTACTGGTAATATATGTTGAACTTTTCTTTATAGAGTTAGTGGCTGTTTGTAATTATTATTATTTTTAATGTTAGTACTTTCGTCTCATTTCCGGGTAGTTTCATCCTGTAGACCAAGTTTTCAATCACATTGCACCTTTGAGGAACCTTTAAATCATATCCAAAACACAGCAGGCATGATGTGTCTCAGTAAAAGCATTTGAAGCGGTTATTTTAACCTGACAGTCACTTTCAAAGCCAAGAATATCACCACGAGGAGAGGATACATTTACAACAAGGTTACAGTAATTTACTAGGCAATTTACAATTCTTAACATTTATTCACTTAATAGTAGGGCATGTATAGAATATACTAGATGTTGAAATACACAATTTCTTAGTTTTAGTTAGAGACTTTATACCTGTATTTCAATACATGTAAATAAAAATTAATTCTCTTTAAGAATGGTAAAGAGCACTATGAACTAAATTAATCAAGTGAGCCTTTTTAAAAACAAGAGTTATTTTATATGTTTGAATATATATATATATATATATATATATATATATATATATATATACACCACATATGCTCTAGCTGTGAGCAACCATGTGGATTTAATATGTGCTAGGTGCCATTATTCCAGCAGCCCTGATAATATTCTTACATTCATTATAAAAAAACATATTTATGACAGAAAAATAAAACCATTATTTTCATTTGTATCTCAATATTTTATCATTTTTCTCTTTTATTGAAAACATATTATATTCCCCATACAATATATCTTTATTATATTTTCCCTTCCCTCTACTCCTCTTAATTCCTTCTCACATCCCCTCTACTCAGAATCCACTCCCTTTCTATCTCTCATTAGAAAAGAATAAGCATCTAATAGATAACAAACATGACAAAAATAAAGTATAATAAAATAAAGCAAAAACAGTACATCTAAGTTGGACAAAGCAACCCAACAAAAGAGAAGGAGACACAAGAGAAAGCACAAGAATCATACCCATTCATTCTCACACTGAGAAGTCCTATTACAAAAACAATCTGTAGGTTGCTGATTTGTCTTATTGGCCAAGTCCTTCACCTTACAGAAGCTTTCCAGTTTCATGAGGTCCCATTTAATCAGTTCTTGGTCTTAGAGCCTGGGCCATTAGAGTACTATTCAGGAAATTACCCCTGTCCCAATGAGTTTGAGGCTGTTTCTCACTTTCTTTTCTATCAGATTCATTGTATCTGGTTTTATGTTGAGTTTTTCCATCCACTAAGACTTGATATTTGTACAAAGAGAATGCCCAGGATACAATCCACAGAACTCAAAAAGTCTAACAAGCCAAAGGGACCAAGTGAGGATGCCTCAGTACCACTTGGAAGTGAGAAGAAAGCAATTACAGGAAGGAAGGACAGAGGGAGGGACCTGAGTGAGAAAGATGACCGGGAAGGGGAAGAGGGGAATATGATCAGTAATGGGGGGGGGGGGGGGGGGGGGGAAAAAGGGGGGGGGGAGGGGGAGGGGGGAAAATGAGGGGGAAGGGGGGGGGGGGGGAGGCGGTGTAACAGAACTGAAGCCCTGAAGGCCAGCAGAAAGAATGGAAACAGGCAAACTTGAGAGGTAAGAGGTAGGGGGACCCTCTAGAATATACTAGAGACTTGGGAATTGAGAGACTCTCAGGACTCAAAGGGAGGGACTTCAGATGAAATGCCCTACAGTAGGGAGAAGGAACTTGTAGAGTCCACCTGTAGTAAAATGATAGAGCATCAAGTGAAGAGATGGTGTTGCCATCTCACAGTCAAAAATTCTGATCCAGAATTGTTTCTGTCTGAAAGAACTGCAGGAACAAAAATGGAGATAAACCTGAGGAAAAGGAAGTCCAGTGCCAGGATCAAACTGGAATCTAGACCAGGGGATGCAGCAAAGCCTGACTCTATTACTGATGCTATGGTGTGCTTACAAACAAGGGCCGATCATGACTGCCCTCTGAAAGGTCTAGCAAGCAGCTGAAAGAGTCAGATACAGATATTTACATCCAACCAATGGACAGAAATTGTTGACCCTTGTGGTTGAATGAGTGAAAGCTGGAAGAACCTGAGGAGGAGAGTGACCCTACAGGAAGACCATCAGTTTCAACTAACCTGGACCCCAGAGATCTCTCAGACACTGAGCTACCAACCAGGCAGCATTCACCAGCTGATATGAGGCCCCCAACACATATAAAGCAGAAGACTGCCTGATTTGGACTCTCGGGGTGGGGGATGTTGGGGATATCCTCTTGGAGATAGGTTAGGAAGGAGGAGACTTGGAATGTTGAACAGCCAAAGGGTGAACTGGGAGGGAGATAAAGTCTGACTAAAGAATAAACAACAACAACAAAAACAAAAAATAAACAAAATAACAACAGCAAAAGACATCCAAACAAAAAGAAACAAATCAATAAGAAAAACCCTAAGTTAAAGGCTTAAGATTGTTGCTTCACAACTATCTAAGCCCTGTTCTTGATGTTTCGATCTCTGTGTATTCATATGCACTTTGCTAAATTGATTCAGAGGGCCTTGTTCTCCAGGTGTCCTTTATCCCTTATTGGTTTTATATACTTTCTGCCTACATTCTGCTACAGGCTTCCCTGAGCTCTAAGTGGTGGGATTTGGTGGAGATACTCCTTTTAGGCTCCTTTTCTGCACAATGTCTAGGTGTGAGTCCTTGCCTCTGTTCCCATCTGCTGCCATTGGAAGCTTCTCTGATGATGACTGAATAAGGTAATGATCTATAAGTATAGCAGAATGTCATTAGGAGACTTTTAATTAACTTTTTATTAGTAATTGAGACAAGGAAGTTAATTTAGTATTATACATAATTTGTAACATAGTTAAAGCTCAAATTCTATCAATCCAGTAATCTACATTGAAGCTATATCATACAAATAAAAATATCCTGTTCTACTGAAATACACAAATATGCAACAGTTTTGATTTTAGATAGTTATGAGAAATATTACTCTGTTACACTTTGATGTTTTAAATTATTACTAGTTTAGTCAAATGTAACATGAATTCTATAGCATTATTAGTAGTTAATTTCAGAATAATTCTGTATAAAACATTAGCATATGCAACTTATTTTTAAAGAAATTGCTTAGTGTATATCTATGTTTCTGTTGCTGTGAGAGACATCATAAACCTTGTACCTCCTATAAAGGAAAATATTTAAGGGGTAGACTTAGAAATTAAGAGGTTTTGTCAATAATCTGCATGTGAGAAGCATGGTGGCATGCATGAAGACATGGTGCTAGAGAGGTAACTGAGAGTTCTACATTTGGATCGGTAGGAGGCAGGAAAAGACAGTGACAGTGGGCCTAGCTTTAGCATCTGAAACCTCAAGGCCTATTTCCAGTGACATATTTCTTCCAACAAAATGATTCCTACTGCAGCAAGACTGGACTCTCTTATAATGTTATCCCTATATGTCTGTGCAGATCATTTTCAGTTAAACCCCCAGAGTGAATATAAGATATATTTATGGATATGTTTTCAAATTCATACCAGTGTAGTGCTTCCTGGTGTGACTCTATGATATTGAATAAGAATTGAATATTGGTTAAAGGCTTACACAGTAGAAAGAAACTTTGCAAGTATAAAGACAATGGCAAGTCTTTTGCATAGTGCTCAACTCTTAAAACCCACCACAAAATCTATACTGGAGAGAAACCTTACAAATGTAAAGAATGTGATAAATCTTTTACCATGGCCTCAGCTCTTAAAATTCATCACCGAGTCCACAATGGAGAGAAACCTTACAAATGCACAGATTGTGGCAAGTCCTTTACCCAGCACTCACATCTTCAAAGACACTGCAGAATCCATACAGGAGAGAAACCTTACAAATGAAAGAAATTTGTCAAGTCTTTAGCTAAGGGCTCATCTCTTCAAAAACATCACAGAATCCTTACATGAGAGAACCTTTACAGATGTAAAGAATGTTCAAAATCTATTTATTACCTAATTCTCAAATCTTAAAGATCATCCTGGAATCCATACTGGAAACAAACTTGACAGATGTAAAGAATGTTTGGGACATAGTATAAAATTTAAGCATGAGACAAAGGCAAGGGTAATTACTGACACATTGTTCACCCAAGAAAAATGTTCATTAAAATATGAAGCATTTTATTGATTTTTTAAAACTTGTATTATTTGGTTACCCTAGAACTATCAGCTACCTTATAACTGGTTTGTGGTCACCCAAGCAATGTGGAATATGGTTCTGTTCTATGAAGTGGGCCTTAAGTCAAATATGACATTGGTTGCTTATTGCTGCAAATTCTATGCCACCACTACCCTACCATATCATGCAAGGATGACAGATTTTATGCCAAGAGTTTTGTGGCTGGGTTGATGTTTACATTTCTCTTTTGGTAGCCTGCAGAACACATTCTAGCACCAAAGAGATTAGAATTAAAGGTGAAGGCTGCATGTTGGCACCCAACTGGACTTCTTCTTCTTAAAAAACATGTGTGGGTATTTCTTTGACAATGAGTCCCAGTTTGTAAAGAGTAATTCATCACCAAAATAACAGCCTGGGTTGTTTTGGGATTCTCATGTGACTTTTTTTGACCAACTACTCAGTTGAATGCAACCCAGTCCCACTATTGGAAGTCTATTCGTGACAGGAGACTGCATATCCCCCGTTATTAGGAGACCTTATTTGGATAACCTTCATATGTTTTAGGATGTTTGCAGTGCACTCTGTTTCAGTATCTATTTTCAAATGCCACTCAACTACACCTGACTCTCCCTACATTCTCACCCCCTATGCTATCTACCCCCCAAGTCCCCACCTGATCCTTCCATTCCTTTCCCCATCTCCCTTCATTTAAACCATATAATGTATATTTTTTCAACTTCTCAGGGTGACACATGTGTCCACACTTTACTATTCTTCTATATCTAACTCCTCTAGGTCTATGGATTTTAGATCGGATATCCTTTACTTATGAATAACATCTAATTATAAGTGAAGACATATGATATTTATATGGGTCTGAGTCCAGATTGCCTCATTAAGAATAATTTTTCTGGTTCTATCCATTTGCCTCCCAATTTCATGATATCAATTTTTATGAACAGCTGAGTAATACTTTATAGAATAAATTTTCTTCATCCATTGTTCTGTTGAGGGACATCTAGGTTGACTTCAAATTCTGGCTATTATGAATAGAAGATCAATGAGCATGATAAGGTTCTTGTCTTGGGATGGAGCATCCTTTCTGTATATGCCAAAGAGTGCTATAGCTGGGTCCTGAGTTAGAATAATTCCAACCTTTTTAGGAAATACCACACAGAATTCCATTCTGGATGTACAAGTTTGCACTTCAGCTAGCAATGGAGGAGTTTTCCCTATATGTCCTTGTCAGAATTTGGGCTATTGATCTTAGTCACTTTTGACAGATGAGGTATGGAATCTCAACATAGTTTTGATTTGTATTTCCCTGATTGCTAAATATGTTGAGCATTTCTTACAATGTTTCTCAGCCATTTGAGAATCCTGTACTGAGAATTAAATTTAGAACTCCACCCCATTTTTAACTGGATAATTTGGCTTTTTGATGTACTGGTTGGTTTTGTGTGTCAACTTGACACAAGCTGGAGTTATCAGAGAGAAAGGGATCTTCAGTTGAAAAAATGCTTCCATGAGATCCAGCTGTGAGACATTTTCTCAATTAGTGATCAAGGGGGGAAGGCCCCTTATAGGGGTTACCATCCCTGGGCTAGTAGTCCTGGGTTCTATAAGAAAGCAAGCTGAGCAAGCCAGGGGAAGCAAGCCAGTAAGGAACATCACTCAATGGTCTCTATCAGCTCCTGATTCCTGACCTGCTTGAGTTCTAGTCTTGACTTCCTTTGGTGATGAAAAACAAATGGAAGTGTAAGCCAAATAATCCTTTTCCACCCCAACTTGCTTTTTGGTCATGAAATTTGTACAGGAATAGAAACCCTTACTAAGACACTTGATATCTAGTTTCTTGAGTTCTTTTTGTATTTTGGACATCAGTCCTCTGTTACATGTAAAAATATTTTCCCAGTCTGCAGCTTTGTCTGAATGATGGTTCCTTTGATATATATATATTCTACTTCATGAGATTCCATTAAGTTTTTATCTTAGTGCTTGTTCTAACTATGTCCTGGTCCAAAGTCTTTTCTGGTACCAAAGAGTTCAACATTATTCACAGTTTTTCTATAATCTGGTTGAGTGTTTCTGATTTTTTTTTTAATTTTTTATCACTTAGAGCTATATGCAAGGTGGGAAATACAGATCTACTTGTATTCTTCTACATGGAGCTATCCAGTTTGAAAAGCACCATTAGATTACAAGACTGGTTTTTTCTTAGTGTATATTCTTGATTCCTTCATAAAAAAATCATGTTTGTAGGTGTGTGGGCTTATGTTTGAGTCTTAATTTTCATTCCATTTATCCAACTCTATGATTTTATGCAATTACCATGCCATTTCTATTATGATATCTCTGTAGTACAACTTGAAATATAGAATGACAAGACTTCCAGCAGTTCTTTTATTGTTCAGGATTGGTTTATCTATCCAGACAGTTTTCCATATGAAGTTGAAAATTGTTCTTTCAAGGTCTGTGAAGAACTATGTTAAATGTTCGATGGTAATTGCACTGAATCTATGGATGACATATGATGAGATGGCCATTTTTATAATATTAATCCTATTGTTTTAATAGCATTGGAGATCTTTGCATCCTCTTATCTTTTCTTTATCCAAAGACTTCAAGTTTTTATTATACAAGTTGTTCACTTTCTTGGTTAGAGTTACCCAAAATATTATGTTACTTTTTCTAGTGAGGATGGGTAGACAATATTTGGTATTGGGTTCTTCCTCTCTACTATCATATGTGTTCTAAGAATCAAAATAAGAATTTCAACAATAGGAAAAAATAAATATTCACCATTCCTTACTATTGGGAACATGAACATTACAACATTGAGATTTTGTCTTACCAAAATGAGAATGGCAAGATACAAAACCAAAAAATGTCAAACAGTTATATATATATATATTGGAAAAAGAAAATAATTATCCACTGCTGGTGAGAGTGCTAATTCATAAAACTGTTGTGTAAAGCTGTGTGCAGGTTCATCAAAATACTAAATCCAAAGGACAATGCATCGTACTGTAGAAAGAGATACCTGTTATGTGGTGGTTTGTATATTCTTGGCCCAGGGTATGGCACTATTTGGAGGTGTGGCCTTGTTGGAGTAGGTATGGCCTTATCGGAGGAAGTGTGTCACTGTGGGCATAGGCATTAAAATCTTCATCCTAGCTGCCTAGAAACCAATATTCTAATGTTTGTTTTGGAACAAGATGTAGAAGTCTCAGCTTCTCCAGTGCCATGCTTACATGTATGCTGCCATACTCTCTGCTTTAATGATAATGGACTGAACCTCAGAACCAATAAACCAGCCCCTATTCATTGTTATCCTCTATAAGAGTTGCCTTGGTCATGGTGTCTGTTCACAGGAGTAAAGCCTTAACAAAGACATGATCTTTCATGTCCATTGCTATTCTATTCACAGTAGCTAGGAGATGTAACTATCTTATACTTTAATAAAGTGATGAATGAATAATAAAAATGTGATACTTTTCCATAATGGAATATATTCAGCTATCAAACAAAACACAATTATGAAATTCACAGGGAAATTGATGGCCTTGTAAATAATCATATTAAGTGAGGTAACCAATATCTAAAAAGAAAAACATCACAAATTATCTTTCATTTGTGTGTTTCAGCTTTGAATCTTTAGAACTGTATGCTTTATTTACAATATTCATAGAAGTCCTAAAATTAGTAAGTGGTTATTGGGTCAATTTTCAAGAGAAGGAACATAGATCTCATTGATACTGAGTATTAACAAGGAATAACAGTACTAAATACTAAAATCTTTTTGAAAACTTCACATGGAAACCTACTGGAAAATCTTCTTAAATTATATGTGTACACATTTATGTAGAGTTTAGTTGCAGTTATCCTATAACATGGAATTAATTCCACTGCTAGTTACCACCATATAACAAATTAAAAAGTCAGTGAAAGGAATGGTTTAGGATTTTTAGAATTATAGGTAGATGAAGTCGTGTATACCCACAACATTACAGAATGTTGACAGTGGTCTTAGTTATCATTCAGAATGCCATTGTAAACCTCTATTGCTGATAAGATCACAATCTTAAACTACAGAAAGTAGAAAAATAAAACCAGTACTTATTTGTATACTTTATGTATGTATGACCCTCAGAAAAATGAACATAATACTACCTGAGGACCCAGCTATTCCACTCCTGGGCATATACCAGAACATGCTCCAATATGTAATAAAGACACGTGTTCCACTATGTTCATAGCAGTCATATTTAAAATAGCCAGAAGCTGAAAACAACCCAGATCTCCTTCAACAGAGGAATGGATACAGAAAATGTGGTATATTTACTCAATGGAATACTACTCAGCTATTAAAAACAATGACTTCATGAAATTCACAGACAAATGGGTGGATCTTCAAAATATCATCCTGAGCGAGGTACCACATTCACAAAAGAATGAACATGGTATGTATTCACTGTAAGTGGTTATTAGCCTAAAATTTTGAAATACCCAAGAGTCACTTCTCAGCAATAGTAGGGCTGAATGTGAGGTCCCAGATGGATGACTTGGAGAAGGGACTGAAGGAGCTGCCTCCCAAGGGAGGCAGTGACAGTAGCAACTGGCCTGACCCCCTGATACTCCTGGAGATTGATCCACCAACCAAAGAATACACATGGAGGGACCCATGGTGCTGGCCACAAATGCTTCAGAGGAGGGTCTTGTTATCCATCAGGGGGAGGAGAGGTTCTTGGGCCTGAGGGTGTTAGATTCCCCAGTAGAGGAGAATGCCAAGGAGTAAAGAAGAGAGTGGGTGGGTGAGTGGGTGGGAGAATACCCCCATAGTGGCAGGGGGAGGGGGAAGGGAATGGGGAGCTTCCAAAGGGGAGATCTGGAAAGGGGGAAACATTTGAAATGTAAATAAAATATGAAAAATAAATAAATAAATACAAAAAAATTAGATATAATTAAAAATTGAAAGATATATAGAATAATAGGTATTTTTTAATATATTAAAAATATGGCAAAAGTCTATATGTGGGTTTTTAGTTTTTGGATTATTTTTTGTTTTTTTGTTTTTTTGTTTTGGGGTTTTGTTTTGTTTTGTTTTTTGTCTTTTGGAAAAATGTTTAGTATCCCAGTTTTATTTCTGTTGCTGTAACAAATACGCTGACTTGAAGCAATCTAAGGAGGATAGGGAATAGGGTTATTTGGCTTCTAGGTCAAGGTTATAGTTCATTACTGCAGTGCCATAAGGGCAGGAACTTAACACATCACATCTACAATAAAGAACTGAGAGAGTTTAAGTATGTGGATCCTTGCTTGATTGCTTGTTTTCAGATAGTTGCCCTCTCTTAATAGAATGCTTGTCTAAAGAATGGAGCTGCCCAAGATGGCCTCTGTATTCCAACATTACCACTCAAACATTCCGTAAAGATATACCCAGGTCCAATATGACCCATATAATTTATCATTAAGACTCTCTTTGCTTTGATTACCAGTTGTCACGTTGATAGATAAAACTACCCAGAAAAGTCTACCATAAGAGTCTAATGACATACCTTGTTTCTTTTCTATGCATAATCAGGTTGTAACAATTTCCCTTTCATTACTATGGACCATGGCATGTTTTCAACAAAACAGCACATTTTTTTTGTATTCAAAATAAGGTAGCTTGACTTCTGTCATTTTATGGTTGAAAGTGCTCTCAGTTTTGAAGTGCTAACATTCAGGTTATTAAATTCCTTGCCAAAATAAATAAATAAATAAATAAAGACTAGGCTTTGGTATGGAGAGCTGAGCTATTTTGATGATCTGTCTGGAGACCTAACAGAAGCAGAACGCAGAATGTCAGCTTTTACTCCTCTCTTGACTTTGAGTCATTTTTTTTCACTACTCTCAAACCCCTCTTCCTCAGGAACCCCTCTCATAGCCAAGTATGGTCCTCAGCCCTATTTAGATTTCATAGTGTTAGGAGATGCTCTGCAACCTACCAGAGCAGGAAAGAAATCACTAATTTTATTCAGCTATGAATTCTGTGAACTATCACAATCACAACCTTGGCAACACATATCCATTGGTGCAATCGAGCTGTAAGGGTTATGGAAGTGATCAACAAGTTGATTTAAGGCTCAACAAAAAACCTATACCAGGGACCATTATTGGGGCCAAAAATATGTATCTAGACAGATCACAGGCCCTAGAGGAGAACCTAGTACTACTACCTTGTTAAATTAACATAAGGATCTCATGTCTCATCAGACATACAATTCAAAAGTCTACAGATTTCCTCCATAATGACAAAGGCAACATTCAGACTATTTTTTGAGCAAGCTTTACTATCTTTTTCTTTGCTAATAATTGTTATCATATGACATACAATGTCCCCCCACCTTAAAAAATAACCAGGTAAAATATGGTGTTAACACACAATACTATGTCACGCTTTTCACTCTGCCTTCATGAGTGAAAAATAGATATTCATCGAGAAACACTATATTAACTTACAAACTTCACATCTATGAGTGAAGATGAATTACTGGCAATCATTTAAATTGTTTTCCATCTATTTCTTCTGGTAGGTGAGTATTGTCATAGTTTACAAATGACTTACTTTTTAAACTTTATATTGATTCTTTGTGAATTTCATATCATGCACCCTAATCCCATTCATCTCCACTATCCTTCATAGTCACCATCCACCCTTGCAACCTCCCTCCAAAAGGAACCAAAATATAAAATCAATTAAAAATAAAACAGCAAAAAGAAGAACAAAAACATATCCCTGAGGAAGCTGTGGTGTCATGCTGTGTCACACAGTATACGCTTTTGTCTGAAGAGCTTTACTTGCAAATGTTCATTTCAATGAATCATTGTTGTGCTTTGAGGCTTCTGGCTTCTCCTGTACTATCAAATGACTTATTTTTTAAAATGTAAAATGTTTTCCTTTCCACAAGGTAAGGCAAGTATTATTCTTGAGAAATACAAGAACAATTACTTACTTATGAAGATCTACGGGGGGGGAAGTATTTAATTTAATTTAAATGTTGACAAAACATATATATGTTAGGGAAGATAATTATTAGATAAATTATTAGATGGATATAGTTAATCATTTTAATTAAGCAATATTTTTTTATTTAGTTACTGCTCTGTCAAAATGTATTGATCCTTATTGTCTTTGTAATTTACTGTAATTCATCTTTATTTTGGAGAACTTACTTATATTTACTTTTGAAATATTGTTTGAGTCCATCTCATCTGAGATAAGTGTATTTTCAATAAAATGTTGTAAGTCAAATATTTTTATATTTTTTTCATTAAGGAATAGGAGGTAGAGATTGTCATGAAGAACAGTGAAGGCTATGTCTTTATACTGATATGTGATCCAGTAAGCAACTGAACAACTGGCGAAACTCCTAGGTGGAAATGCAGCTAAAGCTAGTGTGTTAAGAGAAGAATGCTGCCTGATTGTGCACTATGGGTGAGCAAGGCTGACTCTGGTACAATAGGTATTTGGGAGGGCAATAGGGCCAAGGTAAAATTGCAAGGCTGATTATATTTGGATAATATATTAAAATAACATATAAGATGTGTACTAAGATTTATTTGTATATAGACTCCTAAAGCTCTGTCCACAGAGGTAAACTTTAGTATCAACATGCAAGTATAATAAATACATCTGCACGTCAAGTGCATGAGATTTTGCTTTATAAACACCAACTCTACATGAAACTTGTCTGTATAAAAATGTTTGGGAGGCTGAAGCATCTGATGAATGGAAGCAACTAGTTCTTCCAGGAAACAGTTATTGGAAAGAAAACTGCTACCCTGACAGGCACAGAACTGGGCTTCTCTTGGTCAAGTATGGGACAGATTAAGCTAGATGATATAATCTTAATATATTATAACACGTAATTCAAATATCTGCAGAAGTCATGAATGCTTTAAAATTGGTAAAGCACCAACTGTCATTGCATGCTGCCTTGGCACAGTGTAATTGGTTACAAAGGGAGCAAAAAAGAGCTTCATAACAAAAATTTTTAAAAAGCGCAGGAGGCTTCACCTTAATGAAGCAATCAAAGTAAGCTCCATCAGTACAGGACAGATTGGAACTGAACCATCTGTTTGGATGTATTGAGAATATGGCGTGACTACTGTGATGTTCCTGCCAGAAACACATGCCCTGGATCAGATTAGGAGGAAACAGTAAACCGCAGTGAGCATGATTAGTACCTATGAAATAAACTGTCCACAGCCTTTAAAGGTCACAAAAGTCAAGTAAAGAAAGGGAACTGTTCTTGGATGAAAGCTTTGGAGAGACGTGATGCCTAAACACAATATGGGGTTCTGAGAATGTGTTAGGAATGATAAATAAAGGGTTTCTCGAGGTAACAGAGATGCCGTAATATCCTTGCAATAAATAATAATGTGTTTAGATTGTAAGAAACATATGCTTCAAACATAATCTACAATCTCCTCCTGCTTGCAAACGTCATACACATTTTATTTTGATTTAAATATTAAGAAGTAATAAAATATAATTTAAACATTCCATGTGGATTCTCCTACAGATTCTGTGATGCAGTGGGTTGTGAGATGGGTCTTCAATACCCAGCATGGATTTCCACTTGTTGTGTGGATCTTAAATCAAACTAGAGAGCTGTTTGTTACCACTAAGGTATGTATCACTAGATAATCTGCAGGTTATAATGCTATGCTTCTTGTTCTTCATAGGCATTGGAGTATCTTTTTCTTTTTTTAAATTTTTTTCTACTTTATTTACATTTCAAATGTTTTCCCTTTCCAGATCTCCCCTTTGGAGCCTCCCTATTCCCTCCCCCCTCCCCTGCCTCTATGGGGGTATTCCCCCACCCACCCACCCACCCACTCTCATCTTCCCTCATTGGCATTCTCCTATACTGGGGGATCTAACACTCTCAGGACCAAGGGCCTCTCTTCCCCCTGATGTCTAATAAGACCCTCCTCTGCCGCATATGTGGCCAGCACCATGGGTCCCTCCATGTGTATTCTTTGGTTGGTGGATCAGTCTCCAGGTGTATTGGGGGGTCAGGCCAGTTGCCACTGTTGCTGCCTTTCTGGGGATGCAAACTGCCTCAATTCCTTCAGTCCCTTCTCCAAGTCCTCCATCTAGGACCTCCCACTCTGCCCTACTGTTGCTGTGAAGTGGCTCTTGGGTATTTTGAACTTTTGGGCTAATAACCACTTAACAGTGAGTACATACCATGGTTATTCTTTTGTGACTGCATTACCTTGCTCAGGATGATACATTTGCACAATGGAATACTACTCAGCAATTAAAAACAATGACTTCATGAAATTCGCAGACAAATGGCATTAGAGTTTCATAGGACTGCTTATTTCCTCCTTTAGAAGCTTGAACATTTCATGGCACATTTTAGTCAAAAAGATCCTAAAGGAAGAAGACTTTCAGTTCCTCTTCAGAGGTCTTTCAGTCCTGTGTTTAGTGTATATGGTATCTTCCCGGATAGCAGCACATTTGTGTGTGGGGGGAAAAAGTGGTCACCAATAGTAATTATAATATCCTATAATGCTTTGGGTGTCTCTTGGAGAACCTTGATTAACAACTTAAAGGAGGTTTCTCATAAAAATGGTTGTTGTTTTTGTGTGTGTGTGTGGGGAAGTTTATTTAAATTGTATATTCAAGCACCGAATTGCATGCATTGTAGGTACTTAGGTAGATAGTTAATAATGTAATTCCTAATGACATTTTTGTTTACCTGCTATAGTATTAGTCTCTTCCTTCCCTCCCTATCTGTCTCCTCACTCCTCTAATTAGAGCTTTAGTTTCTCCCATTTCCCCTTCAGATCACTTTTTTGGGGGGGGTGGATTTTTCTTTTCTTTTCTATTTTTTTATTTTTTTAAACTTTATTTACATTTCAAATGTTTCCCCTTTCCAGGTCTCCCCTTTGGAAAACCCCTAAGCTATCCCCCGTCACCGTCACCCTGCCTCTATTAGGATATTCCCCCACCTACCCACCCACTCCCGTCTTCCCTCCCTGGCATTCCCCTATACTGGGGTATCTAACACCCTCAGATCACTTTCAAGACAATATTTTTCTTCTCTAGTTTCCACTAACTACTCCCATTTGACTTCTCTGGTTTCTGGATAACTACACAGTGTGCAATTATGTTTTCACATATGAAGAGTTGGAGCCAGGAACCTCAGATGAGAAAGAACATGTGAGGTTTGTCTTTTTGTTTCTGGGTTACCTTACTCAGTATGATATTTTCTAGGTCTAATTATTTATCTGCAAATTTCATGATTTAATGTTCAATTCTACCTATCCAGAATGTCCCATGTACATTATTCCTATTTCTAATGCTTTCACCCTCATTCAAATCATGATTGCCTTTTAATGCTCTTTCTAAACATATTAGTCCAAAGATCTAAAATTTTATAAAAAGTCTAACAAAACTGTGTCTCATTTCTTACAAATCGATGGATATAAAAGCTTGCAGTTTCACTGTGCTATGCTGGTGAGAAACCTTTCTCGCCACATCATTTTTCTTCTTTCATAACATAAATTATTTCAATTGAATTGCTTGTTGAATATCAGCTAATTTCAAATTTTAATCAATGTTATCTTCAATTTTGGTTATTCTTTCTTCATTTCTTCAGAAAAATCTTGTTTATTAACCTGTATATAGTTTATTGATCCTCCAAACTAATATTTATGACATCACTTTTATGATATATTGTCCTAATATTAATTCTAATTAAAGATGTCCATTTAGGTATTTTCTTTCTATTGTATGTGTATGCTTTAAAAGTACGTGGGTCTGTTTCTAGATACTCTTTCATACATTCTAAGAACAACAAAATTATGCTCATCTAAACAGTAAAATTTACATTAAAGCAGTTAAAATACTTTGCTCAGGAAGATCATAGTGAATGCTACTAAAGGTATATGAAAGCAAATTTATGGCTTTTGGGTACATATATATGTGTGTATGTGTGTGTGTGTATGACTTATGTGTTTTTATATAAACTAGAAAATGACATCTACCTTTGTCTATCATTTCTCCCTTACTTCATTGAGACAGGGTCTCTTATTGAAACAGACTTTCACCTCTTTTGCTAGAATAAGATGACCAGTGAACTCTCAGAGTCCTCTTTCTCAGTCTTTAATGCCTGGGTTATAGGTAAATACAGACTTACCTATCTTTTATATATTCTATCTTTTATATATGGGTGAAGGGATTAAAACTTAGGTCCTCATGCTTGCAGGGCAAGTACTTTGACTCACTGGGTCCTTTCCTTAGTCTCAATTCTATTATTCAAATGAATGCTAGAATACTCTCATATAAAATGAAGCATGAAGGTAATAGAAAATATTACATAAAATATAAGTTTAATTTAAAATTATATTTACAAATCAGTTTTAAAAGTTGGGTGTGATGACCCTAATATCTTAACCTAGACCATTTCAGAAACTATACAATTAAACCTTAACATAAAATCATACAATTATCAATGAGATTCATTTCAGTTAAGTTTGTGAATACAATTATGTATCCAAATTTTATCTGTAGAAGTACTGAGATAGGAATTTCAAAATAGACATTAGAATCTTAAGTATACAGTCTACAGCTAGACTGTATCTAAATTAATACTTATGGTCAAATATAGCAGTTACTTCATATGAAGTAAGCAATATAAATTTTTCTTGGAGTAGTTACAAATATTTTATGATAATTGAATGAGGAAATTTTTAGTTTTCTTTCATGAAATAAAATGTCAAGCCCTTAACTGTACTCCTTGCTTTTTGGAAGGAAACTGGAAATGTAGTTCACACAAATCATAAAGGTCTAGTTATAAGTCTCCGTATCTCATTTTTACTTCATTTCTTTTAATTTTTAAGATTTCTAATTTTGATAATTTCATGTATGACTTAATGTGACATTGTTTGAACTTGGTTTCATTTTGTGTCTCCCTTTCTCTTGACCAATGTGAGTTTTTATCTAGGTTTTTGAGAGATTATTTCTTTTGAAAAATTTGTAGATATTCCCTTGTTATGCATGAAATATCCTTGCCAGTAACATTGTATTCATGCTTTCATGCTTTTTGCATTATCATAACAGGCATTTCAATACTCAATTTCCAATAAAAGATTTTTTGCCGGGCAGTAGTGGTGCATGCCTTTAATCCCAGCACTTGGGAGGCAGAGACAAGCGGATTTCAAGGCCAGCTTGGTCTACAGAGCGAGTTCCAGGACAGCCAGGGCTACACAGAGAAATACTGTCTTGAAAAACCAAAAAAAAAAAAGATTTTTCATTCAGATGTGCTAATTACAAAGAATTTTTCTACTTGCAAAATTTTTAAAAGATCACAATGTATAATATCATATTACATCCAAACATAGTTGTATGAGAACTTTATTTTTATTCTTTCTTTGCATTTAGGTTAATATATAATGGAATATAAGAAATATAAATTAAAATGAAGCATATTACCAGTCATCATTTTAAAATACATGAAAATATTTCAATAACGATCCTTGTAAAATAAAGAGAAAATAACATTTTTAAATATTTAGAGTATTTTAGAGAAATTTTAATATTCTTTTTAAATATGAGTTAATTATTTCATTTACTTTCAGATATATATGTGTGTGTGTGTGTGTGTGTGTGTATGTAAAATTCACCATTTCTGATTCTTTCTTTGTTGTAAGGTGTAATTTGACTCTTTATAAGTCAATAAGCCTTTGTAATTCCAGAAGTTACTGTAGAAATTATTGATTCTCCATTAACGTTAAAGAAATTCAAAGCTCATAGCTTCTTTTAAAACATGACTTGAATGTGTTATAATCTATAATTTATGATTAACCAGAACAAATATCAATATAAATAAAATTTGGTTACAATTGTGGAATAACAAGAATAAATTTTTCCTAAATTCATGATCTATTGTTATAATAAAAAGCAGCACAGTAATTAAAATTAACATATAATTTAAATGTATTAACAGAGCACTACAAATTAACACCAAAGGACTATTCATTTTTTTTCTCACAAGTGTTGACAAACTCATCTACATAATTAGATCCTATGTCAAGATTAAATAAGTAGAAAAGTAAAACCACAACAAAGCAAAAGTCACACATTATCACCCATGTCATTGCTTTCATAGCCATGTGCATCATTTTCAATATATTCTGAACAGAGTGAACACTTTTTAGGATTTATTTTATTTACTTTTAGTTATAAGTGTGTGATTGTATGAGTGTTTATGCACAGGCTGAACAGAACTGGATTTCAATGTCCTGGAAATGGAGTTCTGAGCAGCTGAGAACAGTCAGTGGTGACTGCTGGGAACTGAAATTCTATATTCTATAAGAGTTCTTAGTATTCCTCACCAGTGAACCATCTCTCTATAGATGCCTGAGTCAATGTTCTTAACCACTTCAGTTTTCTTACTTAAGACTGGAATGTTGACTGGAAGTCATATTTATTCCTTATTTTGGCAATTATTTTTGAGTAATTGAGGCATTTGTGATAAATCTTACTGTTTCTCTTAAATGGCATTCTCCTAGATTCATACATGCTCTCAGTAGATGGTTTCTATTATTTAATTATAATATTCAACTCAGTGAGTGATGTCATATAGTCTCAATTACATCAACATTCCTTTCATGAATGTCTAAAGGGTATCAAATATACATTTGATCCCACTGATAAATAATTGAATGCATATTTTATGATACAATGGAAGTGTCTGATTCTTTGATTATAAGTATGTGAAAGTATGTATGCACATACACTTTTAAATATTATTAAAATGTGCTTGCATATGAGCAATTTATAGTATGGTAAGGTGGTATAAATTATTATTAAGCAATTTTAAGCAGATGCATGTAGAGTCGGTTCTTTTTTCTCTTTGCTTTTTTCTCTTAAGTAGCTAGAAAATAACTTGAATACCAATGTGATAAACACATCTGAAGACCTACAGAAACAAGTCATACTTATGTCCTTTTTCTTGTTTAATTTGAAAGATCATTTTTATATTTAAATGATAAAGAAAACTCCTCTGAGACTCTCTTTTAAAATGCAGTCTTAAACAGATATGAAAATGTTAAAATATCATCTTAATATGAGCCTGAGAAATAACTCTCATGAAATGAGTTCTCTGTTAGCTTTTAAAATGGTCTTGAATTATTTAATGTATTTCTAAGATCTTCAGTGAATAATATCACAATAATTTTTTCATGAGCTCAGTCGTCACAAGGCTGGAATATTAACATTTTAAAATTTATGCTCTTCCTATGCTGAAGATGAGTAAAATACCTTCTCAGCTCATATAGAACTATTTCCCTAAACTGATGGCGTATGTCCAGTATGTACTATAGTGTCACAAATATAACTACCTGTTTATAATATCACTATTGCATTTGTAAATATGAGATTACCACATGTTGGCAATGAATTTTCACTACTTTCCTCTTTTCCATGTCAGCTGATTTACCAACATTCACAAAGCAAATACAGTAAGAGTTTTCGCCGGGCAGTGGTGGCACATGCCTTTAATACCAGCACTCAGGAGGCAAAGGCAGGCGGATTTCTGAGTTCAAGGCCAGCCTGGTCTCCAGAGTGAGTTCCAGGACAGCCAGAGCTACACAGAGAAACCCTGCCTTGAAAAACCAAAAAAACCAAAAAAAAAACCAAAAAAAATTACAAAAAACCAAAGAGTTTTCGAACTGTGATGGCATTTCTCTAGTCCTTGAGGAAAACTTCCCTCAAAAGAGCTGTACTTGTAAACAATAAAAATATCAAGGAAACATAATATATGCATGTATTATAATATTCAGGGAGTTAATAATGAGACATTATTTGTCAGGAATGTTATTTGAGTATTGTACTTTTTCTTTTGTCATCTCAGTGTGCATTACTGGCTTCCTCATTTCTCCACTACAGGTCATACTGTGTGATTAAGGAAGTTGGCAGAGGATGGATACACAAGATGGATAACTGAATTATCAACGTTTTCACAAACCAATACAGATGCTACAGGGACAGGGGTGAATTAGCTATGGGGAGAATTAGTAGAACTGTGGGAAGGAGGGAGCATAGTTCATAAATTCTTTTTTCTAATAATAGAATTTAATTGTCAGAGAATTTTAGAGAAACGTTCCATATAACAATACAAATCAATACAGTACTTCTAATGAACAGTTTACCAACAAGTACCAAAATATAAAGTGTGCATAAAGTTTTATCTAGTAAACTTATTTCTTGAAATTTATGGAATTTATGTTGTCAAAATATGTATGTACTTTGGGATATCTATCACAGTATTATATACGATGGTAAATAATGAGAAACATGTCAAAATTAAATATAGAAGTAATAAATTATGAAATTACATAAATTCTTAATGAAACCTCTTCCAACTGGTTCACCATTTTGCCTAAGTATGTTTTAGAAAGAGAGTGAGGAGAGAAAGAAAGAGTAGGAGAGGGTAAGAGAAGAATTATGGCTGCAGGAAAAGATTGCTAAACATTTAACTTGTCACAAATTTACACATCTGTATAATGTTCTGTGATCAATACCACCACTTCTTTTTTTTTTAATTGGTTATTTTGTCTATTTACATTTTAAATGTTGTCCCCCTTCCTGTTTTCCCATCCTCAAACCCCATATCCCATTGCTTCTCCCCCTGCTTCTATAAGGGTGCTCTCCCACACTACCACCTCACTGCCCTACCCTGGGGCATCAAGCCTCCACAGGACCAAGGACCTCCCTTCCCACTGATTACAGATAAGGCAATCTTCTGCTACATGTGCAACTGGACCTTGAGTCCCTCCATGTGTACTCTTTGGTTGGTGGTTTAATCATTTACATCTCTGCGTGGTTAGGTTAGTTGATATTGTTCTTCCTATGGAGTTGCAATCCCCTTCAGCTCCTTCAGTCCTTCCCCTAACTCTTTCACTGGGATCCCAGTGTTCAGTCCAATGGTTGTCTGTGAGGATATGCATCTGTATTAGTCAGGGGCTCTCAGAGCCTCTCAGGAGACAGTTATATCAGGCTCCTGTCAGCAAGTGCTTCTTGGCATCAGCAATAGTGTCTGGGTTTGGTGTCTGCATATGGGATAGATCCCTAGGTGGGGCAGTCTCTGGATGGCTTTTCCTTCAGACTCTGTTCTGTTTTTTGTACCTGCATTTCCTTTGGACAGGAGCAATTCTGGGTTAAAATTTTTGAGATGGGTGAGTGGCCCCATCCCTCACTTGGGGGCCGTGACTGTCCACTGGATATGGTCTGAGGAACTGTGGGAGGGCATACTGGGAGGAGGGGAAATTATTGGACTGTAAGAAAATAAAAGTAATAAAAATAATTAAATAAATAGATAAAATGTTATTCTTAATGATGTCAGTGCAATTATCTATATATTTCTGAAAATAGGCCATAATTGCATAATTATATTTTAACTTATCAGAAATTATCTTCATAATGAATAAGGACTTAAATTGAGTCACAAAGACATATGAAAAATATTCTTTTAGCTTTAATAAATGTAAGATAATTTTTTAACACTCCTTTAATATGCCTAGCACACATAGGAAATGTGACTTATTAACTATTTGAATACAAAATATATTAAGATACTTGATAAATATTTTTAATTTTCAAAATTGTTTTCCTAGTTGAAGATGTGTGTATAAAATCAAATTATTATAACATGGAATTTATGGAGAAATAAACACAGTTAACACAATTCTATTTAATAACCTAGATAAAAGTATAGACAATGAAAATACCAGATGGACAATAAATATAGAAAAAAAATTACTTAGTGATACATGTAGTCCAGATACATCAATTAAAAGAAAAACACTGAAGTGCAACTTTGCACCATTAGCTTGTAAAATACATACCTGATTATAAGAAGTATTGGTTGGGAAAAATGAAGTCGTACATAACACTAATTGTATGATAATTAGTGCATTTTTTTTTTTGGAGAGCTATTTGAAAATGCCTGATGGAATTGAAATATAAGTACCACAATGCAGCAATGTATTACAAAACACTCTTTCTGTAGGAAGTCTTAGATGGATCGTTTATGAAAACACAAGGAATCATGCTCATTACAGAAGTAAGGTAATGATAAAAGGTGGAGGACAACCTCCCAGTGTCTGGTTAGGAAACACCTGATTAAACAAGCACTGGTTTCTTAACAGAGTGGAATACTGCAGGATATTTCACTGATTGGGATTGATTTTCATCTCACAATTTCATAGAGATAATCAGTTTTAAACAGATATTTTCTGAGAACAAAACACTTATATTAGGGTCTTTACATTAAATTTAAAACATCAATATCATGGCTTATACCTAGTAATGATTTGAAATTTTAAAATGCTAAAATTTAATTTTTTTAACATTAATAATGACATCTTTGGCGTGACAATGATTCACCTTTATTTTTATAGTCTTCATCTCCTACTTATGTTTTCATAATTATATGCAAAATGCAGAAAAACTTGAGAGATGATGTGATCAATACATGATTTCTTTAATGGAGAGAGATTTTCATTTTACCACTGCTCTTTTGAAAAAAAATTTGCTTATCCTCTGGGGAAAAGGAAATAAATGATAAAAACTACATTGCTTGTCTGGTACTTGGGATTGGGATGCTGGACTCACAAACGCTAGACAAGATCTCTTTCATTGTGTAAAACTCTTTAAGAGGAAAACACTGGTAAAATATAAGGACAGGGTTTAAGGCTCGACAGATGACTCATAAGCAGCATCGGGGGTGGGAGGTAAGGGACCCTCTAGAAAGTACCACAGACCTGGGAGGTGAGAGCCGCTAAGGACTCAACGGGGGTGACTTAGCCAAAATGCTCAACATTGGGGAGAGGGAGCTCAAAGAGTCCATCTCCAGTAGATAGACAGGCCTCAAGTGGAGGACAGGGTTACAAAACCCACAGTCAAAATTTCTGACCCATAACTGTTCTTATCTAAAAGAACCACAGGGACAAAAATGGAGAAGAGACTGAAGTAATGGTTGTCCAATGGTGGGCCCAACTTGGGATTCGTTTCATTGGAGGGCACCAAGGCCTGACACTATTACTGACGATATGATATGCTTAGAGAGGGGAGCCTGGCATGGCTGTCCTCTGAGAGGCATTTCCAGCAGCTGGCTCAGACAGAAGCAGATGCTTACACCCAACCATTGAACTGATACCAGGACTCTAGGGTTGATTTAGGGGAAGGATTAAAGAAGTTGAAGGGGAGAGAGACCAGCAGTCTCAATTTACCTAGACCCCAGTGAGTTCCCAGAGACTGAGCCACCAACCAGGAACATACACAGGTCTGTCTGAGGCCACTCCACTGGCACAAACATAGCAGAGGTCTGCCTGGTCAGGCCTCAGTGGGAGAAGATGTGTTTAATGCTTGTGAGACTTGAAGCCCCAAAAGGGGGAGGCCTGGTGGGGAGGGAATCACCCTCTCTCCAAGCAAAGGGGAGGAGCAATGGGATGATGAACTGTGGGAGGGGGAACTGAGGGGAGGCAACAACAACTGAAATGTAAAAAAAAAAGAAAGAAAAGAAAGAAAAAAGAAAAAATAGGGCACTGGCTGCCCTTCCAGAGAGGACACTTCTTCCTCCAAGGGATCTGACACTGTCACACACACACATATTCTGGTAAAATACATGTGTACATAAATTAAAAGTAAACTATTTTTAAAAATAACATAGTCAAATATCAAAAAGTAGAACAATGCCCCCAAAATTGCTTTAGAGTAAGTGTTCCAAACCCTGTATTTATTTAGAAAGCTGAAGATTGGAAGGCTTAGGATTGGTGGGACCACTTGCTTTTTCAATTGTGTTCTGGAACCATGAGGCAGCAGTTAGAGGGTAAGAGCATGGCTTTACCAGTGTTCAACAGAACGTATTTTAGCATATTTTAGGGAATGGAAAGAAGAGAATGAGATCCTATATTTTCAACATCTGTTAAATAACCATTGAAAAAATATCATGTTGCCTGTGATTATTATCTCTTCATCTATAGAGAGGCAATGTAAGGCTTAAACATTAAATCAGTGGTAACAAAGCCAGCATGTTATTGATATAAATAGATGCATATCTATTTCACTTATTTACTTGGGAGTTGACAGAGCCATACCATGTAAAAGTTGATAACTGAACAGAGAAACTCAGAAGCAAAACTAATATGTGAATAGCAAGGTATTTATTAGGTTTTTAAATAGATTTTGAGGTTTTCCTTTATCATTATGAATCACTGTGGCATATACACAGCTGTTTATATATGTGAGAGTCAGTACATCTGTGATTTCTATATTAACAGTATGAAGATGAAATAAATGAGTGTAATCATTCAAAAGTAAAATACTCTTATATTCTCCTTACTGATGATATGACATTTACTATGGGACATGTGCTAAATAAAATTATTTCAGTTAGTTGCCATTAACTAGAATAGTTTCAGTGATAATATTTCATTTGAAACTAGTCTTGTTCCCCAATTTGGTTTAATTTATGTTTCACAGAGGCATGTTTTTATAAATTATTTTTAGCTTTATTTACTAGCTTGAACTTAGTGAAATTGTTACTTATAAGAAGATTTTAGCAATACAGTTTATAATTCATAATAATAAAATGATCCAAAGAAGTAGGCGGTAGAGGTTGCACCTTTATTAAATCTACAGTTAATTTTATCTCATTGCTAAAACTAAAATACAGCTAACCAAGACTTTGCTCATGCAATATAAATAAATAACATCTCATTAAAGGTCACAATACCCATGTTGACATAATATTAGCTACTCCTTTATAAACAGTGAGTAACTATTATTAAACTGTCAACTTTATAATGATGCTAAGTTATAATGCTTTCTCATTGTGCCTATTGTTTCGATTAGACAACACAGATGTAAATTTCTTCCTCCTCTGTTACTAAATGTATATTTTACATTTTTCACAAATATGTAATATTCATGTCTTAGGATAAAATTAGTAAATGTATAGCTTTCTTCCATAAAGGAGTTTTATTTTCAAAATTCAAGTGAAATAACAAAGAAGGACATCAGTATATCTACTTCTAATTTTGGCATAAAAAGTGATATTTAATGCGTAACAACGTTTCATTTTCATTTTCCTTTGGTTTTTAGATACCAAGGTATGGTACGTAAGACAAATCTAAAATGAGAGAACAAACTTAGGAGAAAGCAGTGTAAAAATTTAAGCCTAGAAAAATCAATCTATTTTGACATGATTGATTCTCAATTATTAGTACCAATTACAAAGCTCAGTGCTCCAAGTTTTGTTCACAACTCCATGAAGTTACATAATCAACTTGTGCAAACTATATTAAATAATCCCTCTTCTAACACAGAATAAAAATAAATAAATGGTGTGGCTAAAATAGTGTGTCTTGTGGGAAAAGCATCCTTGTGACATAAAAGAGCAGTCATTTCTTCTTCCCCACAGTGACACATGTAAGGCCTACTAATACAGTATTACATAGGTACATGTCTTCATATTTTAACAGTTACTAACAAGCATAGAAATTGAAATTAAAGTTAAGAAATTAGAAAAGAGAAAGAAAGTAGATCAAATTCTATTACAGAAAGAATGTTGCAATAGTAGAGATGTAAACAGACTATTTAATTGGATGTTATTATGTGTAGAATAAACAAACATTAAAAACAATAGTTTTCAAAACTTGAGTTAAAAGTGAGAGTATTTCAGAGATTACTAGCCTTAGTTTTATAATCTTTTACAACTTTGAACATTATGTGCATGTGGGTTTTTTGTTTATTGTTTTTTTGTTTTGATTTTTTTTTTTTTTTGGTTTAAAGAATCCTTTGGCATGTACCTGTGAGTACATATCATAGTAAGAATAAATTTTAATGCAAACAAAAAGTGTGTTTGGTTCTATTGGGGAGGGATGGGTTTCAGTTTTTTTGTCTGCTTTAAACATACAGAAACATCTGGAGATATTTATTAAGTCCTTCCTCCCTGTTCTCCTTATGTGATCTAACTCTAGACTAATCATCCTCAAATAACTAGAGAATGACTGCACATTTATTTTTCTATCTAATTTACAAAGTTATATTCTACAATGACAACTTTTTATGAAAAATAGGCAACAGTGTCTCAATAATGCTCTGTGATATTTTGTACAGTGCCTCTGTCTATTATTATGCTTTGCTTCATTCTTATAGCTCTATTGTACTCACAAATCTTTCATTGTCAAGATTTGCAGCCTAAATAAATTCCTGAGTTCATGTACTAAAACGAGAAAATGATGCGATATAAAGCAAGGGAAGCCAGTAATACTGAGAACACAGACTAAATAAAATATCTTTAGTCCAAATTTAAGATGCTACAAATTATAATAAGATTTCAAAATTAGTTTTCCAATATTAGTTAGAGAAGATATGCATTTTAGAAGAAGCAAGTGAATGGTTTATACCAAAACATTTAAGGTAATTTAAGTGCAGTTCTAAGACCTGTAGTGGTTTGAATAGATATGATTCTGATACTTATGTGTTTGAAGGCTTAGCCTACAGAAAATGGCACTGTTAGAAGGTGCAGCCTGATCTGAGTAGTTGTGGCCTTATTGCAGGAAGTGTATCATTGTAGGGGCAAGCTTTTAGGTCTCCTATGCTCAAATTCCACCCAGTATGGAAAACAGTCTCCTTCTGCTGCCTTTAGATCAATATGTGAAACTCTCAGCTTCTTCTCCAGCACCCCATCTACTGGCATTTTGCCAAGATTCCCATCATGATGATATGGCCTGTCTCTGAACTGGAAACCAGCCCTAATTATTATTATTTTTTCTTTATAACAGATGCCTTTGTCATTGTTTCTCTTCACAGCTAAGAAAAAAATTATATACTAAATTATTTATGGAAATCACATATACTATTGAATATGATTTGCATATAATTATACAAAATATGTGTTCATATGTATGTATGTGTGTATATCTCATGTGTGTGTGTGTGATGTTTAGATTTAATTCAACTTGATATAACCTAGGATCATCTAGGAAAATTTTAGATGAGAACATTTCTTGACCATTCATTGGCCTGTGATCATGTCTGTCAAGTATGGTTTTGATGTAGTTAACTGAATGAGGTGGAGAGAAACAACCCACTGTGAGTGACACCATTTACCTGTGAGTGACACCATTCAATAAGTTTGTGTCCTGGACTGTACAAGAATGGACAAAAGCAGATGGGTATCTTATGAGCATGCACACATTCTTTCTTTGCTTTAGACTGATAATATGTCCAGCTGCTTTATGTTCCTCTTGCCTTGATCTCTTTCCAGTGTTGGACTACAACATGAAATTGTAAACTAAATAAACCTTTTTTCCCTTACAGTTGCCTTTAAAGTGCTTTATCACAGCGACTGGAGAGGACGTGAGGACAACATGCCAATTTTCAAAACATACATAAATATATAATAAATACAAACACGCCAGATGCAGGGACTGAGGAAAAGCCTGCAGGTTTCCACCTGTGGCGGGAGACCTCTGCCTGGGCCACCAGGCCTCCATAGACAAAGTGCAGGGAGAAAGCACTTGTGTGGAGAAGCCAGCAGAAGGAGGGCTCCAGATGCAGAGTCTGAAGAACAGCTGGGAGTGGGAGTTGGTCTCCCAGGAATATTGACATCTGGACTTGAAGGAAAGACAAGCCACAGTCAAAGAGAGAAAGACCAGC
Organism: Rhynchomys soricoides; assembly: GCA_019843965.1. NCBI lineage: Eukaryota > Metazoa > Chordata > Mammalia > Rodentia > Muridae > Rhynchomys > Rhynchomys soricoides. The sequence goes on along the minus strand of JADRCH010000040.1, from coordinate 12,988,220 downwards.
TAACACCAGAGATAACCAGATGGCGAAAGGCAAGGGCAAGAACACAAGGAACAGAAACCAAGACTACTTGGCTTCATCAGAACCCAGCTCTCCCACCACAGCCAGCCCTGATTACCCCAACAAACCAGAAAAGGAAGACTCAGACTTAAAATCACTTATCAAGAGGATGATAGAAGATTTTAAGAAGGAAATAAATAACTCCCTTAAAGAAATACAAGAGAACACAAATAAACAACTGGAAATCCTTAAAGAGGATACACAAAAATCCCTTAAAGAATTACAGGAAAACACATTCAAATGGGCAGAATTACAGGAAAACAAAATCAAACAAATGAACAAAACCATTCAGGAATTAAAAACAGAAATAGAAACAATAAAGAAATCACAAAGGGAGACAACCCTGGAGTTTGAGAACATAGGAAAGAAATTAGGAGTCATAGATGCAAGCATCACCAACAGAAGAAAGAGATGGAAGAGAGAAACTCAGGTGCAGAAGATACAATAGAAAACATGGACACAACAGTCAAAGAAAACACAAAATCCAAAAAGCTCCTAACCCAAAACATCCAAGATATCCAGGATGCAATGAGAAGACAGAATAATAATATTATCTGAGGATAATAGATATAGAAGAGAGTGAAGACTCCCAACTTAAAGGACAAGTAAATATCTTCAACAAAATTATAGAAGAAAACTTCCCTAACCTAAAGAAAGAGATGAACATAAATATACAAGAAGCCTACAGAACGCCAAACAGACTGGACCAGAAGAGAAATACCTCCTGTCACATTCTAGTCAAAACACCAAATACACAAAACAAGGAAAGAATATTAAAAGCAGTAAGGGAAAAAGGGCAAGTAACATATAAAGGCAGACCTATCAGAATTGCACCAGACTTCTCAACAGAGACTATGAAAGCTAGAAGATCCTGGGCAGATCTCATACAGACTCTAAAAGAACACAAATGCCAGCCCAGGCTGCTATACCCAGCAAAACTCTCAATAATCATAGATGGTGAAACCAAAATATTCTATGACAAATCCAAATTTGTACAGTATGTTTACACAAACCTAGCCCTACAAAGAATAATATATGGAAAATGCCAACTCAAGGAGAGAAACTACACTCAAGAAAAAGCAAGAAAGAAACCTTTCAACAAACTCAACAGAAGATAGCCACACAAACAATATAAACAACTTCAAAAATAACAGGAAATAATAATCAGTATTCTTTAATATCTGTTAACATCAATGGTCTCTACCCAGTAAAAAGACATAGACTGACAGACTGGATCCATAAATAGGACCCAACATTTTGCTGCATCAACGAAAAGCACCTCCACGTTAAAGACAAACACTACCTCAGAGTAAATGGCTGGAAAACAATTTTCCAGGCAAATGGACCCAAGAATCAGGCTGGAGTAGCCATTCTAATATTGGATAAAATTGACTTTCAACCAAAATTCATCAAAAAGGATGAGGAAGGACACTTCTTACTCATCAAAGGAAAAATCTACCAAGAAGAACTCTCAATTCTGAACAATTATGCCCCGAATGTAAGAGCTCCCAATTTCATAAAAGAAACTCTACTAAAGCTCAAAGCACACATTGCACCTCACACAATAATAGTGGGAGACTTCAACACCCCACTATCAACGATGGACAGATTTTGGAAACCTAAACTAAACAGAGACATGGTGAAACTAACAGATGCTATGAACCAAAAGGGTTTAACAGATATCTATAGAACATTTCATCCTGCATCAAAAAAATATACCTTCTTCTCAGCACCTCATGGTATCTTCTCCAAAATTGATCATATAATTGGTCACAAAACAAACCTTAACAGATATAAGAAGATGGAAATAATCCCATGCCTCCTATCAGATCACTATGGATTAAGGTTGGTCTTCAATGGAAACAACAACAACAGAAAGCCCACATACACTCTGCTCAATGATAATTTGGTGAAGGAAGAAATAAAGAAGGAAATTAAAGACTTCCAAAAATTTAATGAAAATGAAAGTACAAGTTACACAAAACTATGGGACACAATGAAAGCAGTGTTAAGAGGAAAACTCATAGCTCTGAATGCCTCCAAAAAGAAACTGGAGAGAGCATACACTAACAGCTTAACAGCACACCTGAAAGTTCTAGAACAAAAAGAAGCTAATATATCCAAAGGAGTAGAAGGCAGAAAATAATCAAATTAAGGGCTGAAATCAACCAAGTGGAAACTAAAAGAACGATACAAAGAATCAATAAAACCAAGAGCTGGTTCTTAGAGAAAATCAACAAGATAGATAAACCTTTAGCCAGACTCACCAGAGGGCACAGAGACAGCATCCAAATTAACAAAATTAGAAATGAAAATGGAGATATAACAACAGACTCTGAGAAAATTTAAAAAATCATCAAATCCTACTACAAAAGCCTAATGGAACAAAGTTGGAAAATCTGTAGGGATTGGAAAAGTTTCTAGGCAGATACCAATTACCAAAGTTAAATCAGGATCAGATAAACCATCTAAACAGTCCCATAACCCCCAAAGAAATAGAAGCAGTTATTAACAGTCTCTGAACCAAAAAAAGCCCAAGACCAGATGGGTTCAGTGCAGAATTCTATCAGACCTTCAAAGAAGACCTAATACAAATACTCTTCAGTCTATTCCACAAAATAGAAATGGAAGAAACACTACCCAATTCATTTTATGAGGCCACAGTTACACTGATACCAAAGCCCCACAAAGATCCAACAATAAAAGAAAACTTCAGACCAATTTCCCTTATGAATATCGATACAAAAATACTCAATAAAATTCTTGCAAACCGAATCCAAGAACACATCACAAAGATCATTCACCATGATCAAGTAGGCTTCATCCCAGGGATACAGGGATGGTTCAATACCCGGAAATCCATCAATATAATCCACTACATAAAAAAAAACTCAAAGAAAAAAACCACATGGTCATTTTGTTAGATGTTGAAAAAGCATTTGACACAGTTCAACATCCCTTCATGATAAAATCCCTTCTTGGTAAGATAAGGAATTCAAGGAGCATACATAAACACAGCAAAAGCAATATACAGCAAACAAGTGGTCAACATCAAACTAAATGGAGAGAAACTCGAAGCAATCCCACTAAAATCAGGGACTAGACAAGGCTACCCCCTCTCTCCCTACCTCTTCAATATAGTACTTGAAGTTCTAGCTAGAGCAATCACACAAGAAAAGAAGGTCAAAGGGATACAAATTGGAAAGGAAGAAATCAAAGTATCACTATTTGCAGATGATATGATGGTATACTTAAGTGACCCGAAAAACTCCACCAGAGATCTGCTACAGCTGATAAAAAACTTCAGCAAAGTGGCCAGATACAAAATTGACTCAAGCAAATCAGTATCATTCCTATACTCGAAGGTTAAACAGGCTGAGAAAGAAATTAAGGAAATAATACCTTTCACATTTGTCACAAAAATATAAAATATCTTGATGTGACTCTAACCAAACATGTGAAAGATCTATATGACAAGAACTTCAAGTCTCAGAAAAAGAAATCGAAGAAGACCTCTGAAGATGGAAAGATCTCCCATGCTCATGGATCAGCAGGATTAATATAGTTAAAATGGCCATCCTGCCGAAAGCAATCTACAGATTCAGTGCAATCCCCATCAAAATCCCAACTCAATTCTTCATAGACCTAGAAAAAGAAATTCTCAAATTAATATGGAATAACAAAAAAAAAAAGGATAGCAAAAACTATTCTCAACACTAAAAGGACTTCTGGCAGAATCAGCCTCCTTGACTTCAAGCTGTACTACAAAGCAGTAGTGATAAAAACTGCATGGTATTGGTACAGTGCCAGGCAGGTTGATCAATGGAATAGAATCAAAGACCCAGAAATGAACCCACACACTTACGGTCACTTGATCTTAGACAAAGGAGCTAAAACCATCCAGTGGAAAAAACCAGCATCTTCAACAAATGGTGCTGGATCAACTGGAGGTCTACATGTAGAAGATTGTGAATTGATCCATTCCTATCTCCTTGTACAAAGCTCAAGTCCAAGTGGATCAAGGACCTCCACATAAAACCAGATATACTGAATCTAATAGAAGAGAAAGTATGGAAAATTCTCGAACACATGGGCACAGGGGAAAAGTTTCTGAACAGAACACGAATGGCTTCTGCTCTAAGATCAAGAATAGACAAACGGGACCTCATAAAATTACAAAACTTCTGTAAGGCAAAGGACACTGTAAATACGACAAAAGTACAACCTATGATTGGGAAAAGATCTTTGCCAATCCTACATCTGATAGAGGGCTAATATCCAACGTATACAAAGAACTCAAGAAGCTAGACTCCAGAGATCCAAATAACCCTATCAGAAAATGGGGAAGAGAGATAAACAGTGAATTCTCAACTGTGGAAACTCGAATGGCCGAGAAGCACCTAAAGAAATGTTCAACATCCTTATGTCATCAGGGAAATGCAAATCAAAACAACCCTGTGATTTCACCTCACACCAGTCAAAATTGCTAAGATCAATAACTCAGGTGACAGCAGATGTTGTCGAGGATGTGGAGAAAGGAACACTCCTCCATTGCTGGTGGGATTGCAAGTTGATACAACCTCTCTGGAAATCAGTTTGGTGGACCTTCAGAAAAATAAACATAATACTACCTGAGGACCCAGCTATTCCTCTCCTGGGCATATACCCAGAAGATGCTCCAACATGTAATAAAGACACATGTTCCACTATGTTCATAACAGCCATATTTATAATAGCCAGAAACTGGAAACAACCTAGATGTCCCTCAACAGAGGAATGGATACAGAAAATGTAGTATATTTAAACAATGGAATACTACTCAGATATTAAAAACAATGACTTCATGAAATTCTTAGGCAAATGGATAGATCTTGAAAATATCATCCTGAGGGAGTTAACGTAGTCACAAAAGAATGAACATGGTATGTATTCACTGTTAAGTGGTTATTAGCCCAAAATTTTGAAATACTCAAGAGTCACTTCGCTGCAATGGTAGTGCTGAGTGTGTGGTCCCAGATAGAGGACTTGGAGAAAGGACTGAAGGAGCTGAGGGAGTTTGCATCCCCAGGGAGGCAGCAACAGTGGCAACTGGCCTGACCCCCCCTCCCTTCCATACTCCTGGAGTCTGATCCACCAACCAAAGAATACACATGGAGTAACCTATGGTGCTGGCCACAAATGTGGCAGAGGAGGGTCTTGTTATCCATCAGGGAGAGGAGAGGTCCTTGGGCCTGAGGGTATTAGATGCCCCAGTATAGGGGAATGCCTAGGAGGGAAGACAAGAGTGGGTGGGTGGGTGGTTGGGTGGGAGAATACCCCCATAGTGGCATGGGGAGGGGGTAGGTAATGGGGAGGTTCCAAAGGGGAGATCTGGAAAGGTGGAAATATTTGAAATGTAAATAAAATATGAAAAATTTAAAAAAAGGAAAAAAAAGTACAATTAATAAAAATACAATTAAAATAAATACAATTAATAAAAAGATTTTATGAGCTTCTCTGGGTGCACAGGCCTAGAGAAATCTGGATATGAATGCTGCAGCAGAGTGTTTCTCAACGGCGGAAGAGCCACTCACACAGCAGGCAGAATAGCTAAGCAACAAACATAGAAATGACGTAGCATTTACCAAGCAGGGGTGCTTTGCCTGAATGTGTATCTGCGCACCACATGCAAACCTGTGCTCAGGAAAGCCTGAAGAAAGCATCAGATCCCTAGAACTGGAGTTCAGACAGTTGTGGGATGCCATGTGGGTGCTGGGGAATAGAACCCGGGTCCTTCGAAAGTGCAGCTAGTTAGCTTAACCGCTGAACCATCTCTCTAGGCCCTGCTACCTCACTCTCAGTTACAAACACATTAAGGAGATCCTTTTCTCTTCCAATGTATAATATTTGTAATAAAAACAGCAACAAATGTGACATACCATTGAGCACTCATAGTGCCCTGCCCGATATAAAAACAAGTCTCTAGTCTTGCCTGCACATCAGTAGCAACTTCAGGACTTGGATGTGATACAGAATGTTTTAACCTGCACCAAAGTGTCTCAATTGAGAATCATTAATTTAAAATTATGGACATATGATTAGGAAGTTCTACATAGAAACTTTTATCTTGAGCTGTTTGATCTATCAATAAAGTTTAACATAAAAAAAAATACCCACAAACAAACACACACACACACACACACACACATACACACACATGTGAAATATGCCAGGGTGTAGAAGCAAAGGATTTTAGGAAAGGAAGATATATAGTTCAAACTTACATACTTATCTTTATACATTGATTTATTGGGACACAAAAACTCTACTGTATAAGTTGCATTTTAAAAAACATAATGCTATAAAATCAATGAGCTTTTTATTTCAGATTTGAGATTTTTCTGATTCATGCTACAATAATTTTACTCACCAAAGCCACAAACACTTTCATGGATAGAAACATTTTTTATGGAAAGAAAATATTTTTAATATATTAGTTTTGTATAAGGACTTACTTATTTCTATTCTTTTTAATTGTAATTTATATACAATGATATAATTATAGTATTGGTTTTATATTGTGATAGTGTCTCATGCTAGCCTGTAATTTGTGATTTCCCTACCTAAGCCTATCAATATCTAAGATTAAACATGTGCACCTTAGCACCTGGCTTCCCTGGTACCTTTTCAGCCATATTTTCAAGATTTATCTTTGAATTATTCTCTACTATAAATAGTACTTCAAACTTCAAAATGTATTACTATTGCTATAACGTACTGGAACTTGGTATTTACTATACATGTCATTATTTATTTTATTTACTATATATTGTGTTTCATGACATGGCTAATATGTTGCTATTTCTTTTTAAATGAAGTATTATCTCTTGAAGGGGCACACGAGGAGAAACTCAAGCGATGTACTAGAATAAGGATGTTGAGAAGTCCAGAAGGTCATCCAAGCTCCTCCCAAGTCTATATAACAGGTTGTTGGAGAAGACTGTGCTGAAGCTTGCAATTGTGCAAGGAGCTCTAGGGATGAAGCTTCTGTAAGTTGTTGCCTGTGCTGGAGTTAGTTTCCTATGAAGCTGCAGCTCTCTTGAATCACCTGTGTTCTTATAAGTAGGCTCTGATGCTCTTGTCAGAGACTCCAAAGGATTCCTTGTTGCCCTAAACTACCTTAGGTTGAATGGTTTCCATTATCTGACGTCCTTGCCTTACTTGTGGTGAATACATTTTTATGCCTGTCTGTGAAAAATAATAAAATGTCACTAAATAATCATCAAATTTATATATTTATATTGTGTTTCTGTTTTAAAATTAATAGTTTCAATAAACATTCAAAAATATTAAAAGATTAGTCTGTTGTTCTGAAGGGTCATAAATAGTTTGTATAAATATGTAGATTAAAGTGTTTTAGTCTAAGGCAAAAACATTTAGTTCATGAGTGTTCTCATCTCAAAACTATTTTTTTCCATACATTTTTATGCTTTTTTTTTTTTGGCTGCTGGTGGTATAGTAACTTGAGAGTGGACATATTTAACTCACACAATAGATCTTAGACTATAAGCAATGTCAATTCAATTACTATACAATGTCAAAAGTAATATTATGTATGTATAACTACTTCAGTCCGGTTTGCACTTTAAAGAAGTTTTTAAAAAGGAAAATAAAAAACAAAAAAACCAAAAAACGCATTCAACACCTTACAATCAGTTAGGGTGCCTTTGTACGTAAAGGCACTTATTGCTAACAAAGGACCCATGAGACTTGAGAACCAACTGATGGAAAGAAGAACGACTCCCCAGAGCGGTCCTTTCAACATTAAAACAGGTGTGACATATGTAGTGTGGGCATATCAACATGAACACAGACAAGTAGATAATTAAATCAAGCAAAAGTAGTTTTCAAAGTCATTTTTAGTTGCTGAGTTTTTACTTCTATTGAAAATAGATTTTTCTCTCACATAATACAAGATATTTTGATTATGATTCATCCCTTCTATTCTTCCCAGTTCCTCTCCACTCCAACCCCCAGTCTAAATCCACACCCTTTCTATCTCTTCTTAGGAAACAAACATCCTTCTACAGGATGATAATAAAATAAATCAAAATAATATAAATAACAAAACTAACACATTAGAATAAGACAAAACAAACAAAAGAAAAAAAGCCCAAGAAATGGCACAAAAATTAGATATAGATGGAGATCCCAACTCTTTCTCATCCTTAGATATCCCATTTAAAAAATAAAATCATGTAGAGTAATTTTAAAGCAACAACTTGGCTGCTCTGGCAAGGGATCATATCCAAAGATAAAACCTCTTGGAATGCAGACACAGCAAACACATTTGATCTCTCTGGCAGGAATACACACCTAAGATCCCCATGTAGTCCGAATACATGCCTTCTGTGGATGCTTTTAATCCAATTAAGGGGTAGTCACACTGATGAAAAAGAGAAAGATTTGACAAAATGAGTCAAAGATAGGATAAACCCAACTCTCACAAGAATAAACAGTTAAAGAGAGGCAACTTAAAGAGAAATGAGGGAGAGAGAATTCAATAGGATTCAATTCAGTTGTGTGCTGTTCAGTTTGAAGAGTTTATTTCAAAGCAGTTCATTTGGGGCAGTTGAGTTTGATTCAGTTGTGCTCAGAAATTCATTTCAGTGGAATTTGGAGCACAGTTCAGTTCATGGCATTCAGAGGCAGTCCTTTCAAGCAGAGCAATCAAATCAGAAGCTAGTGAAGACAATTTGAATCAGTCATCTTGGAGAGGAGTTTTAGTCAGAACAGCTGAGCTATAAAGAATAAGCTTATTCAGCAATAAACCTCAGAGGCTGAAAGATTCTAGGCCTCAGTTAGCACATAGAGGCTGGAAGCTGAAGCCTTCAAGGTCCAGGCTTGCAGAAAATAAGATAGTATGGAGGATAGAAGCTTCCAGGTCAAGGCCTGGAGATACTTAGGACAGAGAAGGAAACTCTGGGCTCAACCCAAGTCATGTAGTCATAAAGCTTTTGTGTGGCTCTCATCCCATCCCTTCCTTTTAGGAAATAAAATCGATACCTACATTTAATCAAAACCATAATATACACTCAAAGGACATCTAGGGCAGAAGAGAAAAATGTATAAACAAAATAAAAATAATATAATTTTTAAAAAGACATGACATTATATGATAAGGAATCTCCAAAGCTGCCATAGACTTCATTTTCTGGTAGGTATCTATTGTTGGTTATGCAGTCTGTTCTTAAAAGTAGGTTTTTTCCACTGAGACACCTTTGGAGAAAACTAAGCTTTCATTTCCAAGTATGTGTTAATATGAGACAGTTTTTCTGTCAGGGATAAAGCGTGTGTCCACTGGTCCTTTTAGTTCTAGGTCTTTATCTGGAGCAGACAGGTTCAGACCCTGTCCACACTGTCTCAGTCTATGTGAACTCATATGTTCTTGAGGTCTCCTCTTATCCCTGGGAGCCTTTTTTCCCTTGGTGTCCTTCATCCCTTCAGGCAGCTTCTTTCTCTTTTCCTTTCTTTCTTTCTTTCTCTCTCTCTTTCTTTCTTTCTTTCTTTCTTTCTTTCTTTCTTTTTTCTCCTACTTTACTTCCTTTTTCCCCTCCCCCTTTCTAGCTTCCTTCTCCATAGGTTTTTCTGAGACCTGAGGAGAAGGATTTGTTAGAGACATCTTATTTAGTACTGGGTGTTCCAAGACCTTACATGTTCAGCATAATGAATGCCTGGCTGTGAGTGTCTCTACTTCCCATGTGCTATGTTGTAGCTGGAAGCATTTATAATGATGGCTGAGCAAGACACTGATATATAAGTATAGTAGAGTGAAATCAGGGTGTCATTTTACTGATACAGTCATTTATTAAAACAGAAGTATTTGGTTTTATGAGAAGTTCCATGCCACCCAAGCTGTGCTGACATATTGGTTAGTTACTTTTATAAGTGTGTGCCACCATTCTCTAGCACATCAGGCTGAAAAAACACTCAGTAGGTTTGTAGCCAGGTTGGTATTTAGGTTTTTCTTCTGGTAGTATGCACAGTAACTTCTTTTAACAAGAACACTAACCAGTAAGAGAGAAGGTTTACATAGGCACTCTCTTGACTTCTCCATGTTCAGTAAGTTGTTTAGGCTCTTTCTCTAGAAATAGGACCTTATCGTAAACTTCTAGACAGCAGTCTATAACCCTAGAAACTGCCTGGGTTGTTCAGGGATTCTCATGAAAGCTCTTTTTCCAAAAACTCTAATTGGATATAACCCATTCCCAGCACTAGAATCTCCATTTGATCACAAGAGTTGTCCATTTGGGGTTCAGTATATTTGGCAATTTAAAACAAAATATTTTTTAAATCTTAAAATGGTTTCTTAACTTATTTTAGCCAACTAGCAGTAAAACAGAATCATCAGGAACAATGTTATTTGATAAAGCATTGCCAGGGAAAAGAAGGGTAAACTGATAAAGTAAGGGAACATCTCTAAAGCTGAATATTAAAAGGAAAATCTCCGTTAGCTTAATAGTGACAACCATTATAAGTAGTAGGAAGATTTGATCATCTCCCCCCCAGAACATTGAGGCAAAACAGAATCAGACTCACTGCGTTGAGCTGCTTCCTATGTAAGCTGAGGTTTGGCATAATTCTGCACAGAACTTTATGCTGAGTTATCAATCACTGATGGCTGTGCATGGCTGACCTCAACAGGCTGTTCTTGGAAGGTTAGCTGACTTCATGGACTACACAATAAGCTACTGTTGAATACTTTGGGCCAGAGAGTAAATCTTTCTCTTTATAAAACCTATGAAAATACACCTCCTGTTCAATGGTGTGGCTTATATGTTGGAATTAACCGTGATGGTGTATCTCTGAGCATCTGAAATATTGATTGTTATTCATTGTAACCTCAGGTGACCTACTTGCATAGATTTGTCATTTTTCTATACATAATCTGATATTATTTCTTAAGGCAGAATTATTAAATAAGAGGTATTTCATATAGAATCTACAACCATACAGGATTAGTTTCAACATGATAACACTATACATACACATTTTTCCCTGAAGCTAAAGGAATATTTGTTCATTTTGGAAAAGCATATAAATTAACAAAGAACCATAAAAGGCAAACTAGACAGTGAAAAGCACAACCTTGAACCAATAGACTTAAATTAAACAAGAAGTGGATATTGGTCAACAATCAGATATTTCTTGTCCTAACTCCTTGCTTGGTACCTAAGGGCATATATAGAAGTGAAGTTAGAATGACCAGGTTGGGGGGGGTGGTGGAAGCAATGTCTTTGAAGTACAGTGGCATGGTCAAGTACAGCTCTGCTCCAAATCTGTTAGTGGAGGCCTAACAGGTCAGTAATTAAATTGGAAGCTTATGTGTGTGTAACCACTGAATGATGGTAAAACTGTGGTGGTATTCGGATTTGGGGAACACAGATATCATGGTAGACACTGTATGTCAAGCTGAACTCATGCTTATTATGGAAATGATTTTGTTGAAAATAAGCTGATTCCTAGAATAAGCACATTTGACAGAGGAGATCAGGGGTAGAAGTCAACTTTGGAACACTATAGGTTTTAATGAAGCAAGTCATACAGATTTAGAATATAATTCTGGAAAATATTGGAACTTAGTGCCAGAAATAATAGTGTCTACTTGCTTTTAAGTACTGTATAGTCTTAGTTGGTATAATTTAGTCACTTGTTTTTTGTTTTTGATTTTGCATTTAATTGATTTGGTACACTGGTTAAGGTAGGAGTGTTAGTAAACTTTGGTGACAGTCTTTACTCCAAAAACTTAAGTTCAGCCACTCATCTTGAAAACACCAATAAAAACAGCCAAATTAATAATAGAAAGCAGAAAAATGATTCAACATGGATACTTTGGAAAGAGGTACAAAAGAGATTAAAGGTCTTCCTGAAGTCAGTCTTCTTTAGAGATCTGCAAATGAGATTATAGTTTAAATAGAGACACAGGGAGTCCTGGTCAAGATACATGTCTTATTTACTTTTCTAGTTCGGTATCACAACATCATTGACAATGGTACTGGAATGCTGCAGGTCCAGACCCTAATTACAGTTTCTTTGGCCTGTCTTTAGACTTACATACTTGCATTAGTCTTTCCTTTTCTGCTTCAGTGTCTGACCTAACATCTTTTGTACTATCAGGTGAAACCTTTCAAAAATATAAACTTACTAGTGAACTAGGTTCTACTAACTAGAAAGCTAAGGAGAAGTCAAATGACAACTGAGGCTTATTACAGGTTCTCCTTTTTTGCTATAACCTTGCTGTTTGGTGTTTCAGCCAACAAATATTAAAAGCTCCTTGATTTGTTGTTTTTAATGCAATAACTTCTCAAAATGGCTTCTACATTGGAACATACAATTTGGAATGACCTAAATCTGTGCCCTTATATCATGCTCACTCATAGTTGGCTAGGGGTTGTTTACTCATATTTGAGATCAAAGTGTTGTGTTTTATGTTGACACTTCACTTTAGTTTGAAAGAGTATCTTTCTCTATGCTCCAGGATGTCATTGAATCTGTGGTCCTTCTGTCTTAACCTCAAAATGCTGAGTTAAAGGTATGATCTACCTCACTTCATATTTCTATTATTTTTACTTCTTATTCCAATTATTTATATATTTATTTAATTTTCTGTGTTTCAGTGCTTTGTCTGCATATGTATCTGTGCACTCTCTTTATGTCTATGCCCATGGAGAGGCCTGTAGATGGTATTAGATTGCAGAGTACTTGAGTATCAGATAGTTGAGATCCACTCTGTGCTCTTAACCACTGAGCCAAACCAACCTCTCTAGCCCAAACATGGTTGAAAAGCCTGGGGTTCAAGACACAGGAGATGGAGTTACATGACTCTGACTCTCAAGTCTCTTCTAAAACTTCTGAGCCTGAAAAAAATGATCTCTTACCTGTGAAAATTGAACCTTGTCTCTAAGGAAAAGAATACAAAAGCCATTTCTAATAAGTCATGTGTTCTCTTATGCCATACCCCTTCCTGTACATTGGGCAAATGATCAACACTAATCTGTATCATGAAAGACATGGGATTTGAAATATTTGAGAAAAGAAACAATGACACTTCTCCATGGAGCTAGAGAGACCAGACCATAAGGTAGGCAGAATATATGAGAGTAGATTCTGAGGGCATGTGTTCTGATATCAACATATAAAATTGGAATGGACAAGTTGACAGATTTCAAGTACTCTTACAGTTTGGAAAACATACCCTAAGAAAACATTAAAGAAATGTGTGCTATTGGTACAACTTGGAAAAGAATGTGAAATGTGATAAATAATTTTTTGTTAAAGATAAAATGCCCAATTTTAAGGAGCTGTGCTAGAGGAAGACAATACAATAAATGGCTTAAGGAACACATTCTATGGCAATGCATTTACAGGAGCCATTCTTTATCCATGATACAAGACCATAAAAATATCACTGAAAACTATGCCTCAGATTTTTCTTATATATAGATATCTATGATAAATATTAATTTAAAATTAGGCAAAATGAGAGATTAACAATAAGACTAGAAATAAAAGGATAATTGTTATAGTTAATATAGTAAAACTAATTCATAATTTGTATATTGTTTACTTATAAGAGTTTTTCAATTACAATTTTTGTACCATAGTTGACTGTCACTAACTGAAATTTGGAAAACATAATTACAACAGGGGTGTGGTAGAGTATACAGAGGCTGACTCAACATTTATGTTCTTCCAAATGTCGCAGAAGTCATGTTATTCTTAAAGCCATAAGGTTTTCATGAGTGAGAGCAGGATTTCCATGCCTGAGAAGATCAGAGGTTGCTCACCTGCATGAGTAAAAGCAGATGGTATTACCAAGTTATTGCCAAATCCTGAAGAGACACTGGCAACAATTCAGTACTAAACACTGAAAGGAAAGTGTGGCTGTAACAGGAAATAGTAGGATTGTGTGGCTGAGTTTCTACATGGTCAGAACAGGGGGAAATAAATGGATGTTGGAAATTAAATACATGTGGTAATTTTTAGGTTTTGTGAATATTAAAATGAAGAGGCTCTTTTTGTGGTACATCATTCAGCACTTATCGGCTCATTCTATGATTGTGTTGTGGTAGATTTAGTGTGACTTCAGCACATCAGCGTGAGAAGAGCCACAAATGTTTCAAAAATAATGAGAGGATGTCTATGAAGTCACGGAGGTTACTCAAGAAGCACACAACAATAAATGTAAAAGGAATGTAATCTTGAATCTGGACTGTCAGAGAAATTTAAGTATCTAGCATATTATGAGAAACAATTTTTGGCAATCCTGCAACATCAAAGTAGCGATCAAATAACAAAAATGCAGAACAATTGGAAATAAAATATCAAACAGTTATTTCAACATTTACCAAACGGGACAATTAGGTTTGACTGAAATCAGGTTTTGTTTTATTCATTTGACAAATCTTATTGCATGACTTTGTACTCCTGTTATGGTGCCAAAATGTGGATATTGAAACTACATTTTAAATGGTGATGAGAGGTTCAAATTGAAAAATAAAAGCCAAACAAATGGTTAGAGGAAACAGGATGAGGTTTAAACAATTATTTAGATTTAGAATAAAATATATATGTTAGATAATATTATTGCAGTAACCACCAACAAAGGGAATTAAACTATTGTAGATTGTAAATAATAAAATATTTCAAATAATAAAATGTAAATAGAAAAATATCCATATTTGATTGCTCTGGAAAATGTTCTATACACTTTAAAATACCATCCTAGCGTTAGGTAATACCCAATTTACTAGGTAATCCTTTATGTTATTTTTATATGTATATTTAAGGTCCACACAACAATATTTTCTATAAGGGTATAACTATATTTTAAAATTTATATTTGCCTCCTATTTTTTCAGGAATCTGAGTTTACAAAGGACACATTTATTGCACATAAACAATGTGCAATTTGCTTAATAGTTATAAAAATGTACTAATGTTGTAAGAAAAAAATGTATGAAAGAAACTGTACTAAAGTTAGAAAAAATACTGTCAAGGAACTTCTGGCCTTTGAAAGTTAGAAAAATTTGTTCAAGTTTATGAATATAGTATGTGTAATATTTATTATTGTAATACTATCTAGTAATATGTTATTAACTGTATAACAGAATACAATTCTTTTTATATATAATAATTATAGCAGCTAAGGTAAGTAGATTTTACATGAAATAGAAAACAAATATCAGGGTAAATAATCTTGAACAAAGAAACAGTAAAACTATATAGTCATAATTTATAGCTGCATAGTAATGCATCTCTGTAGCCCTTCCAGAAATATTGTGTAAAGATTAAGTAAATATCAGGTACTATCTTCTTAATGACAGTTTATTTACTGCATAGCAATGTTCATTGTTACTTGAACAGTACTTTTAAAGTGATTCCATAAAGTTACATTCCACCTAACTTTAGTTTTTGTAACAATTTTACAAGTTAGGAATAGAAACATTTGTTTTTATTTGTAACATTTTACTCATTTAAAGGAATTTTGACAGATCAAACTGTGTTGTAGTGAGACCATAATGTGTTTCACCAAAGCCTTGTGAATTGACCCCTAGATCCCCAACCAACAGTGCTATAGATCTGTGACTGGTTTTTGATACCACTAAGCTCATCACCGAGTCAATTCATTGATGGATTCATGCTGGTTGTGCCATTAGGAGATGGTACTTTAACAAAGTAGATAACTGGAAATGTGCCTGTTCAGATATATCTGACCTTCCCCCCAAACCCCCAGACATCTGTCAGTCATTGTTTGTTCTTTATTTGGCTTTGATCCAGTAGGGAATTCTGCCACAGTCAACAGCCTCACTAGAGGCACAGAAGAGCCACCATGCATGACAGCTTCTGAAACTGAGTCAAATTCAATCTTTTTATTTTAGATTGATTTTCTTAAATTGATAAATTGATTTTTAAATTGATTTTCTCAGGCATTTTTTCACAGTGACAAAAGTGACTAAAGTCACATTATAAAATTAAAATAAATATTAATTTGTTTAAAACTAAATTGTAATTCGAATTAATTTTATTTTATTTGAATTCACTTTTTCAAATTATTAGTTTTAGCTAAAAATTTATTTTACCCTTTGAGAATTTCACACATGGACATAATATTTTTGAGCAAATCTGTACCTCAGTTTTTCTCCTACAATTTCTACCCCTGCCTCTATAAAATATCTCAATCCAATTTCACATATCCCACCACCACCTTTTTAAATCTACTGAGTCCACTTATAGCTGCTAACTTGTTAATGGGTGAACAGGCCATCTATTGAACCATGGACAAGGTTAGGGAACAAAAGCTTAAGGAAAACCAACACTTGTTCTACAAGTAGCCATCCTGTAGGTTTAGTCTTGTCTGTCTTGAGCTTGTTCAGGTCTTGTGAATGCTATCAGAGGTTTGAGTAATATGTGCATCTGCCTTTGGCTCTTAGCATCTTTCTGTCTCCTCTTTCTGAGCCTTGGAAGGAGAAGCATCATATAAATTTGCCATTTAGTGCTCCACACTGCATGCTGCTTGGTTGTGGGTCTCTGTGTTAATTAATTTACGAATGGAGTTTTTATAATGAGGGTGGACAGATTCACTAATTTATGGATAGAATGGAAGGTCATTAGGAATTGGTTTAACGCCATGTTAATTTAGAAAGGAGTAGTTATAGGTTCTTTCTTAGAGCCTGTTATTTCTCCAGCCACAGGTCCTTGGTGAAAAGGAGGACCAGGAATAAATTTCTTCCAATACAGTATGTCTTAAATCCAAGTATAAAGATGCTGATTTGTAACACTATTGCACCAGTAGACATATTTCACCAGGCCAGTCATTATTGTAGTTTGCAGGAATCACAGCTTGCTAAGACCAATAGTGACTTTTCTTCTCCAGTACCACGAAGAACAAACACCCTTTAGCACTAAAATGGAGATATAACAACAGACTCTGAGGAAATTAAAAAAATCATCAGATCCTACTACAAAAGCCAGTATGCAACAAAATTGGAAAATCTGGAGGAAATGGACAAGTTTCTAGACAGATACCAATTACCAAAGTTAAATCAGGATCAGATAAACCATCTAAATAGTCCCACAACTCCTAAAGAAATAGAAGCAGTCATTAAAAGTCTCCCAACCAAAAAAAGCCCAGTACCAAATGGGTTCAGTGCAGAATTCTATCAGACCTTCAAAGAAGACCTAATACCAATACTCTTCAAGCTATTCCATAAAATAGAAACAGAAGAAACACTACCCAATTCATTCTATGAGGCCACAGTTACACAGATACCAAAGCCCCACAAAGACCCAACAATAAAAGAAAACTTCAGACCAATTTCCCTTATGAATATTGATGCAAAAATACTCAATAAAATTCTTGCAAACTGAATCCAAGAACACATCCAGACAGTCATTCAGCATGATCAAGTAGGCTTCATCTCAGGAATGCAGGGATGGTTCAATATCCGGCTATCCATTAATGTAATCCACTACATAAACAAAGTCAAAGAAAAAAACCCACATGGTCATCTCATTAGATGCTGAAAAAGCATTTGACAAAATTCAACATCCCTTCATGATAAAAGTCTTGGAAAGATCAGGAATTCAAGGAGCATACCTAAACTTAAGTAAAAGCAATATACAGCAAACCAGTGGCCAATATTAAACTAAATGGAGAGAAACTTGAAGCAATCCCACTAAAATCAGGGACTAGACAAGGCTGTCCTCTCTCTCCCTATCTATTCAACATAGTACTTGAAGTTCTAGCTAGAGCAATCAGGCAACAAAAGGAAATCAAAGGGATACAAATTGGAAATGAAGAAATCAAAATATCACTATTTGCAGATGATATGACGGTATACTTAAGTGACCTGAAAAACTCCTCCGAAGATCTGCTACAGCTGATAAACAACTTCAACAAAGTTGCTGGATACAAAATTAAGTCAAGCAAATCAGTAGCCCTCCTATACTCAAAGGATAAGCAGGCTGAGAAAGAAATTAGGGAAATGACACCCTTCACAATAGTCACAAACAATATAAAATATCTTGGTGTGACTTTAACCAACCAAGTGAAAGATCTGTATGACAAGAACTTCAAGTCTCTGAAGAGAGAAATGGAAGAAGACCTCAGAAGATGGAAAGATCTCCCATGCTTATGGGTCGGCAGGATTAACATAGTTAAAATGGCCATCCTGGCGAAAGCAATATACAGATTCAATGCTATCCCCATCAAAATCCCAACTCAATTCTTTGTAGACCTAGAAAGAGCAATTCTCAAATTCATATGGAATAACAAAAAACCCAGGATAGCAAAAACTATCCTCAACAATAAAAGGTCTTCTGGGGGAATCAGCCTCCCTAACCTCAAGCTGTACTACAGAGCAGTAGTAATAAAAACTGCATGGTATTGGTAGAGTGACAGGCAGGTTGATCAATGGAATAGAATCGAAGATCCAGAAAAGAATCCACACACATATGGTCACTTGATCTTTGACAAAGGAGCTAAAACCATACAGTCGAAAAAGACAGCATCTTCAACAAATGGTGCTGGATCAACTGGTGGTCTACATGTAGAAGATTGTGAATTGATCCATTCCTATCTCCCTGCACAAAGCTCAAGTCCAAGTGGATCATGGACCTCCACATAAAACCAGATAGGCTGAATCTAATAGGAGAGAAAGTAGGGAAGAGTCTCGAACACTTGGGCACAGGGGAAATGTTCTTGAACAGAACACCAATGGCTTGTGCTCTAAGGTCAAGAATTGACAGATGGGACCTCATAAAATTACAAAGCTTCTGTAAGGCAAAGGACACTGTAATTAGGGCAAAACGGCAACCTACAGATTGGGAAAAGATCTTTACCAATCCTACATTTGATAGAGGGCTAATATCCAATGTATACAAAGAACTCAAGAAGCTAGACTCCAGAGATACAAATAACCCTATCAAAAAATGGGGAAGTGAGCTAAACAGAGAATTCTCAACTGAGGAAACTCGAATGGCCGAGAAGCACCTAAAGAAATGTTCAACATCCTTAGTCATCAGGGAAAAGCAAATCAAAACAACCCTGAGATTTCACCTCACACCAGTCAGAATGGCTAAGATCAAAAACTCAGGTGACAGCAGATGTTGGCGAGGATGTGGAGAAAGAGGAACACTCCTCCATTGCTGGTGGGAATTCAAATTGATACAACCTCTCTGGAAATCAGTTTGGTGGACCCTCAGAAAACTGGACATAATACTACCTGATGACCCAGCTATTCCACTCCTGGACATATACCCAGAAGATGCCCCAACATGTAATAAAAGCACATGTTCCACTATGTTCATAGCAGCCATATTTATAATAACCAGAAGCTGGAAACAACCTAGATGTCCCTCCACAGAGGAATGGATACAGAAAATGTGGTACATTTACACAATGGAATACTACTCCACTATTTAAAACAATGACTTCATGAAATTCGTAGACAAATGGATGAATCTTGAAAACATCATTCTGAGCCAGGTAACACAGTCACAAAAGAATGAACATGGTATGTACTCACTGTTAAGTGGTTATTAGCCTAAGAGTTTGAAATACCCAAGAGTCACTTCGCAGGAACAGTAGTACTGAGTATGAGGTCCCAGATGGAGGGCTTGGAGAAATGACTGAAGGAGCTGAGGGAGTTTGCATCCCCAAGGAGGTAGCAACACTGGCAACTGGCCTGAACGCCATACTTCTGGAGACTGATCCACCAACTAAAGAATACACATGGAGGGACCCATATGCTGGCCACAAAGACTGTAGAGGAGGGTCTTGTTACCTGTCAGGGGGAGGAGAGGCCCTTGGGCCTGAGGGTGTTATATTCCCCAGTATAGGAGAATGTCAAGGAGGGAAGACGAGAGTGGGGGGGGGGAGATGGGTTGGAGAATATCCCCATAGAGGCAGGGGGAGGGCGGAGGGAATGGGGAGGTTCCAAAGGGGAGATCTGGAAAGGGGGAAACATTTGAAATGTAAATAAAATATGAAAATAAAAAAAAGAGAAAAGAAAAAGAAAACTCTCCAGCTGATACAAAGCCTCCAGGCTGATATCCACTAGATTTCTATGTTCTATTATTCCAGTAAATAGTGTGTTTATGAATTTTTTTTTTCATTATATTCGGGTAGGTAACCAAGAGAAATGTAATCGTTTGAGAAATCTGTGGAACACCATTTTCCAACAACTCCTAAACAGGTAAACTATACTGTAATTTTTCTTTTAAAATTTGATAGCCTATTTCACAAACTATGGATAATCTAGAAGTTTGAGCATCTCCTTTATGTCCTTTACACATCTTTAAAAGGCTTTTAATATTAGTTACCATAACCCATACCCCTTTATTCTGTCATCTTATTTCCCCACCCCAGTTAATCCTTCCATCGTTCACCACTCTCCCTTCATATTCCCTGTTCTCTGCTTCCTTTTTAAAAATTACTTCTAATAATGGTCCCTTACTACTATTCTGATTTCTATGGGTAGCCAAATTTAAACATAAAGATTCAAAGCTAGTATTCTCACATATAAAATAAAATGAAACACTTGTTTTTTTGTGTGTAGGTTACAGAACTCAGAAATATTATTTAAAGCTCCATCTGCTTACCTGACATTTTCAGTTTTCTTCACAGCTAGATAAATTGCAAGGTGTAAATGTATCACATATTTTCTATGCACTTCTTAGTGATGGACATGTAGGCTATTTCCATTTCCTGGATATTGTGAATTGAGGATCTGTGCACATGAATGGACAAGTGCTTTTGTAATGAGGCGTAAAGTCCTTCAGGAATAATCCCAATAGGAATTGTATTGAACATAGATATGTTTATATATTTTTATTTATTATACTGAGTATTAAAATAGAGGCCTCATGACTCCTAAGCAATTACTTTTCCATTAAAAAAAAGTCCCAACTACAATTTTCTTTTAAATAGCTATTATTCTATTAGAATAAAATAAAGAACCAACAAGGAATGGTGGGTGGGTAGGTAGGGGAGCACCCTCATAGAGGAGGGGAGGGGGAATGGGATAGGGGGTTTCCAAAGGGAAAAACATTTGAAATATAAATAAAGTAAATATCTAAAAATAAAAAAAGTGGCAAAAAAAGAAATCAATGCATATATATATATATATATATATATATATATATATATATATATATATA
>JADRCH010000040.1:12942745-12966952 GCA_019843965.1 Rhynchomys soricoides | reverse complement strand
TATATATATATATATATATATATATATATATATATATATATATATATCATCTTTGTATTGGAGAAAGTAGAAGAAACACATTTTATACCCACCTTCCCTGATGCTCATTTCATCAAACATGCTGTATAGCTTGGCTGCCTTTCACCTGTTATTGTCATTTTGGTCACAGAATCATTTATATCATCTCAAATAAATAAATAAATAAATAAATAGTACTTGGGCTTCCAAGAATATTGACCTGAAGAATTTCATGGGCTTATATCTTTGTCCTAACACCTTGATAATCAATGTCTGCATCAAAGTTTGTGATCCTATTGAGTTACAATTACAAGAATGTGGTTAAATGAAAGTATTTATTTTTAATCTTGGCAAGAGATTGGCAGTGGTGATACATTTATTTAATCCCAGGCATTTTGAGATAGAAACAAGAAAATTGCTATGAGTTTGAGGTCATCATTGTTAACAAAGAGAATTCTGAACAGCAGACACTGCATAATGAGATCTTTTCAGATACAGAAACACAAAATTAATAAATAAAATATTTATTTTAAAAATAAAAGCGGTTATGAACTACTTTTTTTGTTTTAAAATTTCTAATGTTGTAGATTAAGCCTAAGGTCTTGTGCTATAAAGTCTAGAAAATGATATATAACAGCTAAATTTTCAGTTTTGAATGGTGAATTCATTAATTATATAGAAAGCCAAAGTATTGAATAAGTAGCAAATGATTGTAGTTAGACAGCAAAATGCCATCAAACCCAGAACTTGAAGCATACAGCAGATATTAAACGAGAAACCCCTCTAGGGCATCAAGCAGGTGTTCTTAATAGACAGAGTCCTGGTAGCGGATTTAAAATCAAATCAAAACAGAACAAACCAAACCATCAAAAAGCAACAATAACAGCAAAAATACCCAAATGCTAACAGAAAGATAGTATCATAAACAGTGCTTTTTAAACATCCAGCAAAAAGCAACTAAAAAAATAGAATAAAGCACTTGTAACTAAGTAGTTTTATATTTTATGATTAATCAACTAAAAATATCCTTTGCATGTGAGAATTTACTATATTAGAAATATTTATGTTTTTTAAACAACATACACTCAAAAGAATGTTTTATACCAAGCCTAGCATTTTGATTTCAATCCCCAGAAGTTGCAGGTTATAAAACAACCACCAACCAAGTATACACACAAATAAATAAAATTAAACACTATGCCTATATTAATGCAAAATATTAAATTAATAACAAGTGAAGATATCTAAATTAAATGTCATTATTCATGGGAAGACTTGTTATGAGGAGTTGTTCAATTATGCTTATAAACTATAGGAGTGAAATTATGTAAATTCACACTATGTTTTATCACAGGGTATTATTTGCACAAGAATGGCTAATATGTCTTACTGAACTTTATTTTTTAGTTAGGTTCTGTTTTTGTTGAATTGATTGGAAAATTTAGTGTTGGTGGATGGTTGAAAATTACTGTGTAATCTGTTCTTTTTTTTAATTGGATACTTTATTTACATTTCAAATGTTATCCCCTTTCTCTGTTCTCCCCCAGAAATCCCTGATCCCATTCCCCTCACCCTGCTTCCCCTCCCACCCACCCACTCCTGCTTTCCCACCCTCAAATTCCCCTACACTGGGGCATCAAGCCTTCACAGGACCAAGGGCCTCTCCTCCCATTGATGCTAGACAAAGCCATCATTTACTACATATTCCATCTGAAGCCATGTGTACTCCATGGTTGGTAGCTTAGTTCGCTAGAGTTCTTGGGGTCTGGTTGGTTGGTGTTGTTCTTCCTATGGGGTTGCAAACCCCTTCAGCTCCTTCAGTCCTTTCTCTAACTCTTCCATTGGGGACCCCGTGCTCAGTCCAATGGTTGACTGAGAGCAGCATCTACCTCTGTATTTGTCAGGCTCTGCCAGAACCTCTTACATCCATCAGGCTCCTGTCAGCAATCACTTCTAGGCATCCACAATAGTGTCTTGGTTGGTGACTGTATACTGGCTGGATCCCCAGTGGGGCAGTCTCTGGATGCCCTTTCCTCCAGTCTTGGCTCTACACTTTGTCTCCATATTTGCTCCGGTGAGTATTTTGTTCCCCATTCTAAGAAGGACCGAAGCACCAACACTTTGGTCTTCCTTCATCCTGAGTTTCATGTGGTCTATGAATTGTATCTTGGGTATTCAGAACTTTAGGGCTAATATCCACTTATCAGTGAGTGCATGCCATGTGTATTCTTTTGTGATTGGGTTACCTCACTCAGGATGATATTTTCTAGTTCCATCCATTTGCCTCAGAATTTCATGAATTCATTGTTTTTAATAGCTGAGTAGTGCTCCATTGTGTATCCATTTCTCTGTTGAAGGACATCTGGGTTCTTTCCAGCTTCTGGCTATTATAAATAAGGCTGCTGTGGACATAGGGGAGCATGTGACCTTGTTATATGTTGGAGAATCTTTTGTGTATATGCCCAGGAGTGGTATAGCTGGGTCCTCAGGTAATATTAAGTCCAATTTTCTGAGGAACCACTAGACTGATTTCAACAGTGGTTGTACCAGCTGGCAATTCCACCAACAATGGAGGAGTGTTCCTCTTTCTCTACATCTTTACCTGAGTTTTTGATCTTAGCCATTCTGACTGGTGTGAGGTGGAATCTCAGGGTTGTTTTGATTTGCATTACCCTGATGAATAAGGATGTTGAACATTTCTTTAGGTGCTTCAAAGATAGCATTTTCAACAAATGACCCTGGTTCTACTGGAGGTCAGCCTGTAGAAAAATGAAATTCGAACCATTCTTATCTCCTTGTACAAAGCTCAAGTCCAAATGGATCAAGGAACTCCACATAAAAACAGATACACTGAAACTAATAGAGGAGAAAGTGGGGAAGAGCCTCAAACACATTGGCACAGGGAAAAATTTTCTGAACAGAACACCAACGGCTTATGTTTTAAGATCAAAAATCAACAAATGGGACCTCACAGAATTGCAAAGCTTCTGTAAGGCAAAGGACACTCTCAGTAGAACAAAACAGCAACCAACAGATTGGGAAAGGATTGTTAGCAATTCTACATCCACTAGAGGGCTAATAGCCAATATATACAAAGAACTCAAGAAGTTAAACTCCAGCGAACCAAATAGCCTTATTATAAAACGGGATCAAGAGTTAAACAAAGAATTTTCAACTGAGGAATATCAAATGGCCATGAAATCTGTTCTTGATTTTAATTATTAAATTAAAATCTAAAGGGAATAACTGGGAATAGTTGTTAAATCTCCCTTGTGATACAGAGCCTCCAGTCTTTTGAACTTTTCAAACTTTTTGGTACCTCTTGATTTAGGAACATTTTAATTTCTGTTTGTCTTTCTTTCAGACCACTTTCTTTCTTCCTATAGTATCTGTGAGAATTAATAATCCATTCTGGTCTACATGTGTAGGGATGCTAAGCAATGCATCTATCTTAAGCAATTCAGGAGTGCCTTTTCTATGGAGATGCATATGGTGCTTGAGAGTAGACATATTCTGCTGTTTTAGCAGAGATGTCTTCCACACTGATATTTGAACATTTAGTTTCCAGATAGTGACAATATTTGGGGGTTAAGCCATATTGGAGAACATTTGTTACTGGAGGTCAACTTTGAGAGTTCACAACCTCACCCGAATTTCAATTTATATTCTCTGCCTTTTGTTTGCTGATGAAGGTCTGATCTCTGAGCTTCCAGTTCTGCCATGAACCTAGTTTTATAGAGCAAATCATACAAGCTATTTATACAATGCAGTTTAACCTGACATCAATACAATTACAGCTTATTTTAACTATTTCTTACATAAGGAAACCTGTGAAAGGAAACCTGTAGCTTGTATGTATACTGAAGTAAAACTATTTCCCCATTTGTAATCTGCTGATATCAAATTTTGTGTTCTGAGGCAACTCAGATCACCATAAGACTAAAACAATATGGTATGTATATCTAGCAAGAAGGAATTTTTAAAATTACTTTTAAGTATGTATTGATTAAATAAATCACCCATCTCTCTCTATATATCTATATATCTATCTATCTAGAATCTAAATATCTAGATAGATAAATCTAAAATCTAAATAGATAGATAGATATCTATCATCTGTCTGTCTGTCTATGTATGTTTCAGAAGAATACCCACAGTTATAGAATAGGGTCAGGATATAGAGGTGCAAATGATAAAAATTAAAATTACTAATGTATATAGAAACATATCAGACAATGAAAGGTAATTTAAAAGTACAGTAAAGATTCTTGTATTTGAAATGGTGTTTGTATCTTTTTTCCATTCTATGCAAACTTTGCTTTATGTATTTTATATTTTGACACCATTATATTCATAAGTAGTATAGTGTCTGAAACAAAGATATCTAATTTTGATAATAAATATTGTGTTTTCTTTTTAATGTATAAAGCTTTTTTCTGTTATTAATTAACAATGATTTTTAAAAATAAAATTAATGCTTATCCAAACCTTGAGTTAATGTTTGCTATTAATCAATTATGAATATTAATAAATATTTGTAAAATTTTAGAAAATTAAATAAAGTTTCATTAGTCAGATATTTATTTTCTATATTAGTTTATTTTCTTATCTCTATGACCAAATGCCTTACAGAAAAGATTTTATGGGAGGAAAGGGATTTTGTGCATTTGGATTTGAAAGTTGTTTATTTTTTCTAAGTAGGCAGATTAGGAGAAAGAAAATGGGGACTGCTGGCACTTAGCCAGCTATCTAATTTTCCTGTTTTATTCAGTCCAAGAAGGAAACCTTAGTATGGAGATGCCCACGTTCAAGACTGTGCTTCATTTGTTGCTCTAATATATAAAATGCCACATTCAAGATTATGCTTCCTCCTTTTGATATCCCTCTCTGGAAAAGTTGTGACAGACACACCAAATACATTGCTAATTAATGTCCTAGATATTTCTAAATTCATTCTAGATAACATTAGGAATTAACCCCAAACTCAGATCTTCAATACAACAAATTACTTGATTCTATTAACCTTTAAAATATATAAACCGTATAATCTTAATATGGATATAACAGCAGATTTTCTATGGTTACAGTTAATTTTATTGTAAAAACTTAGCTTCTTCTCTATATTTTTCCTCTGAATTAATAAACATCATATTTCTAACATTTACATTAACATATGAAATCTTAGTTAAAATGTTAATCCACACTATTCTCAGTGTTATGAGAAATAATATAATTTTATTAATATTGTTATGCAGATGTGTTTTTGGAAACTTTATATTATCTAGATTCTCTATGGTACTCTTACAACTACAATAGTCTTCCAGTGGTCAGCATTACAGTTACATCAAGGCCACTAGGTCTGCCTTTTATTGATGTTCAAATGTCAGCTGGGATTCTGTCTTTATTTAAAGAAAGCATGACTACAGATTCTTTCTTGGGTAATGAGAACTTATGAAATGACAGTATGCACTAAGGGAAAAGTTTGTCCACCATGGGCTTAGATAGTGCTCTACAAATATAAATGAGAAAAATGCCCAATACCACAAAACCTGTTGATAGTAGATCATGCTTGGACAAAAACGTTATTCTTTATTTATATTATGAATCATTTATTGTTATCTTATGGATTTAAAGAAAATATTCATTTTTCATTAATTAATCTTCATAATTTATTAGTTAGATAAATGAGAATTTGCCCGAGGGAAACTTTCTTGTCACTTGTACATTTTTATCTTCCTACCACTTACAAACCCTTTTTAACTGACCTCTTCAGCAGAAGTGTAGTTAATAGTCTCCAAATCCTGCCTGGATTTTTGTAATTGCTTTAATTTTCTGTGAAGAATTTTGTCTTGACTTAGCATAGGAGGTTCCCAAGAATAAAAACTTCTTATGCTTTGAAGTAAGTAAAAGTATCTAAAAGCATACCATAATGTAAATGTCTACAGAACCAGGTTGCTTCATACACAAGGATAGACTGCTGTCAGTAAAGACACTGACAGAAAGTAAGTGGTCTTGAAATATTGGTAATGTCAGTGGCAGAGGGGTGTAGGCTAGCTACCTAGTTGGCTGCTGACATCCACATCTGTCTGAGGAACTCTGTAGAGAATGTATTTAGGTAAAGATAGTACACAGCTTGTTACAGAAAATAATTTCACAATAAGAAACAGACATTTTGTTAGTTAGAACAAAAGCATAAAACATATTTAAATGAATAGAAACCCTTAGGAAAAGGAAATTATACCCTTAAGACCATGGTCAGGGGCTTCTCAAGAAAGACTAGTAATTGATTGATTCTACAGTAGCCATGGAATATTTGTAGGGAGTGACCACAGCTTCTGAAGTTATAGCTTGTGATAGTTATGCTGTGGTCAAATTAGAACTAGGGTCATTTGAGAAGAGAAAATATGGTTAAGAAATTATGTCCAATAAGATTGGCTTTTGGACAATATGTGCTGTATTCTTTTGATTAATGAGGAAAGTGTCCACTGAGGGTGGTCCTAACCCTGACTATATGCTTCTGGGATATAAAATACAATTATCTTAAAGAGTAGCATATGTCCTTAGCCACTAAGCAATCTCCCCAATTGTCAGAAGCTGTCTAGGAGAAGCTAAGACTAGCAGGTGACTCTCTTGGAGATGACCCACCATTAGGCATGGCCCATGATGAGAGAGGTCTGAGAGGAAAGGTGCCAAGAGACTTTATCTCACAATTTCTTCTAGCAGCTGATCCACATTTTCCTGTCACTATTACATAGCCTAATGACTCCTGGGCATCAGCCCACCCTATTGGGCATACTTTCTGAAGATACACATGAAGATGAACTTTTATGAGTTAATGATGTTTAGATGAATTAATGATTTTATAGAGTCCTTGATTAGATTCAAATATTTTAGAAAAAAAAGGTTTTAGGAGATAATTTTAGTGGTTTTGCCAGAAAAAAAAATGTAATAAAGTTGGAATCAAGAATAGAATGGGTTCACTCCTCATAAAATAATAAGTAACACCTGCATGATAAGAAATACAGTGAAATTTCACCTTTACACTAAAAAGACATATAAGCTTGGGACAAATTTATGATCAAGGAAAATCATTCAAGTCCAAGGATAAAGCCATAGGTGTGCATTATTTTAAAGTGAGGCCATGTGAAACTGTTGCTTTGAACTTATGCAGAGCTAATAGAATGAAACACTGCTTTGAACTTACTATTGACATCCTTTTGTAACTTCTCCTTTATGCAACAGTTATCTATGAAGTAATTCTTTCTTACATAGAGAACTCTTTGTCTAAAAGCTACAAAAAGCTAAAAGCAATAAGAAAATTAGGGGTAGCCATTTACACTACATGCAGAATGTGTGTGTGTGTGTGTGTGTGTGTGTGTGTGTGTGTGTGTGTGTGTGAAGCTTGGGAGTCTTTGCCCCATCCACCAAATGTACAAGTGTGGCATTTGGGGCTCAACCCCATCCACCAAATTTGTATCTGTGTTTGTGTATGTGTGTATGTGTGTGTGTGTGTGTGTGTGTGTGGTTTGTGTGTACACACACATGTGTAGGTATATGTGTATGTATGTAAGTATGCATAAACTCTTGTGGAGCTGATGAGACAGGTGGTTGGGCCCGACCAGAATGTGTGGGGTGTGTGTGTGTGTGTGTGTTGCTATATGTGTACCTTTGTATATTGCCTGTGCAATAGATTTTCCTTATCTCTTCTCCTTTTGTCTGTTTCACAAAGAGTTATCTAGTTCCAAGCCTCTCACCTAGTCAGTGAGAGGTCTTTAAACCATAGAGAAATGAGCTGTAACAATTAAACTTTCTTTTTCTCCCCCTAATCCCCTGATGCTAACAGAAGGTGTTTATTACCAGGAGCCAATAGCTTTTGACCTTAGAATAACAAAGAGTTATAGAGATAAGAACTGCCAAAGATAAATAAACTTTGGCTCTGATCCTTGACTCCAAACTCTATCACTGCCTGCTTTAGGACCTTGTGTTGCCTGACTGGGCACCAGTACACAAGCCCCTATCTTTTTTCAAATTTTTATATTTGTTTACTTATTTGCCTTTTTTCTCTTTTCTGATTCATTCAGTACACAATGAAGATTAAGGAAACTCACTTTTGCCTTATACAATGTACACTAAGAATATCAAAGCAAGATCTGAACTAAGTTTATGGTCTAGTCTGAGAACTTACCATGTGTAATATGTGTGTGTGTGTGTGTGTGTGTCTGTCTCTCTAACTCTCTCTCTCTCTCTGTGTGTGTGTGTG
Source organism: Rhynchomys soricoides (assembly GCA_019843965.1). Lineage (NCBI taxonomy): Eukaryota > Metazoa > Chordata > Mammalia > Rodentia > Muridae > Rhynchomys > Rhynchomys soricoides. The sequence goes on along the minus strand of JADRCH010000040.1, from coordinate 12,958,674 downwards.
TGTGTGTGTGAGTGCGTGTAAGGTATGTGGATATTAGTCAATCCTAAAGCACTTCTCACTTATCATAATTTTCCAGTATGATTGAGATATTAAAATGTCCTGTGTTACATTTACAGATTCTAACAAAAAGTTAACTTTGGGGCACGTTACTTCTGTATGCGCTCATCATTTTGTTGCTACCCTTTGAAGAATATTGTTTGGGTGACTATGTTGAGATTCAGGAGGACAGCTGCAGTATTTCTATTTTGGGTAAGAGAGGTAGAAGTCTATTTTACTATTACTCTTAGAAAACTAAACAAATAGAACAGATGGCAGTGGGAAAATGAAAGTTATTCCCTTACAACATTTATTTATTAGTTCTCTCTGGGTTAAGAGTTATGGATTAACTTTTGGAACATTAGAGAAGTCGAAGTGGCAGTTTGAAAAGGTCAAGAATCTAAGAGGTAAGAGCAAACACTAAGAACAATGCCATTTACCTCATCTCGAGACTTTTTCTAAATAGCTTCAAAAAATAATGTCTGTGAGTATTCTCATGCTCCTACTGTTAAGGAAATCATCCACATTGTTTCTTTTCTAGGTAGGTGACTGTCAGGAAACAGGTCTGTGAGCTTTGGATGATAACTGATGATGTAATTGATAAGAAGACTACCTTCACCACACAAGAGTTCTTCAGTGCCCTCTCACGATTTCTCAGAAAATATTAATGATGACTTACCATTGAATCTCATAAGAATATGCAGATATCTGCACCAAAAGATGGTCCCAGTATGCTACTGCACTGAGAGAGAGAATATGTCTTTATGAGAATATGTCTCATAAGAGCTTTTCTGGCATGTCATATAATGCTCTACTTCATGATATATATCAAAGCAGATGGAATATAGGAAGGAATCCAAAAGAGTAACATTGGAATAGAGTCCCAATGAGGGCCAAATATACCAGATGCTCTCCAGAAGGAAAAATTTGTAATCATGCTCTGAAGAGAAAAGAATGGACAGTAACCTTTCCCAGAAAAATATAATTTTGGTAAAGTGTTATGTCCTTGAGAGCAGTCTATGTTTGTGTTTCCAGCATTTAGTGCAATCACACCAAGAGGAAAGGCAGTATGCTTGTGAGCCTTAAACAGATATAAGTAAGTTGATAGGACAATCTGCCATAGAACAACCATGGGAAGAGTCATATACACCAACCACAATAAACAAGAAACAATGTTAATTAATATGGAGTAAGATGTGTATGAAGGCAAAATCATGCAATTAAAATAATGTAGCAATGTGGCGATTCTAACGGAGCAGTAAGAGCTACTAGTGTTAACTATAACAGGACTTAAACACAGGCTTCTTACTCTTCCTTAACTATGGGTCGACCAGAATTGCAAATCGTTGTGGTGATACAGTTAAAAAAAAATCAATAAATTTGGTCTTCACCATTACTTTACATAGTTCATAGTTATGCAATAATTCATGGGAAGTGTGAAATTCATAATTGTTAAGATTCTCAAAATGATTCGTAATGCAATATTTAATTATCACTGTCTTTCCTGGCAGTTCCTGATCCTTTATATGTGTGAGAAATGTGGTAAAGATAATTTTCTAAGAACAATAGATGGTTGGCAGGCTACATATTCATTTAATCTTATATTAGTTACATTTAATCAATAAACACTTACATAGATTGTATATTGCATATTTCTTTAATATTTCATCTAGCTCTATTTTTTAAGAGTTTAATTTTTGTAGTTTAATTGAAAATTAAATATCAATGTGTTTTCTGATAGGTATGCATAAAATGTGAAATAAATATTTGAGGAGTTTGGTGAGGCTAATTGAAACCTACTAACATAATTCTGAATGTTATAAATCATGCTGGCTATTATCACACAGATAAAATGGCAATTTCTCTATTTATATTTAAGTCTCTCTCTCACACACACATACATACACACACAGAAACACACAAAGGCCAACATGCTGAAGGTTTTGTTCAACAGAGGACATTATATTTTGGAAACTAAATGAGCGTGGTACAGAAACTTATATAACTGGGAATGTGCCTATGGGAAGAATGGTGAGATCCTGGTATCTTTATATCTCTCTTTAACTGGTACAGGCTGAGTGGTTTCTGCCTACCTGGGCTCCTGTCCATGATTACTGACTTTTTGAGTCACAAGATCATTGGGTCAAATTGACTATAGGTCTACAACTTAACAAGACTATTATCTTAGCACAGCTTTCCTCATTTTAAAGTTGATTACACCAAATATTGTGTGGTAGCCAGGAGAAGCTCACAGCAAATTGCCTTTAATATGATTATTCCAAAATGAATGGATCTTTGGATCTAAATTTTAGTAAATGACTGCAGTAGAGTTAAACATTTTATTTATATAATCACTTGTGACATGGAAGTGAAAATAGTTGTTTTTATAATTGAAGTGTGAATTAGCTCCAGCATCAGAAGGCCTTGCTTCTTGTGGTAGAGTTTCAAAGGTTCAGAAAGTAGATCAGTGCATTTTTTTTTCCTGTGTACTACCAAGGGAGTTTAGGTCTCTGCACCACAAAAGAAGGATGTTGAAGTCTTGGTACCAGCAAGGGTGTTTAAGGATGTATACCATCAAGAACATTTAGTTCTCTGCACCACCAAGGACTGATGCTGAGGTCACAGTACCACCAGGGAGTTTAGGTCTATGTACAGGAAGAGTATTTAGGTCTGTGTAACACCAAGAAAGATGTTTTGGTTCTGATACCACCAAGAGAGTTTCAGTCTGTATACCATCAAGGGTGTGTGTATCTGGTACCACAAAGTAGTTTATTCCTTTAGACCTTCTGCTTATCCTCCTTCAAAGGACCAAAAATGTGACTATGTGAGAATGTAATTTATGTGTAGAATTCACCATGTTTCTAAATCTTTGTTCAATGTTGTACTTATCATTTAAAAATACAATCAAAATGTCACTTGCCTTTTTCTTTTTTTCTTTTTTTAAATAAAAACAACATTTAATTGAGGCTGGCTTATAAGTTTAGAGGTTCAATCCATTATCATCAAAGCGAGAGCATGGCAGCATCCAAGCAGGCACTATGCCTGCCTGGTTACTTGCTTTTTTCATGGCCGTATATCTTTCTACAACTCCTGCCTCCTAGATTCCTGGAAAGAGTGTTTTATCCCTATCATTTATGCTTAGTATTTTGTGTTTTCTGTGTGGTCTAAATATTAAACGTCTATCAAATATATAGCTGGCAAAAACTTTTCCCTGTTCTCTAGGCTGCCTCTTCATTTGACTGATGACTGATGAAATACTTTATTGTATACAAGTTTTGTTTTTCCATTTCATGTGGTTCCATTTTTCAACTGTTGGTCTTAATGCCTGAGGTATTGGGGTCCTGTTAAGGTCCTTTTGTGTATGCAAGTGCCAGTGTATTCTTTATATTTCGTCAGGTGATGTCTTTGATTCATTTGGGGATTTGTGCAGAATAAAAATATATGTATTGAGTTATATTCTTCTATATGTAACTATCCAGATTGATATTTATTCCACTATTTGTTGAAGTTGATATCTAGTCCACTATTTACTGAGGACCATTGCTATTGTTCTTTGTTATCCTCCAGAAATTGATGATAAAACCATATTGCTGAGTATACTATACACTTGAGTCATAGAATATCGAGTGGTGGTAATCTGGAAATTTTATTCCTACTTATTAATGTTCATGGTGTTAGAAGGTGTTATATGCATGGTTTCAGGGGAGAAAAGTAATCATCGACTTTGTGTAGTGAGCCTTTTGAATTTTCATATTGATCTTGCTGCCAAAATGTACACTGGTCCAATATTGGAATAATATGGAAATAACTGAACACTTACTGATTGTATTCCTACCCCATCCATGAACTGAAATACATACTCAGCACTGTCAATGAGGCAAAGGTTCTCAATGAGAATCTACTACTATTATTTTATTAAAGGGATATAGAATTAAAGTAACTCTTAATGACTTATTGCTCTACTCATAAAGCAGTCCATCCCTAAATCCTTTTATAGAGGCATCATTTTGTAATACATGAAAAATATGCCACCACTATCCTCAAGGTTCACATGATAGTAAGAGTGTAAGAACCAGAGATGGTAGATAACAATAAGAAACAATTTTATCTTGACACATGACACAGTGGGATATACCAATTAATGAGCTCATAGTGATTACATAAACAGACACACAAGCCAGACAGCATCTCAGAATGGATAGGAGAGTTGGGCACAAAGCCACATTCCTAGCTGATGAGTTATTATCATTTGGTAGCTTCTGGAAAAGGGAATGTCCTGATACATTGACCACAATCCAAGACAAACCCCACACAATGTATTTGGTCAGTATGAATTATATTCAGAGAGGGTAGAGGAAGAGGAGGAACAGGAGGAGGAGGAGGCTGAGTAGTTAGGGGTAGGAGCAGATCTTCGAGGAGATCAGGGAAGGTGATAGAAATTTGTTGTATGGAATTCTTAAATAATTAAGAAAACATAAAAACAAAACAAAAAACTTATAAATATGATATCCAGGAGTTTCAACCACTCCCATTTCATTAGTACATGAATCTCTTTGCATGGCACTGGTACAATATTGTAAAAGTGACGAACAGTATTTCCAGTTCTCACACTTATATTTTATCTATTTCAATTATATTCTCACCTGCCTTTCTCCATATTGCATTATTTAACATAGAATGGCATATAAGTTTTAAATGGTTAATATATACTAAAAATATATCATATTGTAACTTTGAATTAATTTATGAAAGAATTTACATAATTTTTGGTGGCAAGCTCCATAACAACTAGATTATTTTCTTTCAAGAGGTGCTAATTGAGATCTTGTTTTTGGGTTAGTAATACAACACCACATGGATGCATACAGCAACAAATGCATGAAAGAAATGTTGGGTTGGGTAGGATAGTAATGATCAGAGATATTTGTGATATTTATTTTAGAAGGAAAGTGAATTCTATTTTGAAAGGCACACTAATTCATACCTACATAGTGGAGTCACTGAAGCAGAAAAATATCTCACATTAAAATATGTCTTGAACTCCCTTTTAACTGTGATAGAATTGTGTTAGCCATGATGAATCCTTTAATATTTTAGTTAAATTTACTTGATGGAGGCATCAGTAGTTTTGAAAGGTGTCAGGTGTGGCAGCAAAACTGGCATGTCAGTATATGAGGAGAATTCGAAGGAAGTAGAATGTTCTAGCAGATAGGTAATGCTGTTGCTTGCCTATCTCCTTTCAAAGAACACTTTCTTTAAATGAGAAACATCACCATGAAATAGGCGGTTTTGTGTTAGCCTTACCATCTACACAGGTTTATTATGTAAGTTTAATGATGCCTGCGTGAAATCATGTTTACCCTAACAAGTTTTGTCCATCAGTGTCTTAGAGTCACACAGAATAACAGGAACCAGAGATAAAGCCCTTACCTGGTAGCTTTTTTATCCCCCTTTAAAAATTCCTATTTGAAAAGCAGTATGTTGAGCAGACAGTATATACTACTAGAAATATTTACTACCTTTCCTTTGTGAACCAGCGATCAAAAATTGATTTTGGCCTATCTTTAAGCTGTTTTTAATGTGAAATTTACATTTTAGGTTTTTCTTTTGCCTTTTTATTGAAAATAGATTCTTCTCACATAATCACCTGATTATGGTTTGCCTCCTTCTATTTCTCCCAGGTCTGTCCCACCTTCCCTCTTTTCCAATTCATGCCTTTTCTTAAATTCCTTTTGGTGATCTGGTTAGCAAACTTAAGTCTGGTGTAAGTATCTCATACAACTTTGGTGGGCAGAGAGGGAATGATATGGAAACTGTGGGTATGTTGAAGGGGCTACATATTTTACAGAGATAAATAACAACAACAACAGCAATAATAATAATAATTCCAGGGTCAGGAATGGGATAATTTGTACAACTAATTTTTATTCTTCTGAAGAAATTTGTCATGTCCAAGGCTTACTTCTGAAAAAGCATACCCTTTCTAAGCACTTTCTGCTTTTTGTTTGTTTGTGTGTTTTTGTTTGTTTGTTTTGGGGGGATATTTATTTGCATTTCAAGTGTTTTCCTTTTTCTAGGACTCCCCTTCAAAAATGCCCTATCCCATCCCCTCTTCCCCTTGCCTCTCCCCCATCCCCACCCACCCACTCCCATCTTCCCTCCCTAGCATTCCCCTACACTGTGTCATCAAATACCCTCAGGCCCAAGAGCCTCAACTCCCACTGATGTCCAACAAGGCCCTTCTCTGTCACATATGTGACCAGCACCATGGGTCCCTCCATGTGTATTTTTTGGTTGGTGGTCCAGTCTCCGGGAGCTCCTGGGGGTCTGGCCAGTTGACACTGTTTCTCCCTCCATGAGGCTGCAAACTCCTTTAGCTCCTTCAGTCCCTTCTAAACACTTTCTGAATTCTGGCTGGATAGTTCAACTCAGTTCTGGCTCAAATTACTCTCTAATCTGATATATTCTATCTAGCTTTTCTCTTGGCCTCTGGCTGAAATACTCTGCTTGGCCTCAAACTAACTCTAGAAATCTGTTCTGATATTCTGGCTCCTTCTTATTCTCTGACATCAACTGCCTTTGCTGACCTGCTTTGAATTGCATGATCTGTACTCTATTGCACTGACTCACTGAACTCAAATGCCTCAACTGACTGAACAGAACTGTACTCAACTTTATTGTGTGTATTTAATTGAACTTATTCCCCAACTCTTTAACTCTGAACTGCACCAAACTGACTGGTTTGAACTCAACTGACTCATTGAACTCAGAAATATATGCCTCTATGACCTGAGGGCTAAGATTAAAAGTGTGTACCACCATGCCCGAACCTAAGCATTTTTTTTTAATTTAGTTTTTCATTGTATTACTTATTCATTTTGTATCCTGCTCACTGACCCTCCCAATCACTTTCTGCCATAATCCTTTTCCCATACCTCCATCCCCTTCTCCTCAAGATTGTGGAGCATCTCCACTCTGGCACTTCAAGTCTCTTGGAGAGGCTAGGTGCTTCATCTCCCACTGAGGCTGGAAAAGGCAGCCCAGCTAGAACATATCCCACAAACAGGCAACAACCTTTTATTACCTGAAACTTGCCTTATAACAGGATGGCATTAGACTCAGAGATCTGCTTCTATCTATCTCCTAGGAATAAAGGCATGTCTATAATCTAGCTGGATCACACAGTTATTTGGTATATGATCCCTTGACACAGAAGCCATGTTACTGGATTAAATTTTTTTTATAACTCTTTTGGGTTGTTAAATAATGCCAATAGTATTGATTACACTTGTTAAATTAATACTTATCTGGAAGCTTAATCCTTCCTGGACAATTCTGATACCACTGGGATGCTATTTCTGCTCACAGAGGGGAAAACTAATAGTCTTGCCCAGCTATGAACCCTGTAAACTACAATAACAACCAGCCTGTCAGGATATGCACACTGGCACAATAGTGACATAAATGTTATGGGAATAACCATCTGTTTTTCTGTGACTGGATTTAAGGCTTTATATATAAGGTCTTAAATTTTACAGCTGACTCTGATATTAGAGCAACCTATCACTAAACAAGTCAGAGACTATAACTGAGAACGTACAATTATCACACTGTGAAATGGGTAGTATTAAATCAACTTCTAATAGATTGTTATACCATTGATTAGGAAATTTCAGCTCTTAGCAAGGAAGCTTATTTTTTCAGTAGATGAGAATTAGCATGGAGATCCACAGCTAGACAATGTGCAGAGAATGAGAGACTTCAGAGCACTCAGTCATAAATGGGTTTTCTTCTTCAGAGCCCTCCCACTTTGTTTCTCTGCTTACTGATCCCATGTGATATGAACGACCATCATTTTTCAACCTTGCTCCTCATGCCTCTCTCAGACATCAGCTGAGCTGTACATCAAGCCTTTAACAGTATTATCTACTGACTTCCTGAAAGTGTAAATCAAAGCAATTTTTCTTCATTTAAATTGCTTTTGTAATATCATTTCATAACAAAATAACTAAAAATGTTTGAAAAAATCAAGAAAGTGTACAGATGTCACACTGTCAAATATCCACATAATTATACATCTTAAGGTGTTTATTCTAAAATTTGCCAAGTTTTCTATATGACAAAACTGAAAAATATTCCCAATTTGTTATTGACAATAAGCTAAAAATCATTATCTTAAACTAAAAACTTTGTGTTTCTGCTTGCATGTAGACTGGTTTTATAATTCATATAAGTAATCATACAAAGTCTAGTGTACTCTATTATCCAATGGTAAAAATGCTCCAAAATTTATTAAATATATATATCATATTTCTAATGTCCTTAATAAACATGTTGAATATAATTTTATGTATAAAGTTCTATTCAACTTTTATCAAGTAGAATTATGTTCTGAATTTCAGCTATCATTTGTGTGTAGACAGAATTCACTACCAATATTAAATTACAAAATATTTTTATAATAGCCATGTATAATTTTAATTTATTATCCTTTCTTTTTTGAATATTTCTTCTTTTTATTTAATATTTTTTTAACTCAAGGTTTTATTCCCCTCCTGTCCACTCTCTGACTTTTCCACATCCAATACCTCCTTCCTGTCCCCCTGTCTTCACAAGGATGACCCTACCCCTTACACCCCACCCCACCAGTCTAAGCTACCAGGGGCCTCCAATCTCTTGAGGGTTAGGTACATCTTCACTGACTGAACACAGACCCCACAGTCCTCTGCTGTATATGTGTTGGGGGCCTCATATCAGCTGATGTATGCTGCCTGGTTAGAGGTCCAATGTCTGAGAGATCTCCAGGGCGGGGGGAGGTGTCCAGGTTAATTTAGACTGCTGGTCCTCCTACAGGGTCACCCTCCTCCCCAGCCTCTTCCAGATTTTCCCTAATTCAACCACAGGGGTCAGCAGCTTCTGTCCATTGGTTGGGTGGAAATATCTTCATCTGACTCTTTCAGCTGCTTGTTGGGTCTTTCGGAGGGCAGTCAGGATAGGTCCCTTTTTGTGAGTACTCCATAGCCTCAATAATAGGGTCAGGTCTTGGGACCTCACCTTGAGCTAGATCCCACTTTGGGCTTAGGGCTGGACCTTCTTTTCTTCAGGCTTCTCTCCATTTCCATCCCTGAAGTTTCTTCAGACAGGAACAATTATGGGTCAGAATTTTGACTGTGGGATGGGAACAGCATCCCTTATTTGATGCCTTGTCTTTCTGCTGGAGGTGGGCTGCACAAGTTTCCTCTCCTCACTGTAGGGCATTTCATCTAAGGTCTTTCCCTTTGAGTCCTGAGAGTCATATCCCAGGTCTCTGCTACATTCTGAAGGGTCCTTCCACCTCCTACATCCAGAGGTTGTCTGTTTTCATTCTTTCTGCTGACCCTCAGGGCTTCAGTCCTTTTCCCCCACCCAATATAAGATCATGTACCCCTCATCTCCCACAATGTCCCCTTTCCCTCCCAGATCCCTTCTTCCCTCCCCACTTGGGATTGCTTTCTTCTCCCTCCCAAGCTGGTTTGAGACATCCTCACTTGGACCCTTTGGCTCCTTAACCTATTTTAGTTCTGTGGACTGTATCCTGTGTATTCTGTACATTTTGGGCTAATGTCCACTTATTAGTGAGTACATAACTTGCATGTCCTTTTATGTCTGAGTTACCTCACTTTGGATGATATTTTTTAGTTCCATCCATTTGCCTGCAAAACACAGGATGTCCTTGTACTTAATAGCTAAATTCATTCATTGTGTAAATGAACCACATTTTCTATATCCATTCTTCTGTCGTGGGACCTCTGGGTTGTTTCCAGCTTCTGACTATCACAAACAAGGCCACTATGAATATAATGGAATGTGTGCCCCTGTGGCATGGTGGGACATCTTTTGGGTATATTCCCAAGAGTGGTATTGCTGGGTTTTCAGGAATATCTATTTCCAATTTTCTAAGGAACCTCCAGACCCTATACCTCAAGCTCTACTACAGAGCAATAGTGATAAAAACTATATGGTATTGGTACAGAGACAAACACGCTATTAATGGAATAGAATTGAAGTCTAGAAATAAAACCACACACTTATGCACACTTGATCATTGACAAAGAAGCCAAAAATATACAAAGGAAAAAGAAAGCGTCTACAATAAATGTTGCTGGTCTAACTGGCAGTCTGTATGTAGAAAAATGAAAATAGACCCATATTTTTCACCCTGCACAAAGCTCAAGTCCAAGTGGATAAATGACCTCAACAAAATAATTTAACTTGCATGTTAGAACACATTTTTATGCATTAAAGAATTTTATGCCATATTCCTAACACATTTATTGAAGTTTTGCATTTTACTATGATTACTTTAGAAGTTTCTGGTTGTGTCATGTGATACAGACTCATGTGGTATTTTGCTGAGGCCAGACCCTTGGGGGGGAAACATATTTGGAGAAAGTATTAAGTGCAATGCTTCTTAGTTCTTGCTTCTTCGCTGTTCTTCATTTTGTTGAGATGCACAACAGAGAACTTCTGGTGACCCACTCATGCTGATTCAGCAGAAGGCAGGCAATTTCTTCTGGATCCTGCCACTGCTGTTGTTTCATGTTTGGTATCCTGACACTACGGAACTGGACTGCTGGTATCCTAACATCAAAGATTGGAATTGCCCCAAAGAACTACTTCTAAACAGGTCCACATCCCCTTATCCATTTTACCATCTTTTCTCCTCTACCTTTGGATGGTGGACTTGAAGGGGGATGGAGGTGTTTGAGAACCCTTATTAAAAATAAGTTCTGAAAAATCTAAGTCTACTCTCATAGTTAATTTTTATTAATATAGACCCATACTTCATCCCTGTAACTCATCTCTGAACCGCATTCCTGTATGTCATGCCCATACCTCATCTCCACTATTCACACCTCCATACCTAGTCTCTATAACTCATCTCAATACCTTATCTTCATATTTCTCTACCTGATTGTCATGCTTCATACTCTTACCTCATCTTCATACTGCACTGAATATATCTCCATACCTCACATCAATACCTCATCCATTAACTCACTTCTATACCTCATCACCATGCCTTACATAGATACTTATTCCCCATACCTTATCTCTAAATAAAGATAATATAATCATATTCCCATTGAATATAATAAATTTTCCATTCATATAAATCACACTAAAATTTTTATTAAAAAGTATTTAAATTCTTGGGTAATAATCACACTTGCTAATATTCTGTAACTTCATTATTGTTGCAAAGGTAAACTATAATTAATATAGCTTATGTGAGACAAAGGTGTAATTAAATAAAGAAATGGATGAACACACATGAAGAAATCTACTCAAATGTATTCTTTGTTCACAAAACAAAGAAAATATTCACAATTGTTTTTACAATTTATCATTTCATCATATTTTGCACTTAATACTACACACTCTGGTAGATGTGGTAGTTTATGTCTACAAACCCAGTGCTTGAGAAGATAAAGCAGGGAGATAACAGTGGGAAGAAGCCATTTCGTTACTTCTCAGGACAAATGAGATAGCTCAAAAGAAAAGGTCATTTTCTGCTCACTCTGATGAATCTGAGTTTGATGCCCATGACCCACAAGGTTGAAAGAAAGAATTGATCACCCAACATTGTCCTCTGACTTTTACATGTACAGGCACACAGACACACAGACACACACACACATACACACACACACACACACACATACACACACACCAAAACAGACACTTAAAATAAATAACAGTGTTTAATTTCTTCATTAAATTACTTTATGAAAAATTTCAAGTTACAGTATTACTGGACCTGGTAAGAAGAAATAAGTGACAGTGCTAGATCTGGCATATGAAACCATAGATAGAACTGATCAGTTAGAATTAATTTATAATAGTTCCTTTATATAAAATGTCAAGTATGTGTAAGCAGTTTATAGTATTTTTGATCTTATGTAATAGTACTTGACATTTTTCATGCTCACCAATAGACTGGTATAAATGGTACTTGGAAAAGCATTCAATCAAAAAACAAGCCCAAATTAAACTAAAAAGAGTTAAATGATATCATATACCAACAACCTTAAGAGATGTCTATAGAACATTCCATACAAACACCGAAGAATAAGTGTTCTTCTCAGTAGCCCATGAAACTTGCTCCAAAATTGATCACATATCAACACAAAAGAGATCTATATTCTACATTACCACAATGAAATAAAGCTGGATATCAACATCAATAGAAACTACAGAAAATAAACAAGCTCATGGAAACTCAACACACACTGCAGGATGATATTTGATCAAAGAAGAAATCCAGGGTAAAATTAAAAAATGTCCAGAATTGAAAGAAAATGAACACACTGCATAGCAAAATCTCTGGAATATAATCTGTGAATGCAATTGGATGAAGAAATTTTATGGAGCTATGTGCCCATACTAAACAAAATCAGAACTCTCTAATAACTAACTTGATACACTTGAAAACCTTAACAAACAAGAACAAACAATGGCTCCCAAATTTAGAAAGAAAAATTCATATGTAATTTGTTGTTTGTGCTTTAAATCTTTTTAAAGTTAAATATAATGAGCAGCTTATGAAGTTTCAGAAAATGGTGTATATTTTATCTTCCTTAAAATTGAGTTGATTAATTTCTACAGATGAAAACAATACATTTATTTTTTATAGGATATGTTCTTTATTTACATTTCAAATGTTATCTCTTTTCCCTTTCCCCCCTCTGGGAACCCCCTATTCCCTCCCCCTCCCCCTGGTCCTATGAGGGTGTTCCCCCACCAACCCACCCACTCCCACCTCCCCACCCTTGAATTCCTCTATACTGGGGCATTGAGTCTTCACAGGACCAAGGGCATCTCTTCCCACTGATGCCCAACAAGGCAATCTTTTCTTTCATATGAGGCTGGAGCCATGGGTCCTTCCATGTATACTCCTTGGTTGGTGTTTTAGACCCTGGGAGCTCTAGGGGGTCTGGTGAGTTGATATTGTTGTTCTTCCTATGGGGTTGCAAACCCCTTCAGCTCCTTCAGTCCTTTTCCTAACTCCTCCATTGGGGACCCCATGCTCAGTCCAATGGTTGGTTGCAAGCATCCACCTTTGTATTTGTCAGGCTCTCCCCGAGCCTCTCCGGAGACAGTTATATCAGGTTCCTTTCAGCAAACACTTCTTGGCACACACAATAGTATCTTGCCTTGGTGACTGTATACTCAATGGATCACCAGGTGGGACAGTCTCTGAATGGCCTTTGCTTCAGTCTCTGATCTATACTTTATCTCCACATTTGCTCCTGTGCGTATTTTGTTTCCCTTTTTAAGAAATACCGAATCACCCACACTTTGGTCTTCCTTCTTCCTGAGGATTCTATGGTCTGTGAATTGTATCTTGTGTATTCTGAACTTTTGACAGGATTAATAAAGAAAAATGTCCATCTAGCAAAACCTATCTACAGATTCAATGCAATCCCCATCAAAATTCCAACTCAATTCTGCATAGATTTAGAAAGAGGAATTTGCAAATTCACTTGAAAAAAACAAACCAACAAACAAAAAAGCCAGGATAGCAAAACCTATTCTCAACAATGAAAGAACTTCTAAGGGAATGAGCATCCCTGACTTCAAGCTGTATTACAGAGCAATAGTGATAAAATCTGTGTGGTATTGGTACAGAGGCAGGAAGGCAGAATGATCAATGGAATAGAATTGAAGACACAGAAATAAACCCACACACCTATCATTACTTGATCTTTGAAAAAGAAGCTAAAACCATCTAGTGGACAAAAAAAACCATTTTCAACAAATGGTGCTGGCTCAACTGGAGGTCAGCATGTAGAAGAATGAAAATTGACCCATTCTTATCTCTTTGTAGAAAGTTCAAGTCCAAGTGGATCAACGACCTCCACATAATGACATATACACTGAAACTAATAGAGGAGAAAGTGGGGAAGAGCCTTGAACACATGGGCATAAGGGAAAATTTCATGAACAGAGCACCAATGGCTTATGCTCTAAGATCAAGAATAGTCAAATGGGACCTCATACTATTGCAAAGCTCCTGTAAGGCAAAGGACAATGTCAACAGGCAAAATGTCTACCAACAGATTGGGAAATGATCTTTGCCCCAATAGAGGGCTAATATTCAATATATACAGAGAACTCAAGAAGTTAGACTCCAGAAAATCAAATAATCCTATTTAAAAGGGGGTTACAGAGCTAAATAAAGAATTTTCAACTGAGGAATATTGAATGGCTAAGAAGCACCTAAAGAAATGTTCAACATCCTTAGTCATCAGGGAAATGCAAATCAAAACAAACCTGAGTTTCTACTTCACACCAGTCAGAATGGCGAAGATAAAAAACTCAGGTGACAGCAGATGTTGGATGTGGAGGAAGAGGAACACTCCTCCATTGCTGATGAGAATGCACGCTGATACAACCTCTCTGGAAATCAGTTTGGAGAACCCTCAGAAAAATGGACATAATACTATGTGAGGACCCAGCTATATCACTCCTGGGTATATATCCAGAAGATGCTCCAACATTTAATAAAGACACATGCTCCACTATGTTCATAGCAGCAATGTTTATAATAGCCAGAAACTGGAAACAACCCAGATGTCCCTCAACAGGGGAATGAATACAGAAAATGTGGTACATTTACACATTTATTCAGCTATTAAAAACAATGACTTCATGAAATTCGCAGGCAAATGGACAGAACTTGGAAATATCATCCTGAGTGAGGTAACCCAGTCACAAAAGAACATACATGGTATGCACTCACTGATAAGTGGATATTAGCCCCCAAATTTGGAACAATACATTTATTATTTTATTTTATCTGTATGAGCAATTGCTTGCATGTATTTTTGTTCACCATGTTAGTGCACTACTTACTGAGGCAAGAAGATGACATCAGATAACTTAGAATTGGAATAATGATAGCACTGTTAAAAGCTGTGTAGGTCCTGAGAATTGAATTTTGGTCCGCTGAATATGTACTAGTTCTCTTAAAGTATGAGCTACTTTTCTAGCTCCTCATATTTTCTTTTGATGAAATGACTTCTCTTCCTCTTTATTTTTGTTTCCTTTGAGATTTGTAATCCCTCATTTCCACTAATATATCCATGTCTTTAATAACAGAGATATAATATAATGTTGGAACTGCTAAACTCATTGTACACAAACACATAGAATCCTAAGATGTTTGAAAAGCAGACATAGAAAACACTGCCACACATAGCAGCGACTTGGTTCAATGTTAAATCTACCATTTCAAATACAAGCACCACATTACTCCATTTGCATAAGACACCATAATTTGAGCAACCTTAATCCTGGCAAATATGTCCATAATAAATATAGAAATGTTAAATCTATTAAAGGCATAACATTTCTTTTTTTAAAGAAATTAGAAATTCATTTGTATTGTTAGTGGGTTACAGAAGAGTAAAACTCCCCAAAATCCTGAATAAGCCAAATGAAGTCTTTATGTACCACTGGCAGGACTGTGCCAAGCAGAGTAGTGGGAAGCAGTCCCAACTTCTAGTTCTTGTTGTTGTTGTTGTTTTGTTGTTTGTTATTTTTTTAAAAATAACTCACGCACAGCTCTGAAAATTGGTAGCAGGAAAGCAATGTTTACAGAAGTAGAGACATAGCATTTAAGTGGTTAGGCACTTCTCATAACCTGAGGTCAGGGTCACAGTGTATAGGATTTTTATGGCTAGTCTAAATCTTTTACCCAAGACAGTTTAGCAGTTAAAGTATTCCACGGAATGCTCTCATGGGATGGCATATTTCCAGTTCAGTAGTCAACTGCAGTATGACTGCCCTGGTGTCTCAGAGTCTCTCTCTCTCTCTCTCTCTCTCTCTCTCTCTCTCTCTCTCTCTCT
>JADRCH010000040.1:12701051-12942735 GCA_019843965.1 Rhynchomys soricoides | reverse complement strand
TCTCTCTCTCTCTCTCTCTCTCTCTCTCTCTCTCTCTCTCTCTCTCTCTCTCTCTCCCAGTCTCTGTATGTGTGTGTGTGTGTAACATGTCTGTCTATATAATCTACACTATCTTTGAAGCTTAGGTTTATGTTCCTCTTAGTATAATTAAGAGCTAATTAATTGATTTAATTAATAAAATAAGTACCAAAATATATTTTCAAAACTGTCCTCATACTTCTTCTTGGGGTTTTTGTTAGGAAATTTTATTTACACCTGCTCCAGCACTACAACATATGACATGCTTTTTAATTATATGCCTTCAATTGATTTCTCTATTCCCTACAGAAAGTTCTCTCCGTTGGTTTTCAAGAAGGAAACTATTGTAGGAAATATTAAGACGTGAATAAAGTGAAATGCCTTTAGATTATTGAAGTTGTTGTTTAAATGGTAGACTGCAATGTAGTTGAACACATGCATGTGCACTAGAAAGCTAAGATTTGGTTGATTTTGTGTCTTAGCAATAACTTAGATTTATTAGAAGCCTCCAAAAATGAGTTCATTTTAGAGTTCAGCATTTGAAATAAAGATTCCAGGAGAGTATATATCAAGGATTATATAAGATATAATATAGCAACATATTCTGAGGAAATTAACAAATTACTGAGTATCTAGGTGTATGAGGATATGATAATGAAGTTATTACAATTCTTTTTTTTTCATACTTTATTTACATTTCAAATGTTTTCCCCTTGCCAGCTCTCCCATTTGGAACCTCCCCATTTCCTCCCCTCTCCCCCTGCCACCCACATACCCACTCTCGTCTTCCCTCTTTGGCATTCTCCTATACTGGGGGATCTAACACCCTCAGGCCCAAGGGCCTCTACTCTCCTTGATGGATAACAAGACCCTTCTCTGCTGCATATGTAGTCAGCACCATGGGTCCCTCCATGTGTATTCTTTGGTTGGTGGATCAGTCTCCAGGAATATCTATCGGGGGGTGGGGGGGAGTCAGGCCAATTGCCACTGTTTGCTGCCTCCCTGGGGATGCATACTCCCTTAGCTCCTTCATTCCCTTCTTGGAGTCCTCCATATGGAACCTCACACTCAGCCCTACCATTACTGTGAAGTGACTCTTGGGTATTTCAAACTTTTAGGCTAATAACCACTTAATAGTGAGCACATACCATGTTCATTCTTTTGTGACTGAGTTACCTCGCTCAGGAGGATATTTTCAAGTTCCATCTATTTGTCTGCGAATTTCAAGAAGTCATTGTTTTTAATAGCTGAGTAGTATTCAATTGTGTAAATGTACCACATTTTCTGTATCCATTCCCCTGTTGAGGGACATCTGGGTTGTTTCCAGCTTCTGGCAATAATAAATATGGCTGCTATGAACATAGTGGAACATGTGTCTTTATTACATATTGGAGCATCTTATGGGTATATGCCCAGAGATGGGTCCTCAAGTAGTATTATGTTCA
This sequence comes from Rhynchomys soricoides, assembly GCA_019843965.1. NCBI lineage: Eukaryota > Metazoa > Chordata > Mammalia > Rodentia > Muridae > Rhynchomys > Rhynchomys soricoides. The sequence goes on along the minus strand of JADRCH010000040.1, from coordinate 12,941,272 downwards.
TTTATCTGAGGGGCCGCCAAACTGATTTCCAGAGAGGTTGTATCAGCTTGAATTCCCAACAGCAATGGAGGAGTGTTCCTCTTCCTCTGCATCCTCGCCAATATCTTCTGTCACCTGAGTTTTAGATCTTAGCCATTCTGAATGGTGTGAGGTGAAATATCAGGGATGTTTTGATTTGCATTTCCTTGATGACTAAGGATGTTGAACATTTCTTTAGGTGCTTCTCGGCCATTCTAGTTTCATCAGTTGAGAATTCTCTGTTTAGCTCACTTCCCCAATTTTTGAAGGGTTATTTGGATCTCTGGAGTCTAGCTTCTTGAGTTCTTTCTATACATTGGATATTAGCCCTCTATCGGAAGTAGGATTGGTAAAGATCGTTTCCCAATCTATAGGTTGCCATTTTGTCCTATTTACAGTGTCCTTAGCCTTACAGAAGCTTTGTAATTTTATGAGGTCCCATCTGTCGATTCTTGATCTTAGAGCACAAGCCATTGGTGTTCTGTTCAGGAACTTTTCCCCTGTGCCCATGTGTTCAAGACTTTTCCCCAATTTCTCTTCTGTTAGATTCAGTGTATCCGGTTTTATGTGGAGCTCCTTGATCCATTTGGACTTGAGCTTTGTACAGGGAGATAGGAATGGATCAATTTGCATTCTTCTCCATGTAGACCACCAGTTGAACTAGCATCATTTGTTGAAGATGCTGTCTTTTCTCCACTGTATGGTTTTAGCTCCTTTGTCAAAGATCAAGTGACCATAAGTGTGTTGGTTCATTTCTGGGTCTTCAATTCTATTCCATTGATCTAGCTGCCTGTCTCTGTACCAATACCATGCAGTTTTTATCACTACTTCTCTGTAGTATAGCTTGAAGTCAGGGAGGCTAATTCTCCCAGAAGTCCTTTATTGTTGAGAATAGTTTTTGCTATCCTGGGTTTTTTGTTATTCCATATGAATTTGAGAATTGCTCTTTCTAAATCTATGAAGAATTGAGTTGGAATTTTGATGGGAATTGCATTGAATCTGTGGATTGCTTTCAGCAGGACAGCCATTTAAACTATATTAATCCTGCCAATCCATGAACATGGAAGATCTTTTCATCTTCTGAGGTCTTCTTCCATTTCTTTCTTCAGAGACTTGAAGTTCTTGTCACACATATCTTTCACTTGTTTCGTTAGAGTCATACCAAGATATTTTATATTGTTTGTGACAATTTTGAAGGGTGTCATTTCCCTATTTTCTTTCTCAGCCTGTTTATCCTTCCAATATAGGAAGGCTACTGATTTGCTTGAGTCAATTTTGTATCTGGCCACTTTGCTGAAGGTGTTTATCAGCTGTAGCAGATCTCTGGTGGAATTTTTTGGGTCACTTAAGTATACCATCATATCATCTGCAAATAGTGATATTTTGATTTCTTCCTTTCCAATTTGTATTCCTTTGACCTCCTTTTGTTGTCTGATTGCTTTAGCTAGAACTTCAAGTACTATATTGAATAAATAGGGAGAGAGAAGGCAGCTTTGCCTAGTCCCTGATTTTTGTGGGATTGCTTCGAGTTTCTCTCCATTTAGTTTGATGTTGGCCATTGGTTTGCTGTGTATTGCTTTTACTATGTTTAGGTATGCTCCTTGAATTCCTGATCTTTGTAAGACTTTTATCATGAAGGATTGTTGAACGTTGTCAAATGCTTTTTCAGCATCTAATGAAATGACCATGTGGTTTTTTTCTTTGAGTTTGTTTATGTAGTGGAATACATTGATGGATTTCCGGGTATTGAACCATCCCTGCTTCCATGGGTTGAAGTCTACTTGATCATGGTGAATGATCTTTGTGATGTGTTCTTGGATTCGGTTTGCAAGAATTTTATTGAGAATTTTTGCACTGATATTCATAAGAGAAATTGGTCTGAAGTTTGCTTTTATTGTTGAGTCTTTGTGGGGTTTTGGTATCAGTGTAACTGTGGCCTCATAGAATAAATTGGATACTGTTCCTTCTGTTTCTATTTTGTGAAATAGATTGAAGAGTATTGGTGGTAGGTCTTCTTTGAAGGTCTGATAGAATTCTGCACTGAACCCATCTGGTCCTGGGTTTTTTAGTTGAGAGACTTTTAATAACTGCTTCTATATCTTTATGGGTTATGGGACTGTTTAGATGGTTTAGATATATATAAATTTTCATATGAGTTTATGGTTTTTCTTGGTTTTGGTAATAGTTTCTACAATACACTACAATTTTATTTATACAGAAGAATTAAAAATTAATTTGATTGATCATTTCTCATGTGAGACACAGGTCTTTTGGGGTCATTGAGAAATGATTCAATAAACAATGCAGAAATGTTAATCATAATTGTACAATTTGTTGTTTAGGAGTAGAACTTCAAGTACTACAAGGGAACCTTAAAGTTTGTTTGCTATAAATATCAAAGTATAACCAAAAAAAAAATAGGAAAATCATTGCTGATGTTATATAGGATAAAATAACTTCTGATTTCACATGTATTTAAGAATCGTCAGAAGCAGTGCGGTTCCTTCATGAACGTTTTAGAGGAATTCTAATTGTTCCTGCTGCCTTGACATTATTACTAGCTTGTATGCCTCATCAGTTTAAAACATTTACTTCTGTGACTGCTGAACCATTGAGAAAATTGGTTCGTAAGATCAATATTCTTTCTCTGAAGTGGAAGAAGCCATACCCAGGTGTCTGGCAATGTTTATTCACTAAAAGCAGTTCATTTTCTACTGTTGTTAGTGGCAAAGTGACACTCCATTTTAGGTCTTTAATCATTTAAATCTTTGCTGTAGAAAGGTACAATTTCTAAGCAAAAAGAAAAAAAGAAGAAAGTTCGATGTACTTTCAAATAAAATCGGCCAATCAGTCAAAACAGACATCTTCATCACCACAATCAGCAACAGCTGTATCCTAATTTAGGCTATGATTCTGCAGGTGTTCAAAGAAGGTTATGTAAAATAAATCTACTTATTTAAAGTGTTTTGAAGCTTTATAAATTTTGTATAGATAAGATCAGGTACAGAATTTATAGGGACTTTTCAGACTCAGTTTTCAATGACAAGACTCTTGACAAAGAGGGAAAAATAAAATCTTGAAAATTTTGATAGATATTGTTCACTTATATCTATAACAATAGGCATTTGAGCATCATCTCATTTGATGAGTCAAAACTGATGGTACTTTATGAAGTTTTCAACTTTCTACAAAAATCGATTAATTATCATCAGGTTCTGTGTATCATAGCCATATACAATTAAACTTATTCTGCTGAGTGATAAATTTTAATAAAAGTTTTCTTCTTTGAGTTTAATATGTTTCATTAAAATTTGCAATTGCTATGATCTCAAATTTCCTCAAGTTACTTCTGAGATTGATAAATTTGTATTTCATCAATTGTATTGAGTAATTAGGAAATACATGGCAGTTTTAGAATACTTATTCTGAATTTGTGGAAATAGAAAATCATAGCTTTTAAGTTTCTTTTAAAATAATTATGTTTTTAAATGGAAATTTTCAAACAAGTAAACACAAGAACTTCTATACACATTCTTATTTCAAAGAATGGGTAGTTCTTCCTGACTCTGCCTCCATTCACTGGAATTTATGTTTATGCATTTTATTGCTTGAGTTTTACCATGATTTGCATATTTATCACACTGGGAACTAGCAAATTTAATTATATAATGTTTGTATGATGTTGTGAGATTTGAATATTCTCTGTAAGGGCTTAGTGTCATTGTTGTTATTAAACTTCAGAGCTGGCAAAGCTGACAGCAGCCTAGGAAATTGTTCTCCTAGGATTAGATTAATTACTTGATCTGGATAAATAATTAGGATATTAAAATACTATTTTTTAAGAAGGAGGAAGTTTTGGTTGTTCTTACTATTCTTTTATAAGGTATAAGAATACATTTAAGATACGTAACAATTTGGCTAGCAGCTGACTTGCTAACAGAAATGATAGAAGGTAAAATATATTCATTTTTATTAAAAGACTGAGAGAGGTATTACTAATATTGAAATCTTTAGATATAGTAAAATCATGAGGGATTTAAATTCAGGAAAAAAGTCTATTCAGGCCTGGTAAATTGTTCAGAAAGTTGAAGGACTTACTGTTTAAGCTTAGCTACCTGCATTCAATCCTGAAACTCATATGATTGTGAAAGAGAGAAGAGACTCCACAGAGTTCTTTCTGACCTCCTCACATACTCTGACGCATGTATGCACATAAATAGTGTTTGTGTGTTCTCCCGGATATATGCATGCAAAATAATAATAAATAAAAACAAACGGTTGTGCAGCATTTACAGTGGGAAATATAAAATATTACATTGAATTCATTTTATGTGAAATGCATTTTCATTTGTTTATAAGCAAAGGAATCTAAATCTGAAACCTGAGGACATTTTCTAAACACATTTATTTAAAGGAAGACTCTATTATTAAAGTACATGGCCAGTGTTCAGTACTATCACACAAACTTCTCAGCTCTCCAAAGTGTCCCCATGCTTCAAGATCACTTCTTATAATTCTAAACACCTACATCTTTGATTCCTTTCTATTATTTTAAATAATATTATAGAATAATAAATTATGCATTGTTCTGAATCTGTTCCCCATTAAGTAATATCTTGATGTGTGATTCTTTCATGTTTTTCATCTAAAATCCAACTCATTTTTATTTGTGACATTTTGCATGATGCTGTGTACTTGTAGAATACTATTAGTATTGTTAAAATGTTGATTGTTTCCAGATTGGGATTATTAATAGTGTTTCTGTAGTCATTTCATTTGAATTGTACATATTTTATTTATTTTTCTGTGTGTGTGCCTAAATATTTATATCAAAGCATGTATACACGCTTATGACATCAGAGGAATGAAAGAATAGGTTTTCTGGACCAACCATGTGGATCTTGCCAGTCAAAATTGTACCTCAGCCTCTACGTGCTTCAGCATCCAATGTGATGGGTTATAACCATTTTTAGTTAGTTTTCAATCGCTGTGAAAAATCATTACTGTGAAAGCAACCTATAGAAAAGTTTATTTGGTCTCATAGCTACACAGGGAGAAAAGTCCATCATGGCAGAAATGCATGGAAGCAGACAGCAGACATGGACAGCTGGAGCATAAGCTGAGAGCTCTCATGAAATGAGAAGTCGAAGCAAAGAAAGCAACAGTAAATGACTTGCATCTTTTAACTAAAAAAGCCCCATCCAGTGACATACTCTTCTTTGCACAGTGGATTTCAACCTTCCTAATGCTGAGACCCTTTATATACAGTGGAATACTTTTGTTAGCACTCTGGTACTCAACATTCCCAATGATGCCACACTTTAACACAGTTCCCCATGTTATGTTGATGCCTCACCATAAAATGATTTTCTTAGCTACTTCATAACTGTAACTTTACTACTGCTATGAACTGTCAGGTAAATCTCTGTTTTCTGGTGATCTTAGAGGACTTCTTTGAAATAAACAGTCAACTACCAAAGAGGTCCTGACCCACGGGTTGAGAAATACTGCTTTAGCACACCAAACCCCTCAAACTCCTTAAATAGGACACATACTACTAGGTACCACATATTCAAACACTTTGCCCTATAGGGAACTTTTCACTCAAATCATCACAGACTGTAAGTGGCAGCACACCCTTCCTTCATGTTCAGGTACACTTTATTCTGACAAAAAAACAAACAAGCATATTAATAAGCTCCCACCACTAACCATATGTATCTATATAACAGGGTAAAAAGCAGAGATAATATGTTCCAGAAAATATTCTTAACATGTAACCATCATGTACAGATTAATGGCCTAAGTGAGAATTTCACTTATTTAGACTATTTCCCATACATTACACTATTAGCTTGCCCAAATTTTAAAAAAGCATTTTTCATAATATTATGTATGGAGTTTAATAACAAGATAATTTTCTATTGAAAGTATTTCTTTCATTATTCTTTTCTCTAGTTTTTAATATATTATCTTATTTATTTACATCCAAATGTTGCCCCTCTCCCAGAGATCTTCACACTCTCCCTACTCTTCTTTGTCTCTTAGAGGCTGCCCTCCCTGGGCAACTTCCTTCTCTGGGTCATCAAGTCTCTACATGATTCAGCACATAGGAGAGGTCCTATGGAGCCAGATAAGGCAGTTCTTTCCTACATATGTGCTAGGGGCCTCAGACCAGGCCATGTATGCTCATTGGTTCGTAGCTTAGTCTCTGGGAGCTTCCAGAGATCCTGGTTAGTTGACACTGCTGGTTTTCCCCTGAAGTTCCCATCCCTTTCAGCATCTTCAGTCCTTCACCTAACTCCTCCATAGGAAACCCCAACCTCAGTTTAACAGTTGGCTGTGTGAGTATCTGCATCTGTTTCAGTCAGCTGCTGGTAGAGCCTCTGAGACATGACAGTTATGCTATGTTCATGTCTGTAAGCACAACATAGCATCAGTAATAATGTCAGGGTTTGGTGCTCACATGGGATGTATCCAAAGGTGGACTGGTCACTGGTTGGCCATTCATTCAGTCCATACTCCAGTTTTGTCCATCTATTTCTTTTAGACAGGAACAATCCTAAATCAAAAATTTTGAGGTAGGTTGGTGTCCCCATCCCTCCACTTGGGACCCTGTCTAACTTCTAGAGAGGTGGTCTCTTCAGATTCTATCTCCCCATTGTTGGGAATTTTAGCTAAGGTCACCCACGTTGAGTCCTGTGCACCTTTGACACATCAAGTTTCTGGGACTTTCGAGAGGTTCCTCCCATACCCCAACCCCCATTTCTGACAGCTGCATATTTCGATTCATTCTCCTGGTCCTGGGGCTTCTCTCCTATCTCCCACGTATTTAATCCTGTCCCCCTCTTTATCTAGCCCCTTATGTCTTTTACTCATGTTCCTCCCTCATTCTGCCTCCTATGATTATTTTGATGCCCCTTTAAAATGGGATTAAAGCATTCTCCCTTGGGCCCTCCTTCTTGTTAAGCTTCATATGGTCTGTGAGTTGTATCTTGGGTATTCTGAACTCTTTGGTTAATATCCACTGATCAATGAGTATGTTCAAGTCCTTTTGGTTTTAGGTTACTTCGCTCAGGATGATATTTCCTAGTTCCATCTATTTGCCTGCAAAATTCATGATGTCCTTGTTTTTGATAACTGAATATCATTCCATTGTGTAAAAGAACCACATTTTCTGTATCCATTATTCAATTGAGGGGTATCTGGGTTGTTTACAGTTTCTGGCTCTTAGAATAAGGCTGCTATGAGCATAATGGAACATGTATTCTTGTGATATGGTGGAGCATTTGGGGGTATATGCAAGTAGTTATTTAGCTGGGTCTTCAGGTAGAACTATTTCCAATTTTCTGAAGAACTGCCAGATTGATTTACAGAGTCATACCAGTTTGCAATCCCACCAGCAATGGAGGAGTGTTCTCCATTCTCTACATCCTGGCAAGCATGTGCTGTCACCTGAGTTTTGGATCTTAGCCATTCTGATTGGCTATAAGGTGGAATCTCAGAGTCATTTTGATTCGCATTTCTCTGATAACTAAAGACTTTAAACATTTCTTTAAGTGTTTTTAGGCCATTCCTCTGTTTAGCTCTTTATCCCATATTAAATTGGGTTATTTGGGTTTTTTGGAGTGTAACTTCTTGAGTTCTTTATATCTTTTGGATATTAGCAATCTATCAGATATAGGGTTAGTGAAGATCTTTTCCCAATCTGTAGGCTGCTGTTTTATCATATTAACAGTGTCCTTTGCCTTCTATTTTCAAGAGGTTCCATTTATCAATGAGTTCCTAGAACCTGGGCCATTGGTGTGCTACTCAGGAAATTTCAGCTGTGGCAATGTGTTTGTCTTCCCAATTTGTCTTCTATTAGATTCATCATATCTTGTTTTTTTGTTGGTTTTTATTTTCAGGCCCTTATCTACTTTGACTTGAGCTTTGTGAAGTGTGATTTATGGATCAAATTGCATTCTTCTATATGCAAATTGCCAGTCAGACCAGCACTGTTGTTGAAGATGCTGGGTTTTTTGTTTTTTTTTCCACTGTATGGTTTTGGCTTCATTGTCAAGAAGGAAGTACCTGTAGGATTGTGGGGTTTTTTGTTTTGTTTTTCCTTTTTTTGTTTTTCTGGGTCTTTGATTCTATTCCATTAATCTACTTGTCTATGTCTGTATGAATACCACATGTTTTTGTTTATTTGTTTTGTTTTTATCACTATTGTTCTGTAATTCAGCTTGAGAGCAGGGTTGGTGATTCCCCCAGAAGTGTTTTTATTGTTCAGAATCATTTTGGCTACACTGGGTTTTTGGTTTTTCCACATGAAGTAGAGAATTTCTCTTTCAATGTCTGTGAAGAATTTTGCTTGGAATCTTAATGAGAGTTGCATTGAATCTGTAGATTGCTTTTGGTAAGATGAGGATTTTCACTATATTAAGCCTATCAATTCATCAGCATGGCAGATCATTCTATCTTCTGAGGTCTTCAATTTCTATCTGCAAACACTGGAAGTTCTTGTTATATAGGTTGTTCATTTGCTTGGTTAGAGGTATAACAAGATATTTTATATTATTTGTATAAAGAAGGCTACTGATTTGTTTGAGTTAATTTTATATCAAGCTACATTTCTGAAGTTGTTTATCCAACATATGTTATTGGGACTCGTTTGTTTGTTTGTTTGTTTTTGTTTTTGTTTTTTGTTTGTTGGTGGGGTTTTTTGTTTGTTTTGTTTTGTTTTTTGGGTGTTTTCTTTGGGTGGGGGGATTTATATTCCCTCAAATCACAGAAGTATGAATACAAATATAATAGAATCTAACTTCCTGTGGGAGAACATGTGATGTTGTCTTTTCAAGCTCAGATTTATACTCAGTTTATACTCCAAACAACACCCTCCTTTCCAACATTTGTTGTAACTTTTTCATGGATGACAACCATTCTAGAATATGTGAGACAGAATCTCTGAGTACTATTTCTTCTTTTATTTTTGAGAATATATTTTTTTCCTTTCACCAAATCCTCCCATATAACCTTCTTTGTGATCTTCCATATACATGGCCTTTTTATTCATTATATATATATATATATATACACACACACATATATATTGTATACATATACACATATAACTAAATATATAAGTACAAGCTGCTCATGCTGTATGGTATATATATATATATATATATATATATGTTTTATACATGTGTTTATATCACAACATACATATTATATATACATATACATGTGTGATTTATGTTATATATAAACATTATATTTATGTTATACATAAACATTATATATAACATATATTAATATATGTTATACATAACATATATTACATGTGACATACACATACATGTATGTATGCATATGTTTTCAGAGATAATCATTTGATATTGGATAACCAATTGATATGCTCTTTTCCAATAAAGATTTCTTCCACTCTCTGCAATCCTTAGTTGTTTGTAGTGCTTTGTACAGGATTGAGGCCTGCTGAGATTTTTCTTGTACATACTTCTTAGTTTGGGTATTTCCCATCTCAGGTCTTGGAGGCAAGGGGAAATGTGGGGAGTTTCACTGTGCTTATTCCCACGAGCCACCCAGTGGGAGTTGGGCTTCAGGGAAATACTTATATACTGCTCAGGAGTTGAGAAAATGCAGTCAGAGATGTGGAAAAGCTGAAGATGGTATTACCTGGCTTCTGGACCTCAGTCACCACTGGAAAACTGCAAAGAGAAAACAGGAACAAAGTGTCAGTGTTGTGTGTCTCCAGGCCTGCGATGCGGCCTGAGATTAAAATACCTTTTGCAGGGAGGAATCTCTGGAAAAGGAAGCTTATTGGCCACACCCTCAGGGCTTCTAGGTACCTCATTAGCATGAAGAACTTTGTTCTGTGTCTAGCATGACCAACTTGTGAAGTATGGCAAGTGTTCTAGGCTAGATATCTCACGGGGAGCAGTGGGGAGTCACCTAAGTCTCAGGTATGTGCCCATCGAGTTTCTGGGTCTCAAACCACTGTACCCACTGAGGGTCCTTGGATGGTTCTGTGGTCCCTCACATATTAGCATACCTATTGTTTTAAATTTTCATTTTCCTGATGGTTAAGTATATTGAACAGTTTAAAAGTATTTATTGGTCATTCATATACATCTTTTGGTAAAGTATTATTCAGTTTCATAGCCAAATGTTGCTTTTTAATTTATTTTTGCTTAGTGTTTCAAATTATTTGCATATTCTAGATATTAGTTTTATATCTGATGTATAGCTATTAAAGGTCATCTCCTATTCTGTAGGCTGACTCTTTATTTGGCTAGTAGTTTTAATAGAATAATTTAGTTTCATGAGGTCCTATTTTCAATAATCATATTTCCTAAGTTTCTGAAAACTGTCAGGAGTGTCCTTATCTATGACACTATCCTGAATTATTTACACACATTTTACTCCATTATACCTAGTTTCAGATGTTAAGTCAATGCATTTGATCTATTTAGAGTTGATTTTTGTGTAAGGTGGGAAGAATGGCTTCCAGAATCATTCTGCTGCATGTGGTTGCCTAGTTTTCTCAGTAACATTTGTTTAAAAGATTGTCTTTTCCTCAGTGGGCATATCTTAGTTACTGTTTTATTATAGTAAAACCTGGACAAGAAAACTTTTAAATGAAAGCAGTTAACAGGCAGAATGCTTACACTTTCAGAGGGTTGTCAATGACCATCATAACAGAAAGCTGGGCAGAAGGCAGGCATGCATGGTTTTGGAGCAATATCTAAACAGCTTATGGCCACATTTCATGTGAGCAAAGAGAAGGTCTCAGCCTAGCATGGGCTTTTGAAATGTCAAAGCCCAAGACCAACGGCACACCTCTTCTGACAAAGCCAACATTTTTCAACCTTCTCAAACAGCTCACTAACTGAAAAGATAGATATTAAAATATATGAGCCTATGAGGGACAGTCTCATTCAAACCACCTTCGTATTTAGAGCATGCTTTATATTGTAGATACACCCAATACTGTTTTATTTTATCTTGATATCAAACAAAATTGTGTCAATTGGCAGGAAATGGATTGGGCATCATTTTATTAAGTGAATTTGGCCACTTTCCAGATAAGTATCATACTTTCAGAATTATACAAACTGGTCCAGAGGATTAAAAATAAAAAGGGAACAAGGAACTAAAACTAGAACTTTCTATTAATGTCGAAAGGACAAAGAATGGGATAATAAGGATTAGGAAAGGCTGAATTGTTTCATTTTAAAATATAAACTTTGTAAATATAAGCAAAGCTTATTCCATGTATGTACCAATGGAACAAACTTTTTAACTCTTTTGTACATTTTCACCCACAGAAAATAAGGGAAAAAAAAGATATTTTGGTCAAACTTATTAAGATATTTTCATCTCTTATCAAAAGCTGAATTTAGCTAAAATAACGTCATTTTAGATGGAAAATTCAATCAAAGGGTACTTTGCATTCTTGAACATAAATCCATAGTATGAACATAAAGAATTATGATATAATGTTGTATACTATTTTTGACACATTAACTGATACTACAATTTTTTTAAATGACATGTTCTGGATTGAATGAGGCAAATAAAATTAAAGGAACATGTAACATGAATAAGATAAAACCAGCAGCATTAATATCATGCAGAAAATGCTAAGTATAGGAAAAATATTATCTTTATTAACTGAATATAAAAATTGAATGGAAATATTTAGAAATAATAAATATTTAAAGTTCTCCTGCTAATTATGATCTTAGTGGTTTTTATTATCCATCTCATGAACCTATCTCAAATAGGAAAGGTTTTTTATGATATGTAATTTGATGTGGAAATGGAAATAAATATATTTGACTAAAAACATCTTCATAATTAAGGTTTGTGAAATCTGTTTTGTTTTAAAACGTAATCTTTTAAATTTGTGGAAGTAAATGTTAGAATGATTATATATTTTAAATTCATTCTGAGTTAATATTTGAACAGCTGGGAAAAGCAACCAGGGTGGGTCATATAGTCTAAGTTGACAGTGTGGTAGAAAAAATAATTTTAGATGATAATTTTTTTCTTTTTGTGGAGCAAACATACAGATCATGGATTCAAGACATTATGGTGACTAAATGAAACACACAGAGAGAAAAGGTTAGTATAAAAAAAGTTTTGTCATGAACAATTTTGTCTGAGTACACAAATATATTAACCTCTACAAGATAGCAACTTGTAGTTTTAAAAACTTGAAAATTTAAATATGATCTGGGCTTGGAGATACTTTTGAGTGGTCAAAATGATAATCCAATTTTATTTTTTGAAACATGCCATTAATTCAGCATTGTAAAAGTTATTATATAGGGCTTTCAGATTTTAAAATAAGGATAATTTTAAATGACTGAATAATGAGAAATCAGAATTTTCAGGAGAATTTCTTACTAAAGTAATTTAATACTTGAAGCTTTAATGAAAAAAAAACAAACATGCACATTAGTATTAAGTGAAACTCTATTATAAAAGAGGCAGTATAATTTGTATTGTAGAAAGTGATATATATGTATTATATAATGTCAGGAGGAATAGAATTATTTATATAAATCTTCATGATTTAGGAACACAAATGGAAAGAAATTATGTCTCTGGTTGCTTTGGAAAGCTAACATATATACATAATTAAAACTTTTAGTCTCTTGGGACTATTACTCTCCTGCAGATAAAATATGCAAATAGTCTTTAATTCAATCATTTTTGTGATAATTATTCTGCCATTGCTATGATGAAATATCATGACTAAAAGCAGCTCAAGGAAGAAAGAATTTATTTTGCCTTACAGTTCCATAGAGATAAGAGACCATCATCGCAGGCATGCCTGCAGGAGCAGAAAGCTGACGATTTGAATCACAGACAAAAAGTGGAGAGAAGAAACTTCAAGTGGCACAAGGGTTTAGAATTCCAAGCTATGAAACTTTGCTGACATAAGATACTAAAATTGACATGGGGCAGAGCAATTTTAAAATGCATAGTTTATATTTTAAAAAAAATACTAGCATGCAAATATATCTAAACAAATTCCCATTGATAAACATAAGACAGGAATAATTATATTAAGGTGCACTTCCTAACCTATTTGACATTTTAATTATTTGTGTGCATGTACCCTAAAGACAAAGCATAGCATAAAAATGTTTTTATTAGTTCATTTTAACAAAATATTTCTTTCAGACAGGTTTCTAGAAAAACCACTAAAACTTACTCTTGTCTGATTTTCTATTTTTCTGTGAAAATTACTTTCTGTACATTTTCTCACAGCTTTAAGAGTTTAAGTCTAATAAATTATACAATGAAGAAATTATTTCTTATTGTATATTTTGTAAAGGAAGAGATTGGAAATTGCAATAGAAAAGAGATTAAAATGGAAATCTGAGTAGCTCTCAAAGTCTCTGCAAAGAAATCCTGAAAAGAGTAATGGAATTTGGAAAACTAATATTGGATTTGGTGATTGTCCTTTTGTGTCGTTTATGTGAGTAGCTGCGATATGAATGGGGAAGAGATTCATAGAGTATGCAGATTAATTCTGAGGAATTTTGACAAAATGTTATTTAAAATGTCATTTTTATGGGCAGTAATTTTAAAAAGCATTTACATCTGGAGAATTGTTGTTATCAGACTGGCAAAAAGGGGAACCACATTCACAATACAGCTATTTCTTTATTCTGTCAACATTGGGAATGAATAAACACAGCACAGTGGTGTACAGCAAGCTCTTTAATATCACTCAGCACACAATCTGAGCCAGTGTGCTAGTTGTGCATATATGGGAAAATAAATGGAAAGTAAAGTAAATGAAGACAATAGAAATTTTACTGACTCAGAGGAAGCATCAAATAAACCAAACTAGAAGGTCATGGTAAAAAAATCAAAACTACTATTTTTCAAAATGTTAAGATCATTATATGCAAAAGAAGGCTAATTAATACTGAAGATTATAGATGGCGATATCCTCAAAGGTAATCAAATACAACATGTTTCTGTGACAGATAAAGAGGATTTGGAGGGCACTAATGTAATTAAATCAGTTTCTTTAATTAGCAATATTGTATCAGAGTTAAGTTCTTTGTTCTTATAAATAGACCACAATTATACAATATTAAAATTTAGAGGAGACTTGTTAAGGGTACATCTAATCTCTTAGTAAGTTTTATGCAAATTGATAATTATTTCAAAATGTATCAGAACATTTCAAAATCGATATCAAAATATTTCTATCAAAGAAGCAAAAGATACAAATGAATTATTTATTAAATATATAATATAACTATCTCTGATATATCTACTATAATTTGTACATATTTTGAAATATTCTCTTATGAAATCAAAGTATTAAAGTTCTCATGTATTATATAAAGCCTATTTCAGCATCCTTTGCACACTGTGGATACATATGTACAATAATATATATTGTATATATTATTAGTAAAAATGTGTTTTATAAAATTTAGTCTACAGAAATATTTCAAACAATTGATACATTGGCTATAGTTCTCATGGTATACAAAGGTGCTATGCTAGATGCCAAAAAAATAAAAAGGGGTCAACAGTTCTACTGTGTGGTAAGTCATGTGACACACAACAATGATTGCATGGTAAAATATTTTCAAGGGGTCAATAGTACCATTTAAATCACAGGTGTAACCAACCTAACTGGATTTAATGTCTGAATTTATTAAATTAATGGAATAATGGGAGAAATTACATTTTGGCTACTATAACCCTAGACAACCCTTGACTAGTGAGGCTTTGAATTCTAAAGTAAAACACACTACCAACAATTTTCTAAACCAGCATGATGTCCACTGAACTTTAAATATTTATTCTTATACCCACAGATAGCTGTAGCTTTCACCTGCTGGGGACCAGCCCCAGTAATAGCCAGGTGCTACAGAGAAGATAAGGTGTCATCAAAGGAGAACTAAACCAGGCATGGTGGGCAGAGGGGTGTTGGGCAGGTAAGGTCACTAGGATCTTGCAGCCTGACTGACTGGCAATCAGAGTGCTTTTATTTATTCAGAACTCAGTTGGCAAAGAAAGATTCATGTTGTTCCAAAACATAGATCATATCATTTTTGTCCACTTCCTTTTGTTCACAAGTTTGATGAACAGTTACAGAACAGAGTTATCCTTCACAATCATTTTCCTTCATCAGCCTCACAACCCAATATTTAAGAATCTAGAACCATACTTTGCCAAGGCATGAAAGCTCTTTCTCAGGCTGGTTGCTCTTGCAGTTTCAAGGGCACTAAACTGTACGAAAATCTCCAAGCCAGCCTGAGCAGATCATCATTTTCAGAGTAGTATATAGTAACTCTTAATGGTCAAAGTGCTAATAATCATTATACCCAAGAAAAATCTTCAAGCCAAAGCTGCTGCAGTTATAATTCTATTTTTGTCATAATAGAATTTTATAAATTTTATTTTTGCAGAATTTATTTATATGTCTACTCTTGGTACTTCTTTGTTCCATGGTTATACCACATTGGTAGGGCCCAGTAAGAGCTAACATTTCTCTTTTTTTAATTATTTCAGACCATTATTAACAAAGAGCTAACTTTTCTAAGAGACAGAGTCCTAATACTTTATTCTTTTATCATTTATCCACACTAATCTTTTTTCCTCAATATAAGCCCCTGGGTAGGGCAGAGATGAGTCCAGCCAATATAATTTGATTGCTGTTTTCTTTTCCTCAAGGAGCATACCATACATGGCCCCCAATCTTATATGTCATGTAACCACCTGCATATAGTAGAAAGTGGTTTTTTTCTCTGCTGCCAACTTCTCTATCCTACCAAATCTGTTTATCATTTTAAGTTTACTTTATTCTGATTATCTTGTTCCTGAGTAAGTACAGGGGCAGTTGTTCTAAGAGTCTTGGAGTCAGAACCTTATAAGTAGATCTCTGGGATCTTTATTTGAGACACAAACTCTGGGGCATAAAGAAAACATTCAAGTAGGGCCATATAAGAATATCTTCCTAAAATCAGGAGAGGTAGTATTCTCAGGGCTTTCCTGAGGAAGCTTAGAAACAGTATTCCTTGGAGGAAGCATAACTGATTCACAAGAAAATTTCCACCAATTCAATATCCTAAGTTGTACAAATATTAAAAGCCCTCAAGCATGCAACATGTGGAGATCATGAAGAACATTGGAAGACATCATGGCAGTGATTGTATCACTTGGCTCAACTTAGCAGGATATTTGTCAAGCAGCTGTGCTGCCTTAATGACCTTGCCTGTTCCCTTAGATATAGCTATAAAACTTAACCTTTGCAAAAAAAAAAAAAGTAGAATTTTTCTTTTCCAGCAGATTGAGACTACTTCAAAAATCCACAAGTAGTCAGAGAACAACTGTAAAAGACAAACCAACAGATCTTCTTCAAGCCAGGGATTTCTATGTATGATAGGGAAACTACACCCATGAAGCCACAAAAGTATGGTTTTATAAACAAGCCAAGTATGCTGACATCACCATTTGGCAGGCCAGACTGGATGAAGGAAATCTTCAAGGCCTTACACTCACACGGAATCTACAGGCAAGAGAAGAGTGATGAGAAAAGGAAATGCAGGCTTCTCCTGGGAAAAGTCCCCTGGTTATCTAATCCTAAGTGGTCAGCCCTAAATAAATATACATTGAGCAATGCTAGATAAACATTCAATATTCTCTCTCTCTCTCTTTCTCTCTCTCTCTCTGTGTGTGTGTGTGTGTGCAAATGTGAGTGTATTTCTCTGTGACAATCATAGAAGTAGTTATGAATTTTATAATGAATGTCCAGCATGGGAGAAGATCCATAGAGAAGAGGAAAAGGCAGAAATGATAAAAAGCAGAGCACTCATGTATGAATTTCTTCAAAAATATTTAAAAACCATTACCAACATTTTAATTTAATAATTTAAATATAATGCTATAGTTATTTGATGTATTTGTATTTATTTTTAGTTGAAATAAATGTGCTATCTTACATGTGTAAAAATAATACAATCCCTAATTTTGTTAATCTAACTTTTTAACTTTTTACATTTTTACCTGTTTATATTAGAGACCTCATAGTACTTGTAGAGTCACTTAAGATTCTATCTTACCAGACAGTAGTGGTGCACGCCTTTAATCCCAGCACTGAGAGGCAGAGGCAGGCGGATTTCTGAGTTCGAAACCAGTCTGGTCTACAGAATGAGTTCCAGGACAACCAGGGCTATACAGAGAAACTCTGTCTCAAAAAACCAAAAAAAAAAAAAAAAAAAAAAAAAACAAAAAAACAAATTCTATCTCAGCTCTAAAGGCTAAAAATGATGACATACAAATAAGAGAGACTATGAAGCATAAGTATTTCTGAGTCTGAACTGCTTCACTAACTAATATTTTCTCATTTAATCCACTTACCTGCAAATTGCATGATTGTATTTTTCTCCACAGAAAAATAGAATTACATTTCATATATATTCTACATTTTTATGTGATGGCCCTTTGCTTTGACTCCAGTTCTTAACTATTGTGAATAGAGAGAGATTCAACACAGCTGAGTAAACTATCTATAGTAAGACATCAAATCTTTCAGGTATATACACCAAGGAGACATAAAGCTAGATCATTTGGTAGATCTATTTTTATCATTTAGGCAATTGTCTACACTGATTTCCATAATCGTTGCACCAATATACAATTCAGAGTGTTGGACATGAAGGTCAGGTCATACATGGTATGAATGGGAAAAGGGAAATTGTTGGGGTGAGCTTTAATGGAGGGGTAAGAAGAAAGCATAATTAAAGGGAGATGGAGAAAAGAGGAGAAAAAATACATTAAGGTTTGAAAAATCTTCAGGCAATACTTATCGTATAAGCTTACCTAAAATGTTATATAACACTATAAATATGTATTATATTTATAATACATATTAAATTAAGTTATGCCTGATGAGGTGATAATGCCTTCTGTAACAGCCGTAGCCTCTTTTTTAAAGTTACCTCCCTGGGAAGTAGCCCCAATAGTATAAGGAAGTTCTATGTAAGTTGCCAAATTAAGAAAAGCAATCAATAGTTCCTACCCAGTTGTCACAACAGCCACAATGCCATCTGAGGAAGATATCCTCAGTGGTGCAATTGTAGCAATTTTATATCTCAGATAACCATGTCTAATAAAACATAAGGCCTTCTCATTAATGACTAATGCTAAGTGTCAATTGTCTTGCTGGAACCATTAAATGGGGCCTAGAAAAACTATTGTAGATTAAAAACAATTTTCTTAACATGACCAGAACAATAACCACAAAACAAACATACTAATGTAGGTGGGGAAACCTCTAGAGGCTTCTAACCTAAACAAAGAACTACAAGCAAGTAAACAAAGCTAAGAGTAAGAAAAATAGTCTTCCTAAGGGAAGAATAGAATGATAGAACAAATAAGCAGCCTAGAGAATGTGAAAGATCTCCACCAACCCTACATCTATCTGCCTTACAGAAGTTTGCAGTTTCATGAGGTCTCATTTATTAGTTGTTGATCTTAGTGCCTGAGTTATTGGTGTTCCGTTCAGGAAGTTGTCTCATGTACCAATGTGTTCAGGGTTAATCTCCACCTTTTATTCTAATTGATTTAGTGTATCCAATTTTATATTAAGGTCTTTGATCCATTTGGTCTTGAGTTTTGTGCAGGATGATACATATGGATCTATTTGCATTTATCTACATGTTAGTACAGCATCATTTGTTTAAGAAATTTCTTGGGTTTTTTTGTTTTTTGTTTTTTGTTTTTTGTTTTCCATTGTATGGTTTTGACTTCTTTGTCAAAATCAAGTGTCCTTAAGTATATAGGTTTATTTGTGGGTCTTTGATTCAATTCATTGGTCAAGCTGTCTTTTTTATGCCAATATAATATGCTTTTTATTACTACTGTTCTGTAGTACAGCTTGAAATCAGAAATAATGATAATTCCAGAAGTTCTTTTAATGTATAGTAAATTTTTTGCTATCTGGGCATCTTGTTTTTGCATATGAAGTTGAGAATTCACTTTTTAAGGTATGTAAAAATTGTGTTGGAATTTTGATGGGAATTGAATTGAATCTGTAGATTGATTTTGGTAAGATGGCAATTTTTACTATGTTAATTCCACTGATCCATGAGCATGGGAGAGCATTACATCTTCTGATCTCTGCATTAATGTCTTTCTTTAGATACATGACTTTCTTATCATACAGGGTTAAATATCTAAAAAATCATGTTATTATTTTAGTCAACATTGATAACTCACAGAGCACTCGTTTTGTGGGGAAGGAGAAAATGCTATTAGTATATTGTCAGTACTGTGTTAGTATTAGAGACAATGCTTTCCTTATTAGCTGTGAGAGATGCTTGGCTTCTAGCAGAAAAAAATTCCTCTGAATACTACACAGTCAGCCTCCTAGGTCTGGAAAGCTGAATAAAGTTTGCTAATCTCTCTGTCCATATTCAGCATTGACTTAACTTACTTGTTACTCCTAATCTTTGGAACCTGAATTCCCCTGAATAGTCACCAGCACATTAGGCAATTCCTATATACTTGTGATATCACTGAGAGGTGTCTTTCAAAGAAGTAGCAGTTAAGGCTTATGGATCTTGTCATTTTATTTCATTCTCTGAAAGTGGCGATGAAATACATAAAACACCAAATGACACCATCACTAGAAAGTTTTTCCCATTAGGATGCTTTGGTTTAACAGGGTTTTTATAATTGTTGTAGGTTGTTGAAGAACCAATGCAAGTTGTGTTTGATTGCTTTAGCTGTATGTTTGAGGTTGGTTCTTCTCTATTGGCTGTACCTAGAATTTTATATATGCTAGATAAGCACATTACTATTAAATCATAATTCCAGATGAAGGTTGAGGTTTTAAAGATGTTATATACTACTAATGATTCCTATGATTTGCCTGAAATTCAGTCAGTTATGAAACAAAATTTAGTATATCCAGACATATTTATTATATTCAGACATATTGACTAAATAAAAAATAATGCTTATGTTCCATGAGTAGATGCTTTGATTTATTAAAGAATAATTTTCCTCAGCATTAGAATTGTAATTAATTTTGAAAACAGCTTTCAAAAAGACCATTTTTTTTAGTCCCACAGAAAGAATATAATCCATTAAAACACTGGAAGGTAAGTAGTTGCATTCAAGTTTTTGTGTGAACATGAACCTAAAACACTGATTCTCTACTGTGAAAAACACAATATAAAGGAAATTCTTGGTATAAAATATAGAAGAGAGTGATAGAAATAAAGATCATGGGACACACAAATTCTTTTAAAAAACAGTAAGAGTTGTGATGATTTCTGTTCCTTCTATTCAGTTTCAGTGTGCACTGAACTGAAATTTACTTTTAACCATCTCTAGAAAATAAAAGTTAATCAATTAAAAGTGTGAAAAGAGTTGGTTAAAAATAGAATGAATATTATAAATCCAGGTCTTATTTATATAAAGGTGACAGAAAAATAAAGTTTTGAAGGCAGCATGATAATACAGTGGATAAGATTGGCTAAGATCAAATCCTCACACCAGTCAGAATGGCTAAGATAAAAAACTCAAGTGACAGCAGATGCTGGCAAGCATGCAGAGAAAGAGAAATACTCCTCTATTTCTGGTGAGATTGCAGGCTGGTAGAACCACTCTGGAAATCAGTCTGGCAGTTCCTCAGAAAACTGGACAGAGTATTATCTGAGGACCCAGCTATACCACTCCTGGGCATATACCCAGAAGATGCTCCAACATGTAATAAGGATACATGCTTCACTATGTTCATAGCAGCCATATTTATGATAGCCAGAAGCTGTAAACAGCCCAGATGTCCTTCAACAGAAGAATGGATACAAAAATGTGGTACATTTACACAATGGAATATTACTCAGCTATTAAAAACAATGATTTCTTGAAATTTGCAGACAAATGAATGGGGCTTGAAAATGTCATTCTGAGTGAGGTAACTTAGTCACAAAAGAACATACATGGTATGCACTCACTGATAAGTGAATATTAGCCATCCCATATACAGTCACCAAACCCAGACACTATTGAGGATGCCAGGATGTACTTGCTGACAGGAGCCTGATATGGCTGTCTTTTGAGACGCTTTGTCAGAATCTGACAAATACAGAGGCAGATGCTTGCAGCCAACCTTTGGACTGAGCATGGGGTCCCAATTGGATGAGTTGGAGAAGGGACTAAAGGAGCTGCTGGATTTGCAGCCCGATGGAGGAAGCAACATTGTCAACTGGCCAGATCCACCTGAGCTCTTGGGGACTGGACTACCAACCAAAGAGTGCATATGAAGGAACCCATGGTTCCAGCCACATCTATGTCAGAGGATGGCCTTGTTGGCATCAGTGGGAGGAGAGGTCGTTGGGCCTGAGGGTGTTTAATGCCCCAGTGTAGGGGAATGCCAGTGTGGGAAGGCAGGAGTGGGTGGGTGGGTGAGCACTCTCTTAGAATCAGGGGGAGAGAGCATGGGATAGGGTGTTTTTGAAGGGGAGACCTGAAAAGGGGAAAACATTTGAAATGTAAATAAAGAAAATATCCAATAAAAAATTAAAAAAACCAAACCAAACCAAACCAAACCAACTAAGCAACCAACCAACCAAACAAACAAACAAAAAAATCTTCAGGTGACAGCACATGTTGACAAGGATGTGGAAACAGAGGAATACTCCTCCATTGCTGGTGACATTGCAAACTGGTACAACCACTCTGGAAATCAATCTGGAGATTCCTCAGAAAATTGGAAATAGATCTACCTGAAGATCCAGCTATACTACTCTTGGGGTACATACTCAAAAGATGCCCCACCATGCCACAGGGTCATGTGTTCTACTATGTTCATATCAGCCTTGTTTGTGATAGCCAGAGCTAGAAACAACCCAGATGTTCCACAACAGAAGAATGGATACAGAAAATGCAGTCATTTACACAATGGAGTACTTCTCAGCTGTTAAGAATCAGGACTTCCTGGGTTTTGCAGGCAAATGGATAGAACTAGAGAATATCATCGTGAGTGAGGTAACTCAGACCCAAAAGGACATGCATGATAAGTACTCACTAATAAGAGGATATTAGCCCCCAAAGGACAGAATACAGAGGATACAGTCCACAGAACTAAAACAGGTTAAGGAGCCAAACGGTCCAAGTAAGGATGTCTCAAACCCACTTGGGAGAGAGAAGAAAGCAATCACAAGAGGAGAGGAGGGAGGGACTTGGGTGGGAAATGGGACAGGTAGGGAAAGAGGGGAACATGATCAGCTATTGGGTTAGGGGGAACAGTACTGAAGCCTTGAGGTCCAGGAGAAAGAATGGAAATAGACAACTTTGGGAGGAAGGAGTGGGAAGACCCTCCAGAATGTGTTAGAGACCTAGGAGGTGAGAGACACTTGAGATTCAAGAGGGGAGACCCTGGCTGTGGTGCCTGTCAGTAGGGAGAGGGAACTTTTAGAGCCCACATCCAGCAGAAAGACAGTTCATCAACTGAGAGATGGCATTGCCATTCCTCAGCCAAAAATTCTGTCCCATAATTCTTTCTGTCTGAAAGAATTGCAGGGACAAAAATGGAGAAAAGCCTGAAGTAAAGGAGGTCCAGTGATAGGCCAAAAGTGGGATCCAGTTCAAGGGGAGGCCCCAAGGCCTGACACTTTTACTGTGGCTTTGGAGTGGTCACAAAAAGGGACCTATCATAACTGCCCTTCAAAAGACCCAACGAGCAGCAGAACGAGTCAGATGCAAATATTTGTACCCAACCAATGGACAGAAGCTGCTGGCCCCTGTGGTTGAATTAGGGGAAAGCTGGAAGAAGCTGAGGAGGAGGGAAAACTTGTAGAAGGACCTGCAGTCTCAATAAATCTGGACCCCAGACATCTCTCAGATACTGGACCACCAACCAGGCAGCATATACCAGCTGATATGAGGCCCCAATGCACGTACAGTGGAGCTCTGTGGGGTTTGAATTCAGTCAGAGAAGATTCACCTAACCCCCAAGAGACTGTAGACCCCAGGGAGTACATGGAGGTCTGGTGGGGTGGCGGAGGGGGAAGCATCATCATGGAGACAGGGGAGGAGGTATGGGATGTGGAACAGTCAGAGTGTGGACTGAGAGGTGATAAAATCTGGAGATCTGGAGTATAAAATATAGATTAAATAATTTAAATATATATACCTTATTACTAATCCTGGTGAACTCCCTAGGTTCTAGGTTCAATCTCTAGGAAACTATAGTGGAAAAATCCATCAACTCCTCCAAGTTGTCTTGTGACATCTATACATACACCTTGTACCACAAATAAATAAAAGTAGTTTGATTAAACACTGGAAAATATTGTGAAATGATTCCTTACATTTTCACTTTGTCTCAGAATGGACCATTGTGTTCATAGTCAGCAGAATGGCTGGTTCCAAACCCCTTTTCTTTTTCTTTTTCTTTTTCTTTTTCTTTTTCTTTTTCTTTTTCTTTTTCTTTTTCTTTTTCTTTTCTTTTCTTTTTTTTCTTTCTTTCTATCTTTCTTTCTTTCTATTTATTCATTTAATTTTACATCTTGCTCACTGCCCCTCTTCCACACCACCTGATCCCATCCCCATCTCCCTCTTTTTCTCCTCTGAGATGGTGCAGGCCCCCTTATGTATCCCCCTGTGCCTAATGATCTGGGCAAACACAGACCTGTCTATTGTAGCAAGGTGTGCTATTCTGTGTGGTAGCTGGAGACAAGAGGGATCCCAAAATAATCACTACTTATTGACACAGCAATATATCTTTGATAATGTAGTCAATATTTACTTTAATTATTTCTAGATGAATCCACAGATACTAGAAGTAAAAGCTATAGCTAAATGTGTGTGAAACCAATTCAAAGCAAGATAATAGGTAGGATTCTAGACTGCAAGCAGCAATTTTAAGAGCCAATTAATGGGTTTTTGTATCTTTTTCCTTGTGACCATTGATGTTAGAAATAGATTGAACCCTGTTAAAATTTTATCTGATTATAGAGAACAACTTAAATGTAATAATGTGATTCATTTCAGAAAGATACTTTTTAATAGGAGTTATATAAATACAAAAATATCCTACAAAAGAAGGGGAATGTGGAGTCTGGAGAAATGGCTGAGCATTTAAAAGTAAATTCTTACTGTTCTTAAAGTAGACTCCGTTTGCTGCCCACCACACACAGGGTTCCTCATAACCATCTGTTCCTCCAATTTCAAGGGATCTGATGCTCTCTTATGATATCCACAGGTACCAGGCAGACATGTATTGAATACATGAATACAACTCTCTCTCTCTCATATATATATAATAAAAAGATCATTTTTAAAAGGAGGTGTATGGATTCAAAACTTAAACATGCAATAAAAAAATAAAACCAAAAAAAAAGTAATACAAAAACTTTTCTTAAGAAAGAAGATCAAATAGGAAAATATAAATCAACTCTATGTATATAAAATATATTAGATTGGAAATTAATAAAACAAGTTATACAGATTTTGCAAAAAAAGTTAATATATCATTGGAAACTGTACTGAGCATAAGGAGCTTATAGAACCCAAAAGCTGCCATTGCTATAGTTGCACCTGCTAAATTATATACTTGGATTTGGTAAAGAAATGAGATATTACAATTACCACATGATGTAGAGTTAAAGAATAATTAAGTATTATTTATAAACAAAGCATTCAATTGTGAAAGGTACATATTGTTGCAAAGGGAAAAAAGACGTTGAAAAAAAAATAGTGTTTCCGTCTCCTCTGAATGCTTGAATCTAAAAAAGATAGAATACTACCGTAAATACCCTAGCAGATAATTAGAACTTGTTCCCCATGTCATAGTCTTTGAGCCTTGAGAGCAGCAAAGATTTCTACTCTTGACATGTACAGTGTTTAACACATAGTTATTTGAATAAAGCTATATAATTTCAGTTTGACATTCCAAACTGAATAAGCTGCAAACTTGAATAAATATATACCAAAATGCCAAATTTAAGAAATTATTCAGTCTTTCCATTTACTATATCGATATTTTAAGGAAATTCTGAAAAAAAATGAGAAATATTTCATACTAAACATATTTTACCTAAATGTTTTACTTGCTTGATTATTATTTATAAAAGTACTAGAAACTGTATAATGTGCTTGATAAAAAATACAAACCAGTACAGTATAAATCAAAGAAATAAGGTGCCTAAAACCACAAAAATATTCAACATGAAAATATCTAGCCTGGAAATATTGCTTCTGGCAAATATGATGGATTAAAAGCCTGTGTTAAAGTATATTTAATAATCTGCTAAATTTGTTATATGGTAAACATAGTGGTTTTCTATTTTGCTCAATAAACTGGATGAATTAAATAAAAGCTTCTAATTTCATGCCTTACTTAGAAAATATTTCTCTTTTACTATTAGAAACTGTCATATTGAACTGATTTTCTTTCCAGAATTTTTCTCAATAATGTAGCTAGGGACACACTTATGGAAAATAGCTCAGTATATTTTATAATAACTATTTTATTAAAGAAATTATTTTCACTATTCCTTTTCTTTACTTGCATCTTAAAACTGAATATATTATAATAATAAAACATAATATCAGATGGCACTAACTTTTCATCTATATAGTGTGACTTTTAAGTATCTAAGGAGACTGCAATGACAAATTTTAAATTGTTCTTCAATAAGAAATGTTGCTGGAGGGAGGACAATGAAAGCAATCCATGTAGGGTATGTAACTGTTTCTCACATAAATGAAAGCCAAGATGAAAACAGATGTGTCCTGTAGCAGTGGCCAGAGTCTCCCAGGAAGCTGAAAGCTAAGCATCACTCACCTTTGAAGTAACTGTGCTTGTATATCATGATCTAATTTTCATCTCAACTCATCTTACCAGTATATGGTCAAGGGAAAGCTTTTCACCCACATGAATTCAAAGAACAAAATGAAGTATATAAATAAATGCATAGTTCTACCCACTGATTTCCCTGTTGTTCCTTGAAATTTACTTCAGTGGTTCTATTAGATCAAAAGTAATGTTTAGAAAATATTGTATGTTATGACACATCAAATACTAAGGCAGCTTTTCATGTGTGCTATACGTTTCAAGTAGAAACCCTGTAATATCATTATGTTTTGATTGATCCAAACATGAAGAGACTTAGGAGTGCTTCAGAGGGAGCCTATATTGGCAAAGATATTCTAGAGTTCTGGATCCATGATGAGCACCCAGCTTTAAAGCAATCTATGCCTTTTATGGGAGGGTTACACAGGTTAGGGAAAAAGCTCAGTTGTCTCAGGCTATCATGGAAGAGTTTTCATAAAGTAGCTAGACAGAGGTTTGCGGAAAAGAGAAAATCTGCCTGTTTCCACCAAACTGGAAGCGACAGGCATATATCCTCACTACAGGAAGAAAGAAGCATCCATACACATGCCACTAAATGTCTCCTCTTCCTGTCCTTTCCAAGTCTTTCAAAGAGTCTTCAGTTATGTCCAGAACCCACTGTGTTGTATTCTTTGAAACTAAAGAATCTTCTCTATGAGTCCAGGTTCACAATGACTCCTGTGTGTGCGTGTGTGTGTGGCATTGAATTTGCAAAATGTATTCTTCCAAAAGACATATTCTGTGAGGATTGCTGGTCTTCATTGTACAGGGATTCATGTTATTACTAGATTAAAGCCCAAAGCTCTGTGATAGAAATCTTGGGCTCAAAAAATTCAAGGCAGAAATTAACTTCAGTGGTTATGCTTTTGTAAACACATAGTTAAGCCGCCCAACTGTCTAACCTACTATGACAGCTGAAAGTCATTATCAATCTGACATTGGAGTTTCAAGGTATACTTCATGGGACCTGTGTCCAGATCTTGCCTGGGAATCAAAATGAGACAGTCAAGACTTTCCACAGATAAAGAAGGACCTTTAAAACCCTGTCACCAACCAATTATTTTTATAAATATGCATATAATTTCATATGCTAAAATTATGCCAAATACATGTTATAAATGTGATGAACCCTTAGTATTATGCACTATTAATTTGTTTAGGTTATATTTATTGTGCAGTGTGACCATAAGTTATATTTAAGACATAATCTTATCTTTGACATGTGAATGCCATATAATTTATTACATATTGAAACAGTAGTAGGATTTAATCTACATTCAATTTCATTTAAATGTATATTATAAATATTATATTAATATCTGTTAAAATATAAATAAGTTTTACACTCTAAGTCTATGCCTTGACATTATAATCCCCAAAAATAATTTTAGTAGGAGATGAAGCCTTATGGAAATAAGTCCAGACTGCAGGTTCATCATCATTGTTATGAGTGCCTTATAGAGGAGGCCCCATAGTGATCCATCACCTATTCCACCATGCTTGGCAGGGTTGTGAGGCATCATCTTTGAGTAGAAAGTAGTAGATCCTACTCAATACTAAATCACCTATTTCCTTCTTCTCAGATCAGTCTGATAATCTGTGACAAATTCATTTCAGTTGTTTATAAGCTACCTTGCTTAGGGTATATTTCTATTGAAACCCAAGTAGGCAAAGTTAATAATGGATGTAACTAATCAAATTAAATTCATGTTCACTAAAAGCACCAAACAGAACCATTTTGTTTTCAATAATTTATTTTAGAAACAAAATTGAGATTGTACTCTAATTTCTATTGAGACTATTCCATGTCATTTGTAAGCACAGTAAAAATTATTTTGTTACTTTGAAATTCTATTTTTCCTAGCATATTTTTGCCTTTCTTTCTGTACTCTTAAATTTGCCATCATTATACAGAGTCATCAACAAATTCAAAAGTAAATGAGGTAAATAGATCACATATGCATGGCAAATATTCAAGACAATCAAATATAAGATAAACTCATTTGAGGTACTTGGGAACTTGGAAGTGATAATGAAAGTCTGATTTGGGCTAGGTGACAGAAAACAATGAAATATAATCATTGCTGTTACACCAAGAGATAATTAATAAGTCCTACCCTTAGCTAATTGAATAGCTTCAATGTGAACTCCCCTAAAATCAGACTTTACAAATGAAAATTTTATAGTCTATGTAACCAGAACTTGGAAGTGAAAAGCTTCAAAAGCAAACTTTGTAACCCAAAATGTCTGAATCAATAAATTTTTAATTTGTAATATATTCAAAATAATACATTAGACTATTTAATTGAGTCACAGGGCACAGCTTCTAATGTCTATTATGTCATCATTTTTATTAAAGAAACTACTATTTGGCTTTAAATATTTGAGATTTGTATATGATCTTTTACAGGCCTTATAATAATAAAAATTGAAAATGGAAGCTGAGATTTCTTACAAAGATAACATCATAAATTATTCTAAATCAGTACAGTACCATTCAGTTTGAATGTAGTTTTGCCTAGTCATAATGTGAGAAAAACGAGTTCATAAGTTTTAAGCAAGGAGTATGTATGACACTCAATCGCATGCCAGTTTTTAATCTCTGAGAAGTCTTTGAAATGCATAATTATTGTAAAAATAATCTTTAGTGTCAAGCAGTTTATTTCATTTCCATGAAAAGTTAAAAGAAATGCATCTCAGAAGTGACTTAGTGAATTCACAATGTTTTTTGTCCATTTATATTTCTGTTCTTGGTAAGGAAGAGCCAAGTTAAGGAATGTGAGGCTAAGTGAAGTTAAGAGTTTGCTGGGATTATACTTTAACCTAATGGGAAAGCTTTCCCATTAGATGGAGACAAAAGTGAGAAAACATGAGCACAGATTTTCAATTCATTATTCTACCCATTACCTGCTGGATTTCACCTTAAATATTCTTTGAATCTGTTAATCTGTTTTAGAGAAGTCCACGTGGTGATAATAACTTTTATTTATTTTATTTATTATGTATGTGCATAAAATATAGTGATTTTCCATATTATTATCAAATCAATTAATTTTATAGTGTTTGTATCTCTTATATTTCTGTGTTTCAGTTTTGAGGTTACGATTACTCTTTGCCTTTCTCTTTCTATCCACCAAACTTTCCCATATGCCCCTCCTGCTTTTCTTCAATTTCATTGCATCATTTCACTAATTATTATTGCATGCATATATGAATATTCACATATATTACTAAATATAACATATTTATTCTATATTAAGTTGCGTGTGTGTGTGTGTGTGTGTGTGTGTGTTCTTTTAACAGATTATTTTCATTTTGTTTCCTTGTACTGTTTATGATTAGGAAAAGAATGACAGCTGGAGAGATAACTAGGGAGATAATGCTCTTGCTGCTCTAGTGTGAGTACTAGTGTTGACATCCTATCATCAGCATAAATGGTAGATGAGCTTAATGGCACAACTGTAATCCTAGCACTCCAGAGGCAGAGAAAGGGCAACCCAAGGACAGACTAGCAGAATCAGCTAGCTACTGTTTAGTGAGAGATACTGCCTCAGTAAATAGTATGACTGAGGAAGACATCCATTATAAACCTCTGAACTCCACACATATGTGCACACATATTTACACATGCCCTTACACAAGCACATGCACTCTGTCTCTCCCCCACCCCTCTCTCTCTCTCTCTCTCTCTCTCTCTCTCTCACACACACACACACACACACACACACCATGCATATATATATATATGAACAAAAGCTTCTAAAAAATTCTGTATCTTCAGGGACTGATTGCAGGCACTTCAGTACTGTGGAAAGATTAGTTGTGATGTCACAGGTCCAGAAGTTAATTACTTTTAGATATCTGAAACTGCTATTCTTTGCTTACCTCTGTACTGTATCAGACCTAAAATCTTGTGATAAATAGAAATATTTTTTAATCTA
Organism: Rhynchomys soricoides; assembly: GCA_019843965.1. Lineage (NCBI taxonomy): Eukaryota > Metazoa > Chordata > Mammalia > Rodentia > Muridae > Rhynchomys > Rhynchomys soricoides. Next base: position 12,911,416 of record JADRCH010000040.1, on the reverse strand, counting down.
TTAACTTAGCAGACTCCTAGCATCTACCAATCCATATCTAAGAATATGATCAAATAGCATCTTAGATCTATAAAAAAGGCTTCTCCCAACTCACTGTGACTGCTTTTATATATACCCTCTAATATTTTGAACTGGCCTTGTTTATAGTTTTCTTTGTTCTTTAAAAATGTAAAACATTCATGAAAGTGCTTTGGAAGATGGAATTTGGGATAACTTGAGCTTGTGTTTCTGGGACATGATCATTCAACCGGGCTCCACAACAAACAATCTCTTATTCTTTAAAAGGTGATGCCCATGTCTTTTGCATTAACCCATACACATTCCATTCATGTGTGTGCTTGTGTGTGTGTGTGTGTGTGTGTGTATGTATAAGCATAACATATTAAAAAAGTGAAATAAAGCAATTCAATCATCTTTTTACTTCAGAATGCTTCCTAAACATCTGTTACTTTCACACCCACAGCACAAGATTCTAGAAATATTGAGACAACATCCAAATGGAATGAACAAAATAAATGTGTACTAAATATCAACATTTGTGCACTTAGAACTTGACCCTAGTCTTCAGGAATGCCTAACTAGACATTACAGAAAAGCTGATGGAAGTTCCTTTTATGCTTTATGAATTTATGATTTAACATATTTATAATACAGCTTTGGGAAACACTTCAAGAGCTTTGAAAATTCAATTTTCCAAATCATGATGCCAACTCAAGGTTTTGATACATTATTTCAGAAAAGTTTAGTAGGGGTTATATATGATCTAAATAATAATAATAATAATAATAATAATAATAATAATAATAATAATTATATAATAATAATAATAATAATAATCAGAATCTTGAGAGATGTGCAAGTTTATTGTTCATGTTATTTTCAATCTTTCATTTTTAAACCATACAATATCTTATTTTAAAATACATGTTATTTGCCTCTTCTGCTTTGGTCCCATAAGACAGTTTTCAACAGTATCAGAATGGCAGTGCTATAAAAAGAAGAATAAAACATTTGTAAATTTAAAGTAATTATGATTAAAGTATTTTTATTTGTTTGTTCTGAAGTATAAGATTTTATGCTATTATTTATTTTTATTAATTCTTTAATCATTTTGTACCATGTGTTTTGTAGATCACAACCTGGGATTCTAAGATGGCAGTCAAGTTGCCAATATCCTAGAAAGCCACCAGAGCTTAAACAAGGCAGATGACCATGAGGAAACAGAAAACTAACCCACTAACATTTCCCAAAAACATTATGACCCACGAACCTTTTTTATCAGATTACTTATTCCTCCCTAACAGGACATCTGTAAAAGACAAAAGGCCATATACTACCTGTTAACTGGCCTGATCATGTCACGAAGAGACTCTATTCCCAGTCGTTTACCCTAGAAACCCTGTTCTACCCAAGGGGGGAAAAAATCCCTCTAGAGGAATGGTTCTGCCATTAAGCATTCGTAAACCCTATAAAGCCTACTTGCTACCCAGGCTGGGCTGCTTATTTCTCTTTTCTTGAGACAACCCAACAGTGTATTCCCCAATAAACTGCTTTCTCTATTTATGGGGTACTTCAGTTTGATGAGTTCACTGTGTTTACATACAGTATTAATTATCCATGGATATAATATACAATATGTACATTGATAAACATTTTCATTAGACTGATTAAGTCAACCTAATAAACCCACTGCCTCATATACTTATCTCTTTTTTGATGATATTTAAATTTATAGTTGATAATCTCTTATTATAGTCACTATTATTTTGCAATATGTTCATCACTAAATCATTACTTTTATCTGACTTTAGTCAAAATACCCAATACTCTGTTGAAGAAACTTGAAAACTGGACTCCAGTAGAATGACAGTCTCAAGCAGAGGAAAAGAGTTACTAACAAACAGTCAAAATTTCTGACCCAGAACTGTTCCTGTCTAGAAGAACTGCATGGACAAAAATGGAGAAGAGACTGAAGGAAAGGTGGTCCAATGATCTGCCCAACTTGGGATCTATCTCATGGGAGGCCACAAAGGCCTGACTCTATTACTGATGCTATGGTGTGCTTATAGATGGGAACCTGGCATGACTGTCCTTTGAGAGTCCCTACCAGCAGCTGACTGAGACAGAAGCAGATATTTAACCCCCAACCACTGAACTAAAGTCAGTGACACCAGTAGTTGGATGAAAGAAGGTTTGAAGAAACTGAAGGGGAGAGTGAGCCCATAAGAAGATTAGCAGTTTCAATTTACCCAGATGCCAGGGAGATCCCAGAGACTGAGCCTCCAACCAGGAGCATATGCAGGCTGGATTGAGTCTTGTGCCACAAAGATAGAAGAGTTGTGCCTGGTCTGGCCTCAGTGGGAGAAGATACACACTTAATCCTTGAGAGACTTGAGGCTTCAGGGAAGAGGAGGCCTGGCAAGGGGATAGGACCATCTCAGAGGCAAGGGGTAAAGGAATGGGATGAGGAACTGTGGGATGGGGGACCTAGAGGGGAGGATACATATGTAAATTAAAACAAAAAGCTGAAATAAAGTCTACTTAAAGTCAAAAAATAAAAACAAAACAAAACAAAAGACAAAGCAAAACAATAAAATCTTCGAACAAATTCAATCATTTTAAGTAACAATAACCTTCTCAGTTGCATGTGTCCAGCCTTCAAAATTCTGTCTGTAAAGCAGTATTAAAGTGTGTGTTAGAGAATGAGAATTCTCTTAGAATTCTTAGAGAATTTCTAAGAACTTGCCAGACCACCTTGCAGGATGAGAATGAAAACTAGATAAACATGGGTAATTGGTGAATATAACCATACTTTGACTAGGCTTGCTTAGATGCACATATCCTTGGCCCTCTATTTAAACCTTAATCTCTCTCCAGAACCCAGAAGACTGATTTTAGCAGCAAGTGGGATCTCCTTGTCTTTCTTTCTAATGAATGTATATTGAATACCTTTTTATCACTTTTCAGTTTTAAAGATGTTGTTTTTTGTTTAGCTTATTGAGGATCGGTACCTGGACTTGACTTGTGGCATGAATTTTATCCCCAAGTACAATAACAAAAATAGAGAAATAGAGGATCAGCCAGGCTCCAGACTATATAGCCACTAGGTCCATAACCATACATATGAATAAAACCATCTTGAATCCTTGATTTCTATTTAAGCGGTTCTATAGAACTCAGAAGAAGAAACAGGCCATCCTGTAGAGGCCCACTGATCTCATGAACTGTAGGATCATAAGCATTGAAATGCTTATTTAATCCACTAAAGTATTCATTATGTAGATAATTAATAGATAATGGATGATGCATTAAAATATTAAATATTTAAATCAAATAAGCTTTGCAATTATTTTTCATGAAAAATGAGAAAACAATTTAGGGAATCAGTCAATGAGGTATTGAGTTTTAAAAAATCTGAAGATTTTATACTTTATAAAAGAAAAGAAACCATAGTGAAGGGTAGAAACAAATAGAGATATCTCTTTAAATTTGTTGCTAATTATATATAAGAGGCTTAATTAAAATAATGACATTAAATATTAGTGTAGAAACATTTTTGCATATTTTGGGGCTTTGGATAACATATTGATAGTCTGGGGAAAATGAAAAAATATACTTATGAATCTGTGGAGGTTGGAGAGGTGGCTCTACAAAGAAGAACATAGAATGTTGATCTGGAGGACATAGGTTTGATACCCACATAGTGACTAACACCCTTCTGTAACACCTGTTCCAGAGGTTCTGACATGATGCACAGGCATAAATGAGCAAAAGACACCCAAACATATCAAAACAAGGATAAATAGATCTTAGAAAATACAATAAATAAGTAAATATCTTAGTTTGTTTAATAACCTCAACACACTTTTTATATAAATAGAAAACTCTAGTGAGAATTCTGGAATTTTGTTTCCTTTAAAAACACAGAAATATTATAAATATATATTTTTGTTTTAATCCCATGTATGGGGATATGGAGTTGCTTCAGCAGTTATGAGTTGCCTTTGAGAGGCCAAATCTTTTAAGTTCAGACTCCATTTTAGAGAACCTGACCTAAGTTTGAACTCAGGTAAACTAACAGGAGGCACCTAGCATTAGTTTCCAAGTTAACCCACACTCCACCCCCCAAAAAAACAAAAAACAAAAACACGAGCCTAGCTCCAGTCTCTAGATTAACCCCCAATAAGACCAGCATCTCGAGGTTATCTCCCTAACAGATATGCACCCTCAGGTTACCAGCCCAGCCCCTGCCTAAAGACCACCAATGCAGAGGAAAGCAGAAATTAAGTTTATGGTATGACTCCCAGCACCAGCCAATTATGTTAAAGGCCATGGTAGCTCTCCAATTAGATGATTAAACACACACCCTAGCTTGGAGCTTTCTATAAAGTTTTGTCCCATAGACATAGGGGCTCCTCATCACTAAAACTGTCCTGTGTGATGGTGGTTGTTGAGAGGCCTGAGCTAGCTAGCATGAATAAAAATACACATCTGTGATTGTATTAGATTGGCTCCTGTCTGTTTTGGGAAGATTGCTAATATTTTCCTGGCACTATAGTTTGTTCTCTTAGAGGTGTGGTCTTGTCAACTGCAGATAGTTTCTGTAATTATATGATATTTGGAAATCTGGGGACCTTTCAGGGGGTATGTAAAAGCTAGGGCCTTGAGAGGCAAAGTGGGCTGTTGGTGGGTTGTTGGTTGTTGTTGGTTGTTGTTGCTCATTGTTTGTAAATTGGTGTATGAAAAAAGAAACAACAAGAAATTACATATCTTTCTGGGGAAGATCAAACATGCCTAAAGGAACTCAAGAACCTCAATCAGCAGGAAGTAGTTTAACAATACAGTGGTCCCATTTCTGAGTCATGATTTTATTCAGAAATCTCTTCCTTTCCTTCCTATCTTTTTTCTCTCATATCTAGTGTTAGGGGGTTGAAAGGGTGAAAGAAAAGGGATGAAGAATAAAGAACCCAAACAGTAGTAAAGGACTGGCTATAGAATCATGATGACATCAATTGATAATACAAAAAAAAATTTTCATGAGAAATGCTTTCTAAGATCTAAAACATGATTTTACAACTTATGCATGTCTTGTTGAGCTATGGTACTTGAATGCCATTCTACATATAAATTCTGAGATATTACATTTTTATTTTTGTTCATTCAAAATGGCCCTTCAATACTGAAAACACTATTGTTTTCTAGACAGCATTTTGGAACAATATTTTGCCTTTATTTTTCAAAAGCCCATAATTGTGGGACTCAGATAATTTTCATACATTAATGTTACTTATGTAACAGCAAAATTAAACACAATTACAAACTAGACTCCTGTTTTTATGTGAAATTTCTATGTGCTATATCAAATAATACATAAAATATTGATGTTGAGTTCTAAATTGAAGTGACGGTATTTAAGTAGAGGGAAGAAATCAAAGAGTGAAGGAAACATCATGTTCCACACATATTCCATTAAATTCAGTGTTCTCAACATGTTCTGGGAGTTGGTGGTTTTTTATTTTGAACAAATAACTTCAAGTCTTCCAATATCAAACAACTCAAATAAGTAAGAATGTAAGTGAGGTTTAGCACATTAAAAAAAAAAAAATCAATCAGATCTTTTTGGCAAAGAAGGGAGGAATGACTCACTTTACTGAAGTGACTGAACTAGGCCACCACTTAATTGGAAATGGCACTATACTTAAGAAATGGCAACAAAATGATGGCAGGAGCCTGGAGACGTGGAATTTAAAAAGCCAGCAACATTAGGTGAGTAATTTTTCTTTGATCTTCTGTAAATGAGCTGAGAGCTAGGGAACTGAGCATTTGGAGGAAAGGAGAGGTCCTTTATCTACCATACAGCATCTTTCATGTTGCAAAACAGACCTACTTTATGTGTACTACTTCACACAATTTGTAGAGTTGATTAAGAGTTCACTTTCTGCACTTTCCAATCAAGTAGGAATTGCCTGATTCCTAATGGCTACATGTCTCTAGAATAAAGCAAAGACAGCAATCTCCAATAGTCTATCTATAATTTCTTATTTCATCAATACTTAGATTTCAGAATAAACTCTCAAATGTTCTGGTCTCACTTCAAGTATACATGCACCCAAGTCATCAATGAAAAATCCTTTTACCAATACTAGGTCCAGATGTGACATGAGGATATTGACTACATTGCATATAATAAAGATATAGCATAGACACAAGCTTCTGAGTAAATTGTACTGTTTTCTTTTTTTTTTTTATGTGTTTTACCACAATATTTTCTTTATGCACTGAGCTAATAAATCTATGTTAAAACTGTCAGATAATGAAATAAATTCACTTTTGTGATTAGTAAGAATCCCAGCCAGATATTTTCTTTTGGTAAAATGGGGTTTGTTTTGTTTTTATAAAGCATTTATTGTGTCTGGGAGTCAATAATAAAGAGCTAGTGTTAGTAGTTCAGTCTGAACGAGGACTTTTCAGGCAAACAACCCACTCTGTCTTTATGGAGACAGAAACCATTGGCAGGGAATGGTTAGTCACATGAATTAATACCCATGTTAGCTCAGTTCATAACTGTTAATTATATGTGTGTGTGTGTGTGTGTGTGTGTGTGTGTGTGTGTGTGTGTAGACCAGAGGTACAGGCTCTATTGATACCAAGGAAAAAATAAGAGCAAAATGAGAAAATGGAAGGATAACTATTAGGAGGGTTTTAGACTTAAACATTGATGGTAAGTTCTAAAAATATTGACATTTCTTCATGCAACATATCACAACCAGGTGAAAGTGTATGTCTTCTTTTTCTAAACTGCAATTCTAAAGAACAGAAGGAGGTAAGTTCTTAACAAGTTAGGGCCCATTAGATAATAGATTTTTAGTACATACATTCTTGAATTCAGTTGAAACAGAAAAAAAATCAAAAAAAAAAAAAATGAGATGAGATTTGAGGGGTGGTATATTGAAGTCTTTTACCCAATGCTGCCTTCATCCATATTTTAAGTTGGGTATAAAGGTTTACCTGCACATAGTGAATGGAAACCTAACTAACAAATAAGGACAGAGGCACAATGTTGTAGCAGTTATCTGAGTCACAGGAAGTCGCAAGTGAATAACTATATCACGCTTACTAAATAACATAGGCATGACCACTGAACCAATCAAGTAAGCATTTAATTGCCATTTTAACATGGCTAATAGTGGTTTTTTTTTTTCCGTTTTCTCTGGTACTGAGCATCTCTATGAATTATTTTTAGTGCTGACTGCTGACCAATCTTTGAATCTCAATGTCAGTTGATGTCTGAAAGACTGCATTTAATTTTCTGTTCTAGAAGCAAAGAAAAGTGAAATGTGACAAAATTAACTTGCCTATTTCCCCAGATCTCCTTCCTCTTGCTAACAGCAGCACCTCTTCAACTAGCAGTGTAATTCAGGGTACTGTAGGTTCTACTTCAACCTTTGAAGGCATAAGCCTCCTTGATCTATTCCAATACTTCTAAATTTATTGAATGTAGAGCAACCAAAGCAATCACAGCTGTCTGGGTATTATCTAAACATATCTGGCTTAGCACACATTCGTATTAACCTAAAAGCTGACTGTTCTCAAGGCACTGTCCTTATTACCTGACAAACTCTCAATTCTCAGGTCTTATCTCCTTCCAGGACACTCACTATGTTCCAGTCACACTATGTTCTGTGTTTCCTAAACATTCTATGTTCATTTCTTAATAGTGTGATTTTCCCCATGTTATCTTTCCCTGTACAGGTCTTTTCTTTATGGAGCTTTAAAAATTGTTCAGTGTTTAGAAGCACTTAACAACTTAACCTTTTGCAGAAGACCCAGGTTTGATTCCCAGTACCCACATAGTATCTCACAAGTTTCTTTAAGTATACATTCTATCTTTGACTTTGGTAAAACATGCTGTTATCATGGATTGTTGACAGTATTTTTAAACACTAACCCTGAATTTCTAAGATGTTGAAATAATGGCTCACAGAATATCTTAAAGTTATATTTATTATGAAGTTTTAAGCCCTCACAGTATAGCAAGGCTTATGAAAATAACAGGCAATTTAAATCAAAATATCTACCTACATTAAATGCTTGTTCCCAAGAACCTATCGGCATCACCTCAAGGGGAACTAAAGTTATATTTGATAATTAATCAGGATGGGTGATGTTAGTAGATCCTAATCTTTAGGAATCCTAAGTAGATTAATCCATCAAAATATTTGGCTTTTCTTTTACTGGCAATGGCCCATCTCATAAGTTCAGCATATTTGAGAATGGTAAATACCTGACACAAAAATATGTTAAATTTGGGTCCTATATCATTATCACAAGTACAGTATAAATCATAAAGCTAACATTTAAAAGCAATGAGAAGAAGTGAGAAGCAAGAAGGAATGTTGAAGTTCATCTCAAGATGTTTCTGTTTAGCTCTTTGGTCAGGTCCATTCAGAAAATCAGTAGTATCACAAGGTTCTTATAAGTTTTGAAATGCCTCAATGATAACAAAAGATATATATCCAAATAAATAGTTTCAATATTTTTGTTATGAACATTTGCAATATTGGTTAAAAAGAAAACAATATCACAAACATATGCATTGTTGTAGGTAGACAGTTTTTTGGTCTGCACATTGATAATGGGCATACTCACAGGATGAGGCTCACAATGTTCTATTGTTGATTGTGAGTATACTAAACATATTTTAAAAAGAAAAAGAAAATCTCAGCAAATTACTTTCTAATTGTATTGTCAATGTGTTTATTCATAGATAATACTAAAAAATAGGCTATAATCAAACTGCTGGAACTAATATTATATACACAGAGTTATAAATTTTAAAATTTTGGTTTAAAATTACATCTAAGGGAGTTAGGAAAGTCAATAATTTGCTAGAATTACACTCATGAAGACCTGAGTTATATTTCTAGGACCAATATGAATGTAGCTGAATGTATTGGAATATACTTGTAGGCATAGTGCAAGGGAAATAAAAAAAAATTAATTTTTGGGGTTCATTGGTGAACCAGCCTAGTCTACTTGGTAAGTTCCATGTCAATGAGAAATATTGTCTAATAAAATGAGACCACAGTGTTCCTCTCCTTATGTCATCAGATGCCAAAGTGCTACCATGGGCCACCACATGCTTCTTCACCAAAGCCACCTTGATCCATGTCCTACCATGAATGAATACACTATATTTCTCTCATGGGTAATCATGTCTGAACATTCCCAAAGTCTGAGTTATAAGACCACATCTTTCTTCCCACAATCTACTTACTTATCTTTGCCATGACTGTAATCTGTGGTGGTAAGGGTGCTAAAAGGAAACCTTTTTTAGCTAAACTCCTTATACACTGACAATATTCTTTTCTTCACAAGATGTCCTAGTTTCTGTAGCCTAGACTGAGATACTTCCAATCCCTACCTCAATGTTGACTGTTTATGGAGAGATTTCCTTAGGCATCATTCTTTCTTCTGTGGCTTTTTTTGTAACTCATGATTCCTCAAGAAGCTCTTCAGCAGCCTGGATTTCTACAAAATAGTGATCACATTCCTCTAACTGCACCAGGTAGCATGTTGCCCCTCATGTTCTAAATTAGAGACTTTTTCTCAACTGAGAAAATGCTTTGTAGTGTCTATTTTCCCTTTAAAACACTGAGGCGAGAGACTCTGGACTCAAAGGGAGGAACCTTAGATGAAATGCTCGACAGCAGGAAGAGGGAACTTACAGATCCCAACTCCAGCAGGAAGACAGGGCATCAAATGAAGGAGGGGGTTGCCATCCCACAGTCAAAATCTGACCACAATTGTTCCTGTCTGAAAGAACTGCAGGGATGGAAATGGAGAGGAGCCTGAGGAAAAGAAGGTCCAATGACATACCCAAAGTGGTGTCCAGTTTAAGGGGAGGTCCCAGAGCCTGACATTATTTCTGAGGCTATGGAGCACTCACAAAAAGGGCCTAGCATGATTGAAGTCCAAAAGACTCAACAAGTAGCTAAAAGAGTCAGATGCAGATATTTACACCCAACCAATGGAATGAAGCTGCTGACCCCTATAGTTGAATTAGGAAAATGCTGGAAGAAGCTGAGGAGGGGAGATCCAATAAGAGGACCAGCAGTCTCAATTAACCTGGACCCTGAGATCTCTCAAACCCTGGACCAACAAAAGGCAGCATATTCCAGCTGATATGAGGCCCCTAACACATATACAGCAGAGGACTGCAGGCTCTGGGTTCAATCAGAGATGATGTACCTAACCCCTCAAGAGACTGGAGGCCCCAGGGTGTTTAGAGGTCTGGTGAGGTAGGGATGGGGATGGGGACATCCTCATGGAGACCTCGGAGTGGGGATGAGGTATGGGATGTGGAACAGTCAGATAGTGGACCGGAACAGGGGGTGGGGGAGGACAGAATTAAAATCTGGAGTGTAAATAAATAAATAATTAATTAATTAAAACAGCCACTTCTCATCCAACCACTACCTATAGCAGCACCTTTATGTGGTGAATCTCTGTTTTACATCATGTTTTAACGTAATGCTCTATTTGTTTTCTTGTCTAGGTATATAATGCATCTGAACTATTTAGTTTTCTTTGAATTAGTACATCTATAGTACATACAGAAGTCTGCCATGTACTCTACAGACAAGTTGTCATTTGGTTTTTGCACATAAATTTTGCCATTGTCAGATATTCCTTTAATCTATGAAAGGATTTTCATCAGGGTAAGCTTTGTCCCAATTTGTACACCTGACTATTGAAATTATCTTGCTTTCTAGTATTAGCCATTTGACTCCATGGTCTTACCTTCCAAAATCTGCTTCTGGAATACATGATAAAAATCTCTGTATTCCCTTACACTGGACCAATATTCTTCAGTCTTCTCCAAGATGAGAAATCTTCTGGGCTCATGATAATAAAGACCTATTTTCCTAAGTGCTCTTACCAGAATGAACATTCATTGTTCTACTGTTAGAAGTATTAACATGAACGTTGGAGAGAATCCCTGATGTTAGACCATTATATATAGTTGCTTTTCTAGACATAGTTGTTTTCCTGAGCATTCCTGAACTGATCCTAGTCATCCATAATGGTAAATAATTGATAATAAGAAAGAATAGATGAATAATAACTTGTTCTCACTTCAGTATCACCCATACTAAAATTGAAACAATATAAACAAGATTATCCTTGTCCCTGCCTAAGAATGATACACAAACTCATAAACCATTCTGTATTTAAATAAGAGCCATGTGGCCATGGGTATGCATAGTAGTTTCCAGGAACCTGATGATAAATGCAGTTTTGATCTATTCTATGCAGGTTTCAAATCTACTATTCCAAAATCTGCTATGCTAAGATGATTTAAAACCTCATAGTAGTTGTTCAGTCTCAGGGGGATTCTTGGAGAGAGGTTTTCTATATCTTTGCAGACATGTGTGCTAGTGTCTTCCATAGATGAGCCAAGCAACTGTGTAGTATATGTAATGTAATAAATATAAGATGAAGATAGTATCCATAAACCTGAATAGGCTAATTGTACTCTGCAGGGCATAAAACTATTGGAAGATTGTCCAAGAAATACATCAATTGTAATTTGTTCTTTGGTATTGGTCTGAGCCTGGGTATAACAATTGTGAATTGGTAAATAATAGATTTTGTGGTTTTGAAGCCTTATATGACTTTATGCTCTGTACCTATCCTTGAATGAGCTATACAGTAGAGAATAGCATCTCTTCTGCAGTGCATTTATAGTATAGTAAACTGTGGGTACCATCTCTGACTGTAATTTTCCAACTGGGAAATATAAGAGAGTTATAGGGACTAAAGTGAGAGGCATAAAGGTTTTCTGAAACTAGATGTCAAAATCTTAACATAACCTGTTTTTCAACAAAAACTGCAAAAGATATTTCTAAGAATTTACAGTTCTTAAAACAGAGGATGTATTGTAGTTACAGTACATAATATGAAATGGATAAGAATATTATAATATATATTTTTTATTAGTTTCACAAAATAAAGCCATAGCTATCAAACAACTGACCCAGTAAACATAATAATAACAAAGCACTATTTTTTCTGATAGCGTATTTAATATTCTATATGAATGAGATTCAAACGAACAGTACATACTGAAGTACTTGGTCAGAGACCCTTACTCTCCTAGTAGTTCTGCATAGTATCTGCTTATCTTTCTCTCCGGAAATTTTCTTTCTCCATCTTTGAAATGTCTATATGTATTTTAGGCATTTCTTTAATAATGTGGTCTAGTCATGGTGTTAATATCTCTATAGCTGTTGGATATGTGTCACAGCATGGATTTGAGGTGTCTCTCTGTGGGATAATGTTGGTTCAATTGTATCTCACTCATTAGTCAGCCATACTTTTCTTTTTTTCAGAAACACAGATACAACTCAGATATTTTGCTGATGTCCTAGATTTTTTTTAACATATTTCTAAATTTTTTTTAGTTTGTTCAATTATTTTTGACATTAAGTGATTTTCTTTCCTTTTCTTTCTTTGTTTCTTTGTTTCTTTATTTCTTTCTTCCTTCCTTTCTTTCTTTCTTTCTTTCTTTCTTTCTTTCTTTCTTTCTTTCTTTTTTATACTTTTCAAATGCTTCCCCCTTTCGAGATCTCCCATTTGGAACCTCCCTATCCCCTCCCACTTCCCCCTGCCTCTATGGGGGTATTCCTCCACCCACCCACAGACTCACTCTCATCTTCCCTCCTTGGCAGTCTCCAATATTGGGGCATCTAACATCCTCAGGCCCATGGGTGTTAAATCCTCCCCCTGATGGCTAATAAGACCCTCCTCTGCCACATATGTGGCCATCACCATGGGTCCCTCCATGTGTATTCTTTACAAAGCTTTTGTAAGGCAAAGCTTCTGTAAGCTTCTGTAAATAAGACAAAACAGCAACCAACAGATTGGGAAAAGATCTTTACCAATCCTACGTCCGATAGAGGGCTAATAACCAATATATACAAAGAAACTCAAGTAGTTAGACTCCAGAGATCCTAATAATTCTATCAAAAAATGGGGAACAGAGCTAAACAGAGAATTTTCAACTCGTAGGACTGAGAAGCACCTAAAGAAATGTTCAACATCCTTAGTCATCAGGGAAATGCAAATCAAAAAACCCTGAGATTCCATCTCACACCAGTCAGAATGGCTAAGATCAAAAACTCAGGTGACAGCAGATGTTAGCAAGGATGTGGAGAAAGAGGAACACTCCTCCATTTCTGGTGGGAATGTAAGCTGATACAACTTCTCTGGAAATCAGTTTGGCAGATCCTCAGAAAAATGAACATAAAACTACCTAAGGACCCAGCTATTCCACTCCTGAGTATATACCCAGAAGATGCACCAACATGTAATAAAGACACATGCTCTGCTATGTTCATAGCAGCCATATTTATAATAGCCAGAAGATGGAAACCACCCAGATGTCCCTCAATAGAGGAATGGATCAGAAAATATGGTATATTTACATAATGGAATACTACTCAGCTATTAAAAAGAATGACTTCATGAAATTTTCAAGCACTTGGAACTTGAAAATATCATCCTGAGTGAAGTATCTCAGTCACAAAAGAATGAACACAGTATGTACTTACTGATAAGTGGTTATTAGCCCAAAAGTTTGGAATACCCAAAAGTCACTTCACAGCAATCATTGGACTGAGAGTGAGATCCCAGATGTAGGAGTTGGAGAAGGGACTGAAGGAGCTGAGGGAGTTGGCAGCCCCATGGATGGAGCAACAGTGTCAACGGGCCTGACCTCCCAATGCTCCAGGTAACTGGATCTCTAACCAAAGATGTCCTAGATTTTAACTGTTGTGATTTGGTGAGTCCAAGTTGTTAAAATTTAGTAAGTTCAATATCATTCAAAGATGAATTCATCTTCCTGGGATTGAGAAAAGGAAGAAGCAATCGCTGTCCTTTTACCAACCCTGAGGATGCATTAATCACCTATGAGATGTTTGACTTTAAAAAGAGACTCATTCTGACTAATGATGCTGGTGGATAAATGAGCATATGTAGACTTCATCCTGAACTGGAAGTACTGTGTGATATCTTATACCATATTTTTTATTGACTATAGATTCTGCTAATATTAGCTAGTTTCTGCTTCTCTACTACCAGTGTAGAGAAAATTAAAATCTCTTTTCTCTTCTAAAGATACTTAATTTTACACTTAAATGAATAACTATTGTCCCTGTATGGCCCTTAGAGTAGTCAAATATTTCTTCAAAGTTATGTTGACATTTACAAGAATAGTGACAATATGATTTCTAAAAATGATCTTTTGATATGGCAAATATAGTCTTTCCAGGTGAAGGAATATTTAAATTTAAAAATATCTTAAACTTTTATCAAATTCTTTTTTATTTATTGTGATAGTCATATAGCTATCAGATTCCTTCTTCTTAGTGCTGTGTATCACACTTTTGGATGTAAATATATAATCATCTTTTCATGAAAGACTAAATCCAAACAGATTGTGAAAAGTTACCCTGGTGATGTTTGAAACTCAGTTTGATAACTTTTGCTTGAGGCTTATTTGCCTCTGTATTCATGTGAGATATTGTGTACTATTGTTTTCGGGCTTTTACCAGGGTAATTACAAATTTATATACTGAGTTTGGAAATATTACCTCCAGTTCAACTTTCCAGCTGTGTTTTAGAAAGTTGATATTAGTTAATATTTAAATGTTTTCTAATTCAATAATTAATTTTTTAAGTGACTTTGATCTCAAGTAGTTTGGAATTATATTTGTAGGGTCATTTTGGAAAACAGACTTATTTTGTGTGTGTGCTTGCATGTGTGTGTGTGTGTGTGTGTGAGTATGTTTATGTTTGTGTGTTTGTGGATATATATGTGTGAGTGTTCAAAGAGACAAAAAGATATCAGATGCACTGGTACTGGAGCGATAGTTGTGAGCTTCCTAGTGTTCATATGGAAAAGGGCAAGTTCTCTTAACTGATATGCTATTTGCCCAGTCCCTAAAGGGAAAAATTGTTAGAACCCCATTATCTTTACTCACTATCAGTCTTACTTCTATTGTTAGTTCTTGGTTCAGATTTTAGAAAATTGTATAATTCCAGGACCGATTCTGCTTTCATTTTCATTTGTAATATTGTTAAACATGATGTTATCTGATTTTAGCCTCTTTTTCACCCAAACATATTATGTTCTATGACACAACATTATACCTGAAGACATACATAAGCTATCTTCCTACATTTTCAATAACCCAATTGAAAATCCCAAATTTGATAAAAAACAAAAAACAAAAAAACGAAAAACAAAAAACAAACCTAAAATAACTTTAAGGAAGGATTTTCATATGAACATTTATTAAAATATTTCTATACACTTCTTAAATAACTGGGCATTATCTCAACCACAACAGCAAATTTAATGTCATTTATAGTGTCATATAGTAGAAAACATTAACTTTATTCCTGAGATATCTGGAAGTCATCAATAAGTAATGTTTTCTAAAAATTCCTCTTAAGCTGGATGAGCATGATGTTTTGACTTATGTCTGGATTGTCAGTAAACCTTATACATTAAAATTTGAGGCAAAAATATAAATAAACCAAAAAATTATGAGTTTCCAATTAGTCTAGGTTACTCTAAAACTATGAAAACATAGGAATAATATAAAGAATGGAATGTTACATCTAGAATTGACTGTGAATGTGTTTAAAAGACATACAGAAACTATTTGGGCAGGTAGGTGGCTCACACTCCCCAATTCACCAACAGAATATTATTGTCATTTCTTCCTGCTTGTTCATGGTAGCCTCATGAGAAAGAAGGTTAATGTATTCAGTTGAAAGACAGAGAAAACTCATAAAATGGGTGTCATCTGAATGATAGCCAAAACCATATTTGCATGGAAACAGTAGAGATGGAACGTCTTCTCAAAGGCTTGGTTTGCAATATCCCTTGCAATCATCTTTTTCTATGAAAATAGAAGACACTGTGAGGTAGAGGGTATTTACATACTATATGCAGTTGCCATGTTCTGACTGTGCGTAAGAAATACGGAAGGATTAAGACTCAATGATCAAGGAGAAAGAGGTATAGGACACAGCTACAGGAATGAGGCAAGGAGAAGTATAATGTGCTAAGCTATTGGTTCCCTCACTTCAAAGAACACTGAATGCCCTCACCATGACTGCAAATACTGAAATGTACACAAAGTCTAACCTGATAACAGCTTTTCATATCATTGCCTAGTCCTGGCATGATAGAGGGACATTGATATGATCATTCCTTTGATACAGATAGAGGCTACAGATAAGCTCAAATAATTACAATAAGGCAAAAAAATTTTAGAATTTATCTTTGATCAGAAAAATGTATATCATCTCCTTGACATCTTTAGATAAAAGAACATAACTTAGATATGCAAGTATGTTGTTGACAACATTGTAGAATACTAATACAATTTTACAATAGGGAGACTGTTGTTTCTCATGTTTTGAAGGTGTGTCTGTTAAATAGTTTTTGATAAAATTTCAATAAAGGTATTAGAAAATAGTAATTGCATTGAAAATTTTGTTAAAAGGGATAAATATTACTAGCTCATATGAAAACAGGAATAGTAAAAGTTTAGTTATATTAATCAAGACAACGTGAATATTTTACCCAGCATTAATTTATTCACTATTTTCTTTTTTATGCCAATGTCAGCTGTGTACTTCAAAAATGCTATTACACTAGCATGAAAATCATGGCAACAGGGTGTGAGGAGAATGTATTCTCTGTGACAGAAAAACTTAAGGGTGATCCTTAGAGGGTAAAAATGAGGCCTTAATAAAAAAAATTGTTGGGAGTGGTTTGCAGATAGTCACACCTGCTGTGAGGATTCTTCTTGAAGGTAAAAGGCTGATGGTTAAGAGGTAATAGTTTGAATTACACATGATGGGTTAAGGAGAAGATAATTTAGGCCCTGTGGATTTTCTAGGCTCAATAGTAAATTATTCAGAATTGAAAGTAAAAGTCTAACAAATAAAATTTAAAAAAGAATATTAATGTGTGCCCTCCTTAAGAATAAATAGTTAAGACTTTCTGCAAAATAGACAGCCATGATATACTATGTGAGTGAGAAAACACTCTGTTAATTTCAGAGAATGTTAAAATATAAATCTAACCACATAATTGTTGGGAAGGAAGAGATTCTTATAGTTATGAATATTTTGCTCTGCTGGGATCTCTATCTGCAATGACATGGAAGTGGCCATTCTTCTCTATTAGGTAATAGGTATAATGTACTAATAATCAACAACTATTACTTAGCAGTTACTCTTCAGTCTTCTTGCAGAGAACACAGAAGTAGAAATATTACACCTTTTAGGAAAACAGAGAATACAGAATTTGGGCAGAGTAGTTACATCATATCAGGCAGAGGAATGATACAGTTATACTTTATTAGTCATAAAATGGAAATACTAAAGGGGTGTGTGAAAATACAGAGTTTGAGATGGCAGATTTTTCTTCTACCCTACTGTCAATATATCCTTAGTAAGATTTTTGTTTTTCAAAAAATAATTCAGAGTTTCATCTGACAGTCTTTTTTCATTATGATTTTGGATTAGTAGTTGTCATGACAAGACATGCACACACATTTATTGTTATTCAGTGACAGTTGAGTTGCAGTGGCTTTCTAGCAAACTTTGAAAATAAACAGCATTACAGACAGAGATAGATGCTGCAATCATCACATAGATTCTGAAAGCTGCACAGGTTTTCTTCTGAACGATTAAAAATCAATTTTTTCAGGATGCTATGAAGGTATTCACTGTAGGTCCAAATATATCGAAATTATTGACTAACACAAAGGCTATGGACTAAGCCCTTCATATTTCCAACACATCTGTTGACTTATATTTCCTGTGTTGTTGATTATACACAACAGGAGGTCTACCGAATTTTTATGTGGAGAGTTTTAGCATGAATTAGGTCACATAAAATTAGAAGCAGAATATTCCCCTTTTTAATTAGATATCTTATGTATTTACAGTTTCCCCTCTAGAAACCTCCTCTTCCATCCCCATCCCCCTGCTTCTATTAGGATGTTCACCCTCTCACCCACCCACTCCCACCTCCCTGCCCTGGCATTCCCCTACACTGGGAAATCAAGCCTTCACAGGACCAAGGACTTCTCCTCCAATTGATGCCAGACAATGCTATCCTCTACTACATATGCAGCTGGAGCCATGGGTCTTTCCATGTTTACTCTTCAGTTGGTGGTTTAGTACCTGGGAACTCTGGGGAATCTGGTTGGTTGATATTGTTGTTCTTCCTATGGTGTTGCAAATCCCTTCAGCTCCTACAGTCCTTTCTCTAACTTCTCCATTGGGGATCCTGCACTCAGTCCAATGGTTGGCTGAAAGCATCCACCTGTGTATTTGTTAGCCTCTGGCAGAGCCTCTCAGGAGACAGCTATAATGGGCTCCTGTCAGCAAGCACTTCTTGTCATTTGCAATAGTGTCTGGGTTTGGCGTCTGTATCTGGGATGGATCCCCAAGTGGGGCAGTCTCTGGATGGCCTTTCCTTCAATCTCTGCTCCACACTTTGTCTCCATATTTCCTTTCGACAGGAGCCCATCTGGAATAAGAAATTGGAGACGAGTGGGTGCCACCATCCCCCAACCAGGGGCCTTGCCTAACCTCTAGATGTGGTCTCTTCAGGTTCTCCCTTTACTTTGTTGGGGATTTTAGCTACTCTCATCCCTTTTGTGTTCTGGGAACCTCTTTCTTTCCTGGCATATGGGACTTGCTGGTGGCTACTCCCAGTTCCTCATCACCCATTGCTACAACACTGTGTTCAAATTCATAATCCTCTCTAGATCATCCTTGTTTCCTCTCATACCTGATCCTGCCCCCTTTTTTCTGCTTCTTCCTCCTCTCTTCCTCCCAAGTCCCTCTTACCCTCTACCTGCTATGAGTATTTTGTTTAACCTCCTAAGAAGGACTGAAGCATCCACATTTTGGTTTTCCTTATTTTTGATCTTCATATGTTCTGTGAATTGTATCTTAGGTATTCCAAGCTTTGGGGCTAATATCCACTTATCAGTGAGTACATAGCATGTATGTTCTTTTGAGGGTTTCCTCACTTATGAAGATATTTTCTAGTTCCATCCCTTTGCCTAAGAATTTCATGTTTCATTGTTATTAATAGCTGAGTAGTACTCCATTGTGTAAATGTACCATATTTTCTGTATCCATTCCTCTGGTAAAGGATATTTGTTTTTTTCCAGGTTCTGACTATTATAAATAAGGCTGCTATGAACATAATGAAGCATGTGTCCTTATTATGTGTTGGAGAATCTTTTGGGTATATGCTGAGGAGTGGTATATCTGGGTCCTCAGGTAGTATTGTGTACAATTTTCTGAGGAACCGTCAGAAAGAATCCCTGAGTGGTTTTACCAGCGTGTAATCCAACCAAAAATAGAGGAGTGCTTCTTTTCTCTGCATCCCTGCCAGCATCCGCTGTCACCTGAGTTGTTGATATTAGCCATTCTGATTAGTGTGAGGTAGAATCTCAGGATTGTTTAATTTGCTTTTCCCTATTGTCTAAGGATGCTGAGCATTTATTTAGGTGCTTTTAAGACATTAAATATTCTTTAGTAGGGAAATGTTTGTTTAGCTCAGTACTCAATTTTTTCCATACTTTATTTAAATTTTAAATGTTTCCCCCTTTCCAGATCTCCCCTTAGGAACCTCCCCATTCCCTCTCCCCTCCCATGCCACTATGGGCATATTCATCCACCCACCCACTCTCATCATCCCTCCTTGGCATTTTCCTAACTGGGGGGTTTAAAACCTTCAGGCCCAAGGGCCTCTGATCCCACTGATAATAAACAAGACCCTCCTCTGCCACATATGTGGCCAGCACCATGGGTCCCTCAGTGTGTATTCTTTGCTTGGTGATCCAGTCTCCAGCAGTATCGAGGGGTCAGGCCAGTTGACACTATTGCTCCCTCCCTGGGGATGCAAGCTCCCTTAGCCCTTTAGTCCGTTCTCCAAGTCTTCCAGCTGTGACCTCACACTCAGCCCTACTTTTGCTGGGATATGACTCTTGAGTATTTCGAACTTTTGGGCTAATAACCACTTATCAGTGAGTACATACCATGTTCATTCTTTTGCGACTGTGTTACCTCGCTCAGGATATTTTCAAGTTCAATCCATTGGCCTACAAATTTCATGAAGTCATTGTTTTTAATAGCTGAGTAATATTCCGTTGTGTAAATGTACCATATTTTCTTTATCCATTCCTCTGTTTAGGGACATCTGGGTTGCTTCCAGTTTCTGGCTATTATAAATATGGCTGCTGTGAACATAGTGGAACATGTGTCTTTATTACATGTTGGAGCTTCTTCTGGGTATATATCCAGGAGTGGTATAGCTGGGTCCTCAGGTAATATTATGTTTATTTTTCTGAGGGTCCGCCAAACAGATTTCCAGAGAGGTTGTATCAGCTTGAATTCCCAGCAGCAGTGGAGGAGTGTTCCTCTTTCCCCACATCCTCGCCAACATCTGCTGTCACCTGAGTTTTTGATGTTAGCCGTTCTGACTGGTGTGAGGTTGAATCTCAGGGTTGTTTTGATTTGCATCTACCTGATGAGTAAGGATGTTGAACATTTCTTTTAGGTGCTTCTCAGCCATTTGAATTTCCTCAGTTGAGAATTCTCTGTTTAGCTCTGTTCCACATTTTTTGATAGGGTTATTTGTATCTCTGGAGTCTAGCTTCTTGAGTTCTTTGTATACATTGGATATTAGCCCTCTATCAGACATAGGATTGGTAAAGATCTTTTCCCAATCTGTAGGTTGCACTTTTGTCCTATTTACAATGTCCTTCGCCTTACAGAAGCTTTGTAATTTTATGAGGTCCCATCTGTCTATTCTTGATCTTTGAGCACAAGCCATTTGTGCTCTGTTCAGGAACTTTTCCCCTGTGCCCATGTGTTCAAGACTTTTCCCCAATTTCTCTTTTATTAGATTCAGTGTATCTGCTTTTATGTGGAGTTCCTTGATCCACATGGACTTGAGCTTTGTACAGATAGATAGGAATAGATCAATTCACAATCTTCTACATGGAGACCACCAGTCAAACCAGCACCATTTGTTGAAGATGCTGTCTTTTTTCAACTGGATGGTTTTAGCTACTTTGTCAAAGATCAATTGACCATAAGTGTGTTGGTTCATTTCTGGGTCTTCAATTCTATTCCATTGATCTAGCTGCCTGTCTCTGTACCAATACCATGCAGTTTTTATCACTACTGCTCTGTAGTAGTTTGAAGTCAGGGAGGCTGATTCCCCCAGAAGTCCTTAAATTGTTGAGAATAGTTTTTGCTATCCTGGGTTTTTTGTTATTCCATATGAATTTGAGAATTGCTTTTTCTAAGTCTATGAAGAATTGAGTTTGGATTTTGATGGGGATTGCATTGAATCTGTAGATTGCTTTCGGCAGGATGGCCATTTTAACAGTATTAATTCTGCCAATCCATGAGCATGGGAGATCTTTCCATCTTCTGAGGTCTTCTTAGATTTCTTTCCTCAGAGACTTGAAGTTCTTGTCATACAGAACTTTCATTCATTTGGTTAGAGTCACATCAAGATATTTTATATTGCTTGTGCCAATTGTAAAGGGTGTCATTTCCCTAATTTCTTTCTCAGCCTGTTTATCCTTTGAGTATAGAAAGGCTACTGATTTGCTTGAGTGAAATTTTTATCCGGCCACTTTGCTGAAGGTGTTTATTAGCTGTGTCAGATCTCTGGTGGAGTTTTTTTGGGTCACTTAAGTGTACCATCATATCATCTGCAAATAGTGCTATTTTGATTTCTTCCTTGCCAATTTGTATCCCTTTGACCTCCTTTTGTTGTCTAATTGCTCTAGCTAGAACTTCAAGTACTATATTGAATAGATAGGGAAAGAGAGGGCAGCCTTGTCTAGTCCCTGATTTTAGTGGGATTGCTTCGAGTTTCTCTCCATTTAGTTTGATGCTGGCCACTGGTTTACTGTATATTCCTTTTCTATGTTTAGTTATGCTCCTTGACTTCCTGATCTTTCCAAGACTTTTATCATGAAGAGATGTTGAACTTTGTCAAATGCTTTTTCAGCATCTAATGAAATGACCATGTGGTTTTTTTTATTTGTGTTTGTTTATGTAGTAGAGTACATTGATGGATTTCTGGGTATTGAACCATACCTGCCTTCTTGGGATGAACAAACTGGATCTATAAACAGGACCCTTCATTTCGTTGCAACCAGGAAGCACGCCTCTGTGTTAAAGACAAACTACCTCAGTGTAAAGGGCTGGAAAACAATCTTCCAGGTAAGTGGCCCCAAGAAGCAGGCTGAGGTAGCCATTCTAATATTGTATAAAATCGACTTTCAACCAAAAGTCATCAAAAAATATAAAGAAGGACACTTGATACTCATCAAGGGAAGAATCTACCAAGAAGGACTCTAAATCTGAACATCTATGCCGTGAATGAAAGGTAACCCACATTCATAAAAGAAACTTTACTAAAGCTCAAAGCACACATTTCACTTCAGACAATAGTAGTGGGAGACTTCAACACACCACTATCAACAATGGACAGATCTTGGAAACATAAACTAAACAGAGACACAGTGAAACTAACAGATGTTATGAACCAAATGGATTTAACAGATATCTATAGAACATTTCATTCTACATCAAAAGAATATACCTTCTGCTCAGCACCTCATGGTAACTTCTCCAAAATTGATCATATAATTGGTCACAAAACATACCTCAACAGATATAAGAAGTTTGAGATAATCCCATGCCTCCTATCAGATCATTACAGAATAAAACTGGTCTTCAATGGCAACAACACCAACATCAGAAAGCCCACATACACATGGAAGCTGAACAATGCCACAGTCAATAATAACTTTGTCAAGGAAGAAATAAAGAAAGAAATTAGATAATTCCTAGAATTTAATTAAAATGAAAGTACAACATAACCAAACCTATGGGACACAATGAAAGCAGTGTTAAGAGGAAAACTCATAGCTCTGAATGCCTCCAAAAAGAAACTGGGGAGAGCATATACTAGCAGCTTAATGGCACACCTGAAACTTCTAGAACAAAAAGAAGCTAATGTACCCAAGAGGAGTAGAAAGCAGGAAATAATAAAATTAAGGGCTGACATCAACCAAGTAGAAACTAAAAGAACTATACAAAGAATCAACAAAACCAAGAGCTGGTTCTTTGAGAAAATCGACAAAATAGATAAACCCTTAGCCAGACTAACCAGAGGACACAGAGACAGTATGCAAATTAATAAAATTAGAAATGGAAAGGGAGCTATAACAACAGATTCTGAGGAAATTAAAAAAAATCATCAGATCCTACTACAAAATCCTATACTCAACAAAACTGGAAAATCTGGAGGAAATGGACAAGTTTCTAGCCAGATACCAATTACCAAAGTTAAATCAGGATCAGCTAAATCATTTAAACAGTCCCAGAACCCCTAAAAAAAATAAAAGCAGTCATTAAAAGTCTCCCAACCAAGAAAAAAAAAAAAAAAAAAAAGCAGAGGACTAGATGGGTTCAGTCCTCAAACTAATCCACAAAATAAAATCAGTTGAAACACTACAAAATTCATTCTGTGAAATCACAATTAAGCTTATACCTGAACCACACAAAGAACCTACAAAGAAAGAAAACTTCAGACCTATTTCCCTTATGAATATTGATGCAAAAATACTCAATAAAATTCTCGCAGACCGAATCCAAGAACATATCAAAATGATCACTCACCACGACGAAGAAGGCTTCATCCCAGGAATACAGGGATGGTTCAATACCTGGAAATCAGTACCCCATTTTTAATAGGGATATTTGGTTCTCTCAAATCTAACTTCTTGAGATCTTTGTATATATTTGATATTCACCCTATATCAGAAGTAAAGATCTCTTCCCAATTTGTTGGTTGCCATTTTGTTCTAATTACAGTATTCTTTACCTTACAGAAACTTTCAAATTTTATGAGTTCCCATTTGTCAATTGTTGAACATTTGTTGAACATAAACCATTTGTGTTCTGTTCATGAAAATTACCCCTGTGCCCATGTGTTTTAGGCTCTTCTCCACTTTCTTTACTATTTGTTTCAGTGTAATTCATTTTACATGGGGGTCCTTTATCTACTTGGAATTGAGCTTTGTACAAGGACATAAGAGTGGATCAATGTCCTTTCTTCGACTTGCTGGCTTCCAGTTAAACCAGTACCATTTTTTTTTTTTTTTTGAATGTTGTCTTTTTTCCACTGGATGCTTTTAGCTCCTTTTTCAAAAATCAAGTAACCATTGGTGTATGGGTTCATTTCTGTGTCTTCAATTCTATTCCATTGATTGACCTGCCTGTCTCTGTACCAATATATTCAGTTTTTAACACCACTGCTTGAGGTCAAGTATGGTGATTCCTCCAGAAGTTCTTTTATTTTTAAGAATAGTTTTTGCTAACCTGGGTTTTTTGTTATTCCAAATGAATTTCCCAACTGTTCTTTCTAACTCTATGAAGAGTTGAGTGGGAATTTTTATGGGGATTGCTTTGAATTTGTAGATTGGTTTCAGCAAGATGACCATTTTTAATATATTAATGCTGATGATGCATGAGCACGGGAGTTTTTCCATCTTCTGAGATCTTCTTTGATTTCTTTCTTTAGGGACTTGAAGTTACTGTCATACAAATATTTCACTTGCTTGGTTAGTGTCACACCAAGGTATTTTATATTATTTGTGACTATTTAGAAGGGTATCTTTTCCCTAATTTTTTCTCAGCCTGTTTATCCTTTGAGTAGAGTAAGGTTACTCATTTGTTTGAGTTAATTTTATATCCAGCCACTTTGCTGACATTGTTATTAAGATTAGGATTTCTCTGGTAGAATTTTGGAGTCACTTAAATATAGCATCATATCATCTGCAAATAGTGATATTTTGACTCTTTCTTTTCCAATTTGTATACATTTAACCTCCTTTTGTTGTCTAATTGCTCTGGCTAGGACTTTGAGTAATATATTGAATAGGTAGAGAGAGAGTGGGCAGCCTTGTGTATTTCCTGATTTTTGTGAGATTGCCTCAAGTTTCTCTCCATTTAGTTTGATGCTGGCTATTGGTTTGCCTTATAATGCCTTTACTATGTTTAGATATGGGCCTTGGATTCATGATCTTTCCAAGACTTTCATCATAAACGGGTGTTGGCTTTTGTCAAATGCTTTATCAGCATCTAATTAAATGACCATATGTTTTTTTTTCCTTTGAGGTTGTTTATATTGTATATTATGTTGATGGATCCTATATAGAGAACTCTCCCTGCATCCCTGGGATGAAGCCTACTTGATCATGATGAATGATCGCTTGGATGTGTTCTTGGATTCAGTTTGTGAAAACTTTATTGAGTATTTTTGCATCAATAGTCATTAGGGAAATAGGTCTGAAGTTTTCTTTCTTTGTAGGTTCTTTGTGTGGTTCAGGTATAAGCTTAATTGTGATTTCATAGAATGAATTTTGTAGTGTTCCAACTGTTTTTATTTTGTGGATTAGTTTGACAATTATTGGTATTAGGTCTTCTTGAAGGTCGCATAGAATTCTGCACTAAACCCATCTGGTCCTGGGCTTGTTGTAGCTGGAAGACTTTTAATAACTGCTTCTATTTCTTTAGGGGTTATGGGACTGTTTAGATGGTATATGTGATCCTGATGATCCTGATTTAACTTTGGTACCTGGTATCTGTTTGGAAAAATGTCCATTTTATGCAGATTTTCCAGTTTTGTTGAGTATAGGCTTTCAGAGTTGCATCTGATGTTTGTTTGTTTATTTGTTTCCTCAGTTTCTGATTTTATGTCTCCTTTTAATATCTGGTTTGTCTGTCAAAGGGTTTATCTATCTGATGATCTTCTCAAAGAACCAGCTCCTGGTTTTGTTGATTCTTTGTACAGTTCTTTTAGTTTCTATTTGGTTGATTTTGGCCCTGAGTTTGATTATTTCCTGCTGTCTACTCCTCTTGGGTATATTTGCTTCTTTTTATTCTAGAACTTTCAGGTATGCTGTCAAACTGCTAGTGTATGCTCTCTCCAGTTTCATTTTGGAGGCACTCAGAGCTATAAGTTTTCCTCTTAGCACTGATTTCATTGTGTCCCGTTAGTTTTGGTATGATTTGTCTTCATTTTCATTGAATTCTAGAAAGTTTTCTTTCTTTCTTTTTTTATTTCTTCTCTGACCAAGTTATCATTGAGTATAGCATTGTTCAGCTTCCTTGTGTATGTATACTTTCCATTGTTTTTGTTGGTATTGAAGGCCATCCTTAGTCCATGATGATCTGATAGATGCATGGGATTATTTCAGTCTTCTTGTATCTGTTGAGGCCTGTTTTGTGACCAATTATTTTGTCAGTTTTGGAAAAGGTACCTTGAGGTTCTAAGAAGAAGGTATATTATTTTGTTTTAGGATGAAATGTTCTATAAATACCTGTTAAGTTCATTTGATTCCTAACTTCTGTTAGTTTTACTGTGTCTCTGTTTAGTTTATGCTTCCATGATCTGTCCATTGCTGAGAGTGGAGTTTTGAAGTCTCCTATTATTGTTGTTTTTGGTGTGATGTGTGCTTTGAGCTTCAGTGAAGTTTCTTTTATGAATGTGAGTGCCCTTGCATTTGGAACATATATGTTCAGAATTGAGAGTTCATCTTGGTTAGTTTTTTTTTTTTTTTTTTTTTTTTTGGTTAGTAAGAAGTATGCTTCCTTACCTTTTTGAATAACTTCTGGTGGAAAGTTGATTTTACTCAATATTATAATGGTTACTCCAGCTTGTTTCTTGGGACCATTTTCTTAGAAAAATTTTTTGCATCCTTTTACTCTGAGGTAGTGTCTTTCTTTGTCATGGAGATGTGTTTCCTGTGTGCGTAAAAATGCTGGATCCTGTTTACATATCCAGCCTGTTAGAAATGAAAAATGTTTTAAAAGATTTGTTAGTTGTTTGTCACTCACTTTATGCAGCCTTCTCTGGAGATAACAGAGAGTCAAATCAAATGGAATCTGACCAAATAGTATTATTCATAAGACAAAGTTCAGCAAAGCAATAAAAAGACATTTATACCATTTTCTCTAGGGATTATGCAGTATTAGAAAATCATCCAGAAGAGAGGATAGATACATTTTAATAGCCAAAATGAAGATAGGTCGAAGGGCCATGGAAAATCTTCTTTTAGGCAAAACATCGTAATCATCAGTTCACAGGAGGTGTCTATTGTGCATCAGTACTGTCACTGCACAAGAATTGAGCCCATCATTATTAAAGGATGAACAATTTACTGCTGATAGAACCATGGAGAAGTGCAATTAATACCTTCAATTTTGTACTATTCATTCTACCAGGTACTAAAGGATAGTTCCCATCTAGTGGTCAAATTGATGGGTCTATTTAAATTAAATTGCTCATAAAATAGCCAAAAGTTGTGGTTATAGGAAAGAGGCTTGTAGTGTGTGTGTGTGTGTGTGTGTGTGTGTGTGTGCATGCATGCATGAGTATGTGTGTTTGTGGCGTATGGTAGAGATAGGAATGAAATAAAAGTGGGTGTAAAGTAGAGAATAATCACAAAATATTGTATGTAATTATAAAATTGCCAAATACTAAAATTAACTTGTATGAAACTTAAAAACTATTGATGGCATTAACTGCTGACTTGCAGTCCAGCCATAATTTGTACAGATGTCTGCAACATGACTCTTGTAAGCCTAAGGAATATCATGGAAAAGGAAGAAAACAGATTGCCAAAGATCAAGAAGATCTCATGCTATGAGATCACATCTTATATAAAAGACCGGGAATTTACACCCATAATACCTCAACAATATGTATGCCTAAATAATATCTGAACAATGACAATAATAATAAATATGCTAAGGTGGAATGGAGAAATCTTACAAGGTTCTACCTTCAGACCAAAAAAAAAAAAAAATACAGGCTACTAATGAATGATGAAAGATAGAAAAAGAAACTCTACTAGAAATTATAATTTCACTAACTGGTTATCTAATACAAAGTGGTCAGCTCTGAAATCTCATATATGTATAAATATATATATATATATATATATATATATATATGTGTGTGTGTGTGTGTGTGTGTATCACATTAAATGGACTCAACAAATTGTACTTATACATCTATATGCATAAATATATACTTAATAATAATAATAAAGAAAAGAAGAGGCCACTGAAAGACATGAAATGAGTTAATGGGTTAATGGGAGGGGAAGGTTTAAGAAGACAGGGAACAAGGGAAGTAATGTAATTATATTTTATTTTAAAATTTTAATTAAAGTAAAATAAAATTATAGCTTGAAAAATGCATTTGATAATTAAAATGTGTCCCCAATATTTAGCGTAAAAATCATAGGATAAATACCCAAATATTTATGAGAAATTTGTGGACACAATTTCACCATACATATGTAAAAATGAGGATAAATTTCTAGAATAAACACATGGTAGAAAATGCTATTAAGAGACATAGCATAGGGAAGGAGTCTATAGAACTGGTGTGGAAATAAGCTGAAAGCTATCAAGTTTACAAATATATTTTGATGCATAAGTAGATCAACATGACTTATGCAAACTAACAATACAAATTTTAGAACTGTAAGTACATGAATTTTTAGGAAGAGATGAATACCTACAGAATATACTGATGTATATTTTATGAATACATAGATTGAGCTATGTAATTGTAAATGAGCTGCTGTATTACTTACAACTCAGAAAGTTTACACAAAATAAAAATGTGTGTATGTTTTATGAAAATACATGTATTATGAATCAATTATAATATTATTTTTGCAATCAGTATTTCATTATGGAGCAAAGAGGGGCACATGAAATGTCTGCCCTCCTTGAGAATGTATAGGCAGTTAATTTGAATGGCAATTTTAGGTATTAGGAGATAGATTTTTTTCATGGATATTACCACTTGTTTGTTACAATGCTTTCTATAAATGTCAAAATCTTGTAAATACTCTCAATGAAAGCCATTGACACACACTAAAAGAAAATTAAAGTGGAACCAGGTATTCTATTTTTATTTATGATGCTGTGATGAACACCATGACCAAATGGAACTTGGGGAGATAAAAAAAAAAAAAAAAAAAAAAAAAAAAGCTTACTTGGTTTATATATCCTGAGCACTGTTCAGCATTGAGGAATGTTGGGGCAAAATATCAAGCAGGAATAGATGTAGAAATTACTGTCCTTCTCTCCATGACTTTCATAGTTTGCCTTCTTTTACATTCTAGGACTATCTGTCTGGGGGTGACATAGTAAAATGAGTTTTACTGCATTAACCCTTAAACAAGAAAATACTTAAAAGACATGTTCACATGTAAATCTGACGATGCACTTCTTCTACTGAGGTTTCCTCCTCATATAATGACTTGATTTGTTTCAAATCAAGGAACATGGAAGTGCAGCTAAATCTGAAGAGGAAGAGGATCAGTGAGCTTGGGAGAAGGATGAGCGATGAGTAAAAAAGATTCAAAGCTATCAAAGTACATGCTGCAGTAGTGAAAATGATGTATAGAAAGCAGTGTGATATATAATTACTATAAGTTAATAAACAACTAATAATAATGACAGATTATATGTATTATACTATATAACCCTTATATTTGAGTAACAAAATTGTGGCCAGTTTACTATTTCTTCCTATGTACCTTTTAGTTTTTATGGAAATTTCTTTGCATGTCATAAATTGCATTACAAAAGTAGCACAAAATTGTTTAATATTTATATTTATATATAAATTTATACAATTACTCTTCATAATTTCTAGATATACTATCTCCCTTACTTTTGAAATGAAAATATTTAACACCTAAATATGGCATTTTAATCACTCTAATTAACTTATTTTTATGTTCTATTATTTCAAATCCAAAATTCATGTTAAGACATAAATAGATCATTATCTTTTTATTATAAAGTCTCTTTAAGAAGTATTTTAATTACACTCCAATATACTTGAAGTGTTTGGTTTAACCTCTGGCATGTTAAGATTTCTGAAGTGGTCAATCCTGTTGTTCAGAGACTTAAAAAAAATCCATTTTGCATTCTATAAAAATTGGTACCTTTTATTTGATCCACTCAAACTAGATTAAACTGCCACATTTAAATCAAAATAGACAGACCAACTTTTAGAGCCATGGTTCAAATCAGCTTATCCAAAGTAGAAGCTTATCAAATAAAATTTTATGAGAAATCTTAACTGGTAATTGATGTGCTGTTAGAAGCTATGTGTATTCTCTTTTCAAGGGAAGAAAATCCTAGGGGATGGAGTCTCTGGAGGGCCCTCATTCACATGTGGGTTATACTCATGGGAACTGTAATAGGCTCCTACAATGAAGAGCTGGGACTAACCCCTAAGGAAAACACTATTTTCAAATATATCCAGAGATTTTTTTTCTTATAAAAGTCTATTCAGAATAGAAACTATCTCTACTAGAGCCTTACTTAAACCCAAGGGAAGCAAAACTATTCAGCTCCAGCTCCTCCTAGATTTTTCTCTAATCCAAAGAGAGATTTTTACAGTGATAAGAAACAACTAGAGACACAAGCCATGACTATAAGGTACTCCAAACAAAAGTTGTCATAAAATTATAAAATATCTCCATATCCCATAGCTTGCCTTCATAGCAAGAGGGCTCACAAGCAAAGATAAATAAAGAGACTATAACTCACAGATCTTTTTTAGGGGTTTCTCTATGGAATTTATGATAACAAGGGAAAAAAGCAGGATTCTGAAAAAAATCATTCCTTGTCAATGGAAGTGTAATATTACCTTATTGCTAGAAAGATTACCTCTTGGCTGTAGAAAAGGCTATGAGGTAGTGACTTGATTTATGATTGATGTGAGAGGGTCCAGGCCACTGAGGATGCTGCCATCCCTGGTTAGAAGTCCTGGGCTCTATAAGAAATCAGGTTGAACAAGCCATGGAAAACAAAGCCATTAAGCAATATTCTTCCATGATCTCTTTTTCAGTTCCTACCTTGAATTCTTTCTCACACATTCATGGATGATGAACAAAATATTTCTACATAAAACAAATGCTTTCTTCTTCAAGTTGCTTTTAGTCAGTGAGTGTGTTATCACAATAATAGAAAGCCAAAATTAAAACAGACAAATCATAGCATTTAATATTTAAAAATGGGCAAAGCATAATAAGACAAATACAGAAACCTGAAGAGTAAACGAGTCAGAACCCCATTGAGCCATGGCACAGATTTAGAGAATGTATGAAAATGAATTTAGTATGAATGTAATTGTTATGTTAATTGATCCCCATATTGTTATAGTGATGTTTTGTTCACCCTTAAAGAGCACTGGAATTAGGTCCTTTGAAGGAAATGTATATGAAATTATATCTAGGAAAATAATTAAGGCTCAGAAACCTTACACTGTGGGGCACACAGACACAAACACACACACACAAACACACACATATTCATGCATGTATGCAGGCATAGGGATGCTCACATACAGAAACAGAAACCATAAAAACAAGAATGGAACTATCTGGGAAATAATGGAAGGGAGAGGGGACAAGGGGTGAAAACAGAGGTAAATATGTTCTAAGTTCCTGATCTACTTTAGCAAAACAAAGATTATGAAGCTCAATATATTGTTCAGTTTATAAAGTGCTTGTTGCACAGGAAAGAAAATCTGAGTTCACACTCCTTGCACTCATTTAAAAGTCAAAGTGGAGCAAAGAGCTCCTATAATCTCAGTACTAGGGAGGAGAACAAGAAGATCTCTCTCTCAGGTGCTGTCCATCCAGTCTAACCCAATCAATGCATTCTATATTCAGGAGAGAACTTATCTCAAAAATAGGGTGACACTGGGATGCTCTCCGGAATGTAACAGCAGGACTCCATTGCTAAGGTCTACACCCACACAGCTTACTGGACATGGAATATCCTAGCTGAAGTCTGCATGAAGCCTTCACCTAGTTTACACTCTAGTGTCTTTGGTGCAGCAAAGTACTCTACAGGTAATAAAACAGAAACCCAAACACCAACCCAACCACAAAATCATTGATGTACAATCTGTCCTTCCTGCAAAATATGTTAGAGTGATAGTGGTGCAGACCCTTGTGGGAATAGCCAATAAATATCTGATTAGCTAAAATCCCACTCCACGAGATGAGACCCATACTTAACACAGATTTTGTGACAGAGAACCAGAAACTGGATAGCTCAGAGACTTAGGATTAAATCAAGCATTACTGTTTTTTTAAAAAGTATTAATCATATTACTGGGTCCTCATGATACTATGCTAAGCTGACCCATGAGTTCCATATGAAGCCACCATCAGAGAACCTTTTTTCTACAGCAGATAGGAACAAATATATTGCACACACTAACACAAACATGCATTTACACACACAAACACACACACACACACACAAACAGAGAGAGAGAGAGACAGAGAGAGACAGAGACAGAGAGAGACAGAGAGACACACAGAGAGAGACACAGAGAGAGACACAGAGAGAGAGAGAGTTGAATTGAAGACACACCTCTAAATGGGATGTGTCCATCAAATCCCAGAGCTCAGGGAACTCTGTGGATGAGGAAACAGTAAAAATTATAAGAGCTAGAAGAGATGAACATCACCAAGAGAAAAGGGTCCTCTGAAGTAGCTAAGCAATCATGTCTAATCATCAAAATATGCCAATAAGAATTGACAACCACTATTTACTAAACCAGCGTAATTCCTAACAACAATCTGTAAACGCTTGACCTTATATCCACAGACAACTGTAGTCTTTGCCCTTTTCAAATAATCTCTTTTTACCAGATAGAGACTACTACAGAAAACTACAACCAAACAAAATGCAAAGGTTTTAAGCTCACTCCCATAGATACATCTATAACACAGTTTTGTTCCTGAGTGTCAGAGAACATTATGGATGTTGGTGTAGAGAGAATGTAAGAGTTAGGGGACCAGAGTATTCACCGTGGGACTGTGTCTCCTAATAACATCAGAGAAATTGCTGTGAAATTTGTCTCCTAGTAGCATCAGATGCTATTCTCACAGTCTCATAATCATGACTGCCAAAATGAACTGAAAAAGATTAACAACAACAAACATGTGAAACGAGATGAGGAGAGGCCCATAAGGTCTTAGTTAACTGAGTAAAGCTGGGAGTGGAGAATATGGTCCTATGTGAGAAGAGCACACTTGTTGGTTGTCCTATGCCAAATGGCCAGCCCTGGAAACATCCATACAAAGAATATTACATGGACTCAATAAATTATATTAGGAATACACACACACACATGCTTGCAATAACAACAAATGGAAAAGGAGGCCATGAATTTCAATGAGAACATGAAGGGTTTTGGAGGTAGATAAGGTAAGGGAGAAATGTAATCATATTATAATATCAAAATAACAACAGGTTTTTTTTTAAAAAATATGTCAAGGATTTTAACATAAACAAGTTAATATATGAAAACAGATACGTGAGACAAAAAGATACAAATGTGATGAAAACTTTAAAATGCATACTAAAATTAAAACACAGCATCTCAATGCCTTTGATGGATTAAGTAGAAGGTACATGGCCTAAGAAATCATCAGTGAGCTACAAGATGTACCACCAGCAGATTCCCTAACTAAACAAAGAAGAGCATGAAAGAAAAGTGGTAATAATAAAGAACCAGAGGACATTTTCACTTTTTTTACTATGTTTGCTCCAGAAAGAAAATAAAAGAATGGAGCCAATCAGATATTCCAGGACTTTCAAGATTTCCCAAAACTTATGACATTAATTCTCAGATTCATAATCCACAACAACACCAAATAAAAGCAATAGACAACCAAAAATAAAGGAATTAATATAACTCATCTACATCTATTCTACTAAACCAAAGAAAATCAAAGGGAACAAAAAGACTTCTTGAGAGAAACAAAAGGAAAATTTCTGACAGTGAAATACGGTTAAGAATTGTTCCGGGATTTTGTTATAGAAGGTTTGCAAGCTAGAAGAAATTGGCATGAAAAAAAAAATCAAGACAGAAAAATAACCTTATGAAACTGAATTTTATACTCATGGAAACTATTCTTTAACATTGATGAGAATTGGAATTTATATTGGAAAAATAACACAAGGATTTCACCACTAGCAGATTAACTATGTACTAATGTTTAAAACATTTCTTCATGGAGAAGATACTCTTCCTTTTTGCACATTCCATTTTGAGTTTTCTTCATATTGAACTTTCTATATGATTCCACTGGTGTTCTTCAGATATAAATTATACATTTTCCTAATCATTAGGTTGCCTTGCCTTTGTCAAAAGTAAGGAAAATGCAAACGAAAATAAAGAATATATTATATACACATTTCCCCCAAAAAACCTTAAAAATCATGGTAAATACTAATGCAATTGAAGGATTAGACCATCTTCAACACAATCAGTCTAAGTAGAGTAATGATACAAAGTATCTATATGTATTAAACATTCTTATATTTTATATAATTTCAACTTTCTTAAAGGACTGTAAAATGTTTCATTTAAATTTATGAATTTATAAGATAATACACTTAAATTATGAAACCAACATATGTAGTCTACATTTCTTAACTTCACAAATGCTTGATTTTAAATGATTAAACATTTCTTGATATATTTCAGAGTAAGTTAATATTTGAAGATTATAATGCAAACATTCAGGTATACTAACTTCAAATTTATACATTGTATCTACTATATATCTAACGTGTATCTAGGGGCTAGAGAGATGTCTCTGTGGCTAAGAGAATTTCCGAATGTTGCAGAGAACCTAAATTCATTTCCCAGCACTAATGTCCAGGGATTAACAACCAGCAGAAACCACATTTTAAAGGAATCTGGTTCTTTCTTCTGGATCTTTGGACACCATCACTAAAGTGTCTTTGTGTGTGTTTGTGTGTGTGTGCGTGCATGCTCACATACATGCACATACACACACATGCATGCAGCTAAATAAAATAATCTTTAAAATTAAAATAATTACTATAACTGCTTAGTTGCATGACATCATATTAATAACATGAAGCATGGCTTTTAGTAATAGTTTTCCAATGTTTATGATAGCTGGTAACACATTCCACTTATGTGTCTTCAGGAAAATGAGAATTTGATTATGACCCTAAAGTCACAAAAATTATTCCCTATTCCCCAACTTGTAATTCATTTGTAAAATGCAAATATAGTCAACTGGGTTTTGCTTTTTCTGCTTTTTCTATTTATTTAAAAGTTATCGAGTTATAATTAAATGAATAGAGATCTGCTTGGCCAATATAAATACTGTAATTGATTCATAAATATCTAATGTTCTTAACTCATGTGAGGTCTCTGGTGGCTTTGCAGTAAGCATTGCTCTCTCTGATGACCATCTTATATGTAAAATATTTAATCTTTCTAAGATGTATTTTTAAAATAAATACTAATATTATCTGAACTTTTAAAAATGTGGATTTCACAAAGTGTTAGGCATTTGTGGTGTAGAGTGAGGGCGACTGCTCATGTTATTTGAATGTATCTCTCCCAATGGATTGGCCTTGCCATGTTTGGAAATAGGCACTAGCAGATTGCCCCCCTGCAGTGAAATTTCTTAGTCCTCCCTCAACTGAAAATGCAGATCTTTTCCCATGAAAAACTCAAGTTTTGATTGATTTTGTATCAATTTACTATTTTTCAATGAATCTATAGAAATCCTCTTTAAAATATCAGTTGCCTCATTTAGATATAGGAATGCCTCCTTCCATCAGAGAATTAAAGACAATATTAAAGCAGATCTCAGGTTGCTCTTTGCTGCTTTCTTCACGTAGCTACACCCAAGGTTTTATGACAACATCACATTTCAACTTAAGTTTTCTTTTCTATGTTTTGCAATGTGTTTCAATACATTTTCATTACAACATTATGCATAAGGAGTTTTTTGGTTCTGTTTTATGTTATTTCTTGTTGGCATTATTTTTCTTTGTATCCTCCAGTACAGGAGAATGACAAGGAGGGAAGATGAGAATGGGTGGGGGGGTGGGGGGGTGAGTTGGAGAATATCCCCATAGTGGCAGGGGGAGGGTGGAGGGAATGGGGAGGTTCCAAAGGGGAGATCTGAAAAGGGGGAAACATTTGAAATGTAAATAAAATATGAAAAATAAAAAAGCCAGAGCATACATGAAGCACATAATACAGAATACATGAAGAATTCACGAAGCTGCAGGTTTCGTAGTGAGTCAGTGAACAGTTCATTATAACAGTTAACTCCTTCAAGAATTGTTTCTTTTATTTTATTTTAGAAAGTATAAACTTTTGATCATTTTTAAAATTACTTTTAATCAATTTTAAATCAATTTTTAGCCAACTACTCTATTAACCTTATTGAAAAGAATTTAATGATTCAAAACATGGGCTATATACCCTTCTAAAAGTTTGGGTCTTATAAAAGATACTATAAAGAGAATCTATTAAATCCCTATATTAGATAGAAGAAAACTTCAAAGCGTTGGCTTTGAAGGTTAATTTTCTTTTAAGAAATATAGGTCAACGTTTTATAGTAACCAAGTCTTTCCAAGAATCTTCTTCTATTAAAAACTCTACCTATAAATTATTCATCAATTTGCAAATTTCATTTATGTCAAATCTTGTTAGAACATTTAATTTTACATGAATGTTATTCTCAGAGGAGACTCTTAACAATTGGACATTAGCATTTTTTTTAGTAAGTCAGCATTTTTCCTATAACAAGATTCTTATCTTATTCTGAGTAGTACCATTTCCATAACTTAATCATTTCACAGTTTAATATAACTCTAAGAATGTTATTATCATGAATCACATATTAGAGTTTTTTGTTCACTTAAAAGAGAGTAAAGAATGGATATATTATTAACATATGTAATATGTTGCATTGGGGAAATAACAGAAGTGAAAGACATTCTAATTATGCTAATGTTTATACATGAAATTATTACACTTGCTATGGGAAATGAAAACGTTATCTTTTAAACAGACAGGTAAGTATTGTCAATTGTTAATACGCTGATGACTACAATGAAATACTGGGTGAAATTACATATAGACTAGTATATCCATCTGCTGGGCAAGGATTTTTATAAAAGGTTGATCTGTGATTACTATAAATATACATTTTTTCCTTTTAAAGAATATTTTTAAAGTAACATTACAGGCAGTCATGTACCAAATGGTTCCATTTGTTTTCTATATAAAATGAAAAATAAGGCTAGTGGCCTAGTATTGGGAACAACCCTGGCTCTGTGGAACGAAGCCCCACGTGACTGTCCCAGGGTGCTGCTGCTCTGGGTGGGACAGAACACAGGGAAGTGGATGTGCATCTATCCCCACAGTCTGCCGGGCACGGTTGGGGTTTGTGTGAAGCCTCTGCGGGCCCTGCCAGTGGGTGGGGGAGGGGAAATTTCCCAGGCGGCAGCCATCCCCATGGGTTCTCTAACCTAGGGCACCACAGTCGCTGCAGAGTGCTGCAAATGGGTTAGGCGGAGAGCAGCTTGGGTTCCCACTGCTGGAACCAGTTTCTTTCCTGCTGCTGGGACCAGTCTTGGCTGCTTTGGGTGCTGGGCTAGCTGCTTAGGCTTGGGTGAATGGGTACCATCTAGGAGTGCTGAGGTTCCCATGGTGAGAGATGAGCTGCTGCGGCTCATTAATGGAGAGCTGGATCCCTCGCTTCCCACGGTGGATCCAGATGAAGAGACAGTCCATAATTCTAAGATCATGTGGAAAGTGGCATGGATGGAACTGTACCTCCCGCCTCTCCCAGAGAGGCAGGGCAGATATAGTAACTGGGAAGGGTCGTGGCTAAGCCTCTAGGTGTCTCACTAACATGGGGATGACTTGGGGCTGTGTGGCCACGCGTCTACTGGGCGTGATATATGACCTTGGCTGGAGCCAAAAAGCCTCCCTGGAGCCTTGGCATAACAGCTTAGGGAGTACTTAGGACTTATAACAAACACCTCTCTAAATTTGGCTTTCATTTTATTCATTATTAAATCCAATCTTAGTCCCCATATTACAAGATCTTTTAAAATTAGATAAGATTTCAGTCTAAAGTACACAACCTCAGTGTTTCCCCCAGCTTGATTTAAATGTGAGCAGAATCCTCCACCACTCTAGACTCCTGGGCATTCTTTTCCTCAAGCCATTACACAGTCATGCCCTCAAGATGTCCACAAGAAAACAGGAAAAAGGAAAAGACAAAAAATTATTTGTAACCTAACAAGACTAATACAAAAGTTTATTTTAATATTAAAACATTTCACGTAAAAACAACTGTACAGGAATTCCAAGAGATAATGTATAAGTCAGATTCATAGATTCATAGCATACTTATATGTTCAGAAGCTGGAAAAATCTCTCATGCTCATGGATTGGTAGATTTAACATAGTAAAAATGGCCAAGCAAATGCTCTTTATGTTGTTATTTTATTATATGACTTTTGTGTCTATCTCATAATTTTCTAGTTTTAATTCTGAACATAATTTTAAATTTAAATATAATGGAATTAAAATATCTTTAAAATATTTAAGACAAATTGCTAACTATACTTTTTATTCTAATTTTCTATTTTTTTCATTTTATTTATTTATTTATTTATTTATTTTTGATACTTTATTCTAATTTTCAACTACACACATACAATCTCATAACCCTTAAAGCTCTAATTTAATGCTGTTTTCATTATATTTACACCATCTCCATTATATAAACATTGTTTCTACAAACAGAAAATATTCTAATGTTTCCTTAATTGTTAAGACTTTTAAACAAAAATTTGTATCATGAAATTTAGAGAAAATAAAATTTTTCTAGATCACAATATCAGGTCCCCTATGAAATCTATACTGACTTAAAACAAAAACATTGCTTTTTGTCAATAGTTGGCATATTATTCATGCTCCCTGTTCAGTTACTTGCAATTCCTGATGATAGCCTTTAATATTTGTTTACACATACATGCACACAAACACATGTGTACACACAATCATAATCAAATACATGTACGATACTGCAATATTACTTTAGTGATTAAATAACTGAAATTAGAAGTAGAATACTACTACTAACATACCGAAAAACACATCACCTTTTATCTGCCATTAAAGATTTATGAATTTAACAATATCTTATTTTTTGTTTGTACCATACATCTTAATGAAAATATAGAATAATACCAAATCAGCATAACTAAGAATATATAACAGAACTCACCCAGAATTCATGTTTACAACAATTATTAAGACACAGAATATTTAGTTGCAGAGAAGAGGATAGTTTTCTTACCCTTCACTGAAAATAAATAGAATTGTTTTTTTAGTAAAGCTATTGATTACTAGTATAGTATTCATTTAAACGATCATAGATTTTAATGTTGAAAAGAGTAGTGTTGCACACAGTCTTCTGAGTCGGCTCTGTATACTGTCCCATATAGTATACTATCATTGATTTACTACCCAAAAAGCCAAAACAGCACTGAGTGTGTGTGTACTGGGCTAGAAAAATTGAGGTAAAAATATCTAAACACTTGTGTGTGTGTGTGTGTGTGAAAGAGAGAGAGAGAGAGAGAGAGAGAGAGAGAGAGAGAGAGAGATTATTAACATAGTCTAGTCTAGTCAGGTTTCAAAAGAACATGCTGTAAATAACACTTTTCTTAAAGAAGATTTTTCTCTTTCTACACAAAATAATTTTCTATGAATATGATAGTAACTCAGTGTCACAATCCCATGAGAGTACCCAAGAATAAGCCAGGGATTTATGATTTTCTTTGTCCTAAACAGGTGAAAAGATAACTATCTGTTACATCTTGAATTATTTCACAATATTTTAGCATAACTTTGACACAGAAAACTACCACAACCCATGATAAAAACTTACCTTCTAGGGATATTCAGTTAATAAAACAAAGTGAATAAATATCAAATGGCAGGTATAAAAAAGAATGATCATGCATTGACATGATGCTGCTGCTCCAGACTGAGGAATGTTCAAGGTGTGCATACAGTGGCAAAACCTCCAAGATCTATCATATTTTGGTGCCAAGGAATTTGGTAGACAATTATAAGACATGGGTGGCTTCTGAAGAGCAAGAGGGATGGCAAAGGGAAAGACATTCTGGAATATGGTATTCTAAAGTTCACATTATAGTAGCTATCAATCAATAAAAAAATGAGCTGCCTTTCTTTATGTCCAACCATCCTGTTAAGCACATTTTGCAATAAGCTGCTTAGTGACTTGCTTTGTTAAACCATTAGTCTTCTTTCCGGGGATATATCAATATATACACACACCCACGATTCAGCATTTGCAATGCCTGTGTTATAGTAATAAATGAAACAGGTATGACACTTAACAATACTAAACTAGACATTGAACTCAATGATTTTATTTCAATTTTTTATGTCTATGAATATTTTGTTAACAAATACATCTGTTTGCTACGTGCCTTCCTAGTGCCAAATAGGTCAAAAGATGGAACTGAATGCCTTGGATCAGCCATCACAGATGACTGTGGCCACTGTATGGTTCCTGAGTTTTGAACATGAGACCTCTGGAAGGGTATCCAGAAAATTCAGGAAAAGCACTGGCATCAAGTAACACAGACCCTAAGGAGGAGTTTAAGATAACACAGTGTACTGTATCTAGCTGCTTATTTAAATATTTTCCACTCATGAAGTGAAGGTATATATACAGGTACATGTGAGTGAGAGTCCTCTAAAGTTCAGGGAAAATCCACCCCCCCCCACACACACACCAGAATTAAAACATAAATAAAAAAATGTGTAAAATTCAGCTCTAAACAATGGAAAAGTTTTGGCAAAGGCACAAAGTAAGCATACTGAAAATAATATTCTTTTTAATATATTTTATTGGAAAAAACATATTTTCAGATACAGAATAATGTACTTATATTTGCAAGTCACACTATATAATGAATTTACTTAAATAGATTTATGGCTTAAAGAAATTATGATGTGAAAGAATTATATTAAAATCTTAGAAAGTCATATTAAAAACAAGAGTGCTAAAATGTTACCTGTGCTTTATAAAATATATATATATATATTGAAAAGGAGTAAAGTGACCGAGAATACACAGTTGAATGATAGAAAGCTTTCTTTGGTTAACTTGAAAATTATGATCATATAAATTACTTCTATGCTAATAAGTAATGGCTTAACTATAAATCTGAAAATGTAGTATCTTAAAGCCAATGCTCTTGGCATTGATTTAATTTATATTACATCAAAATCTGACAAAAATATTAACATAATGAGAACATGTAGTTCACAATCTGCAGATATTCTCTTAGTTGTTAAATAGGTTCCAAAGAATTGATATACCCCCAATTATCTTAGGGTTTCTATTGCTAAGAAGAGACTTCGTGACTGAGGTAACTCTTATAAAGGGCAACGTTTCATTGGGGCTGGCTTACAGGTTCTGAGGTTTAGTCCATTATCACCTTGGTGGGAAGCATGGCAGCATCCATGCAAGCATGGAGTTGGAGGAGCTGAGAGTTCTACATCTTGTTCCGAAGATATCCAGTAGAAGAGTGTCTCTTCTGTACTAGGCAGAGCTTCAAACTCTATCCCTACTGTGATGAACAGCCTCCAAAAAAGACTATACCTCCTAATACTGTCATTTCTCCTGGGCCATGCATATTCAAACCAACAGAGTCATGAAGTCTGAGGCATCCAGAATTGCTTTACTACTCCTATAAACAGCCCTGGGGCAATCATTTTTCTGTCTATCACATGGGCACAGAGTAAGAATATATCATTTATATACCTTAAAGCCCTTAATTTACACCAAATTTGGCATTAGCTTTTTAGTCATAGATAATAATTATTTCTATAGTAGTTTTCTATTATTCATGCTACCTCATTTGAACTCTAGTAGCGATAGTAACCGGGACATACCCCAACATGAACTTACATTGTACATGAGTCACAAGCTTGGCGAATTTGCTTATAAAATTAGATCTCTGCATGTGTAGATTTGTTTCTTGACTTTCTTTTGCTTGTTTTATGTGTTTATGGTTATGAAGTATAGCTTGTTTTATGTGTTTATGGTTATGAAGTATAGCCTGAGATTTAATTGCTATAATCTTGTGGTTTATTTTTAAGCAAGGTAAGCAATGATATTGTCACCTCTTGCTCATTCTGTGTATAGATTTGAATGTCTAACTTTTGTTTTCTTCTGTTCA
Organism: Rhynchomys soricoides; assembly: GCA_019843965.1. Taxonomy (NCBI): domain Eukaryota; kingdom Metazoa; phylum Chordata; class Mammalia; order Rodentia; family Muridae; genus Rhynchomys; species Rhynchomys soricoides. The sequence goes on along the minus strand of JADRCH010000040.1, from coordinate 12,869,077 downwards.
CATAAATTTAGGTTCTATTGATCATGGTTCTGTGAAGAGAGTGTCATTGTACTTTATTTAATTTATAGATTGATTTTAGTATTATTGATTTTATCAATCCATGAACATTGATTATTTATTAGTGTATTTTATACCTTCTTTAATTTATTCCATGGATATTTCATACATTTTACTCTCGAAATAATTTTACACATTTGCTTCAGTTCTTAGTTTTTTTTGCTTTCATTTGGTTTATCTTCTGGATATTGTAAATGGGTACAATTTCCATTTCTCACATAATTTAGTCTCAGTGAATTTACTGACTGTACATGAGTATTTACTGAGAATTTATGTTTGTTTTGTATTGCAAAAATTATCTAAATTTATTTGTTTCAGTAATTTTAGTTGTAATATTTTGAATTTCCCATGTTTAGATCATGTCACTTGGTAGTAGTGACAACACTCTTTATTTCCATTTTTACTCTGGCTTGGATTTTGGGGATTCACACATTTCTTTCAGATCATCGCTGTTGTCAGCATCTCATCATTCATTTTGATTTTAGTTGTTTGCTGGTAACACATAGGATTCTTATTTTGTGGTATGTTTCTAGAATATGTGATGTATGGGTCTTTTATCAAATGATGTTGATAGTTTTCGAGTGCTTTGTACACAACTATTGCATTGATGCTGTGGCTTTGTCCTTCATTCCACATTTTACAAATTTTCTTGTTGTGATAATCCATCTCTATTGTAGAAGTGATTGAAGCTAGATTAGCCTAGAAAACAAATTTCTCTGAATGACTGTGGGGACCTTTTAAAAAATATATAAGCTGAAAGTAGAAATCTAGGAAAAGTGTAACGGGTCAAATTCCTTGCAAAGAAAGCCTATGAAGGCTATTATGTGAATTATTTGCTGATGCTGGTGTGTGTGTGTGTATGTGTGTGTGTGTTGTATTTATTCATATATGCATGTAAATATATATACACTTGTGCATGCATATGCAGAAATCAGTTGAAGATGTCAGATGTCCTACTCTACCTTTCTCCTACCTGATTCACTAGAAACAAAGTCACTTAATGAACCTGAAGTTAAGTTTACAGCCATTAATCCTCACTAATCCATGCTGTAACATGGCCATGTATGGCTTTTTTTTTTTTTAATCTTATTTTTTACTCATTCATTTTACATCCCACTCACTGCCCTCCTCCAGGTCAATCCATCCAACTATCCTTCCCCCATCCTTCCTCCCCTTCTCCTTTGAGTGGGTAGAATCCCCCTGTGTATCTCTGGACCCTGTCACTTCAAGTCTGTGAAAGGCTAGACACATCTCATCGAGGCCAAACAAGACAGCCAAGTTATAAGAACATATTCCATCTGCAGGCAACAGCTCTAGGAATAGCCCCTGTTCTAGTTATTTTGGATCCACATGTAGTCCAAACTGCACATCTGCTACATATGGCCAGGAAGGCTTAGTTCTATCCCATGTATGTTCTTTGGTTAGTGGTTCAGAATATGAGAGCCCCAAGGGTCCAGGTTAGTTGACTTTGTTGGTCTTCCTGTGGCATTCTTATCCCCAGGGCTGGAAATCTTTACTCCTAGTCTTCCATAAGAGTCCCCAAGTCCCATCTACTCTTTGGCTGTGGGAGTCTGTATCTGTCTGAATTTACTGCTGAGTGGAGCCTCTCAGACAGCAATATGCTCATACTTCAAGCATTACAGAGTATCATTATTAGTGTCAGGGATTGGTGCTTGCTCATGGGATGGGTTTCAAGATGGGATGGCTATTGTTTGAATATTAACAATAAAATACAGGTACCATGCTACACTCCAAAGGTCTAAAAAGCTGAATAAGAAGGAAGGCACAAATGGGGAAGCTTAAATTACACAAAGACGAATAAATAGTCATAAGATACAGATGGAGAGAAGAAACAGGGAAGGATGGAAATGGGAAGGGGAATGAGGGGCACAGGATCTGGTGTGGGGAAGAACAGGAGAGATGGCTAGATGCCCATGAAAATGAATGCAAATCTGCAACTGACAGGGTAAGAAGGTGGGAAGGCAGCATCTCCAGGATGAGACAGAGACCTGACATAACAGAGGTGCCCAAAAATCAATAGGATGACCTTAGCTGTGACTCACATCCTTGGTGATATTGTATCTGAAGAGGCCACCTCCTCTAATCAGGCAGGAACACCAGTGGAGCGTTAGATTCACCAAAACATTCAATCCAATATTTATCCTGTCTATAAGAAACGTAGGCACTGGGTAGAGCAGAGACATATGTGGCTTTTGATTTGAGGGCTAGGACCTTAACTCAGGTTCTTATACTTACAGACCATGCCCTACTGCCTAATAATACATGTAACTTGCCCATTTTTGGTTTTAGCAATCTCTATTGGTATATAGTTGCTTATAACAATCTCTAATGAGCCTTTCTTATTTCTGTGATTTCACTTTTAGTATTTTATCTTTCTTTTACAATCTTTAATTTCATTTTAGTTCATTAATAGAAGCCTTGTCAATTTTGTTTTGTCTTTTTGACTAGCTCTTTATTTCACTGGTCTTTTGTATTTTGTTTTGAATTCCATTTTGCTTATATTTGTTCACATCATTATTAGTCATTATGTTTGTTATTCAAGAGTTCTTGTCTACTGAACTGCCTCCCCAACACTCTAACACTCTGAACATTTATTTATTTATATTTAAGAGCATATATATATAAAATCATCTATCTATCTAGTCACTATCTAGACAGACAGATAGATGATAGAAATATACATATCCATAGAGAAAGAGAGAGAGAACCATGAAAATATTTGAATACATTTCCATAATTTGTTACTTAACTTGTGAAATTCCTGACAATATATGTCACGAAATGATAATTTCAAATTAAAACTACTAAACATCCTTATTTAGTGCCACGTACAATATATCAGCTTATCAGTCAACATAGACCATGAATATAATGTTGTTCCCATGGTGCTATAATAAAGCTATAAAATTCTTCTTCCGTAGTATTGGAGCATATATTTTCTATTTTTAGATAAAATAAGATACATAAATGTCATTTTATTAAAATCATTTACATTCCTCAGTATATTGTGCAGGGTTGTTGCCTAAGACAATTAGTTATAAATTTAAAGTTCACAGTGACTATACATACCAGTTAAAGTTTTGGAAGTATTCACAATGACGTTCACTCAATGACTGGTTTCTTGATGTTTCATTGCTCAGAACATACCTTTTTTCTTAAGGGACAGGTAACTTTAATATGAACTTTTAATTCCATCTAAGTTTCCTTTACAATGTTGTCCTAAAATAACTAGAGTACTCAAGTGTTGACTGCACACAACATGACTATAAATATTTAAAAATATTTCAGAAGTTGCTGCCAAAAACATGACCTGATGGGTTCCTACTAGAATTAATTCTGGATCATGCATCCTCGATTTAAGTCTTTCCCTCCAAAGTCCTGCTGTTTTAAGCCATCTGCCACAAACAATGGAACACGACTTTTGATGTTGGTCTGCACAATAGATTAAATATTTAATATAAGCACTTAGCATTTCACAGGCATTTGGAAGTATGCAATTTTTATTTATAGCTTTTCAATCTAGTCTTATGATTTATGTTTGAGGTATGTGAAATATTAAGTGGCCCTTACAAATTATGTATGTTAACAGAAGTCAATGTAAATATTCTAGAATTACATTTGTATCTCAAAAACAAACAGAATTCATTTGTATTTTCTTTTTCTCAATATTTGTTCTGTAGATTTTCTGTATTAACTTAAAATGGGATCATATCATTTTTAATCTAAATATTTTTGTCACATAATCCACTGACTTCTAAAAAGTATTGACTAAAAATTTTCTGTAGTTTGCTTTACTGGTGTGACGTATGCCCATTTGATAATAAGTATATATTTTCCTCTTTGAAAGATTTCAATATCCTTCTCCAAAAATCTAAACCAACATTATCAGGAGTTTAAAGCAGTATTTCACATCACAATTGAAAATTACTTTATATTTATTCATTTGCTTAAGCTTTAGAGCTTTGTTTCTCAATCTGTGTATTGCAACCCCTTTGGCAAACATCTATTTCAAAAAATATTTACATTATGAATCATAATAATAGAAAATTGTAGCTATGAATTAGCAACAAAAATAATTTTATTGTTCAGGTCACCACAACATGAAGAACTGTAATAAGATGTTGCAGCTTAGGAAGACTGAGAACTACCACTCTAGTGAAATATAAAACCCACAATAACCATCCATAGCAAATGTAAATGACTGGAATACTGGATTTTATCTAGACTCTTGACTTTCACATTTTCCCCTAGCAAACATGCCCTTCTCACAGACCCAGAGTAAAAAAGCAACAAATAATATTCATTCAATCATATTCCATTATATTTTTCACTGTGATAACTTTTTATCTCAATGAGACCGGTAGAGTTGAAACCAAAAATTGACAACTGCAAGGATGGAAATGGAGAGTAACCTGAGGAAAAGAAGGTCCAGAAACAGTCCCAAAGTGGAATTCAGCTCAAGGGGAAGTCCCAAGGTGTGACACTATTACTGAGGCTACAGAGCACTCACAAAAAGGTATCTATCATGACTGCCCTCTGAAAGACCCAGCAAGCAGAGTCAGGTGCAGATATTTATATCCAACCAATGGACAGAAGCTGCTGACCACCATGTTCCTGTAGCCTCCACAATAGTTAATGGTCACACTTTATCTGCAGTTACAGAAGCAGAGAGATAGACAACTGTGTTCAGTGTTTGATTCATGGTGCTGCCCACTATACCTTAGGATCAACATAGTTGCATGACTATGCTTGTTGCTGATCAATTCCATTCATGGGTTGTTTTTTTATTGTTATGTACACTGGAAAAAAATCATAGAATCATTAACACCCTTGTGAAAATTCTAGGTATCCCTACTTCTCAAGAGATTTTAATGGCAGTTTTCTGTAATCATTTTTGTGAAAAACAAAATGTTATTGAATTGTAATAAATGTGTGGGTTTTATAAAACTTATAAACAAGCAAATGGGGCAAAAAAATCCTATGCAAATGTTATTCCAATAGAGTTCATCTCCTTAGAAGAGGACAATAGAATATGCCTTCTAAGTGTAACCTACAAATAATATTTTGCAGTACAGAATGCAGATAAAACAAAGCAAAATGAGTGAAATTGTTGTACAAAAATATCTGAGAATCACTTTGTTAGCCTAATGTTCAAGGTTAATTGCTGTGATGTGGCCTTTTAAATATATGAATATTATGACATTTGCATCTATAGTTTCAAAGTCTACTCATGAATATATAGCCATACGTATGGCTGACAGTCTATCATAGACTTGACTAATACTTGATGTTTAAAATGCTACATTTTGTCCTCTATTGTTACATATTTATTACATAGTTAATATAACTTGGAAATGAGTCAGAATATGCCTTGTAAAACATAGCAAGTACATGCTTAAGTGCTGATAAATCAGGTTTGAATGCTACAGTTTCAACAATGTTGCCTAAAAATATATAGTGAACTAATGCTTGTCAAGAAAGCAAATGGAGCTGGGCAGTGGTGGTGCACACCTTTAATCCCAGCATTCAGGAGGCAGAGGCAGGTGGATTTCTGAGTTCAAGGCCAGCCTGGTCTACAGAGTGAGTTCCAGGACTACCAGGGCTATACAGAGAAACACTGTCTCAAAAAACAAAACAAACAAACAAAACAAACAAACAAACAAACAAAACCAAAAAACCACCACCACAACAACAACCAAAAAATCAAATGGAGAAATTAAAAACTCTTTACAAATTAAAAGAAACAAAAACTAAGAAAGAAAAGAAACGTAGATTAGAGAAACTACAAAATAACATTAAGAAAGTATTTTGTCCCACCAATGGAAACCATAACTAAGACACTAATAAATAGTATAAATTGAACATAAAAAATGTTCTCATTGCAAATCTCACAGTTCACATCAACATACAATATACCTAAAAATGTCTCAATCTAAAAATAGTAACTACTATGTGGCAAAATGTGAAGATAGTATCTAAGCATATTTATCAAAGAAACACTGTAGGATTGGATTTTTGAGGCAAAAGATGAAAATTAATGAGCTAAGCATTCATTTTAGGAGACAGGTAAAAAACTATAAATGCAATGATATGGAAAAAATTCAAACATCTATGTAATTGAGTACACCAGAAAAACAATTTTTGTTTTTTTGTTTTTGTTTTTAAAAGAAAAGCTATTAAATAAAGACTCATGGCAGTGACTGATATAAATCAAGAAGGCCTAAATGCAACGAATTACGTCATTATATGACAGATATTACCCCATATCAAAGAAGTATCTGCTTGAAGTACAACAAGACCATTTCTTAAAGCCACAACTTGTTGGGGACAAGATAGTCTTTGTTTACTTTTTCAGGTGCAAAACATGTTGGAGTAGTGGCTATGTAGCTGCAGAAAGTTTCAGGTAAGCAATAAAATCTAAGAATATATATATAGATAGATATAAAATATCTATATCTATATCTATATATATATATATTAAGGACAACATGAACTGATAAATGAGGAAGAAAAATTCAAATAAAGGGGTCAAATAAAACATTTTCTCAAGATGTGCTTGCAATGCTCCTTCTAGCAGCTTGTTAATATATAAGCATCTTGGACAACATAAAAGTTGTTCATTCCTAAAGTGAGCCCAGTCTTGATCATTGGCCTCCACTATAGGTCCCTGTGTTTCTCACGGCTTCTCTGACTGAGGCAGCAACCAGTTAAAATACAGAAAACAGCTGACTGGGTTACACAGACCAAGTGATATATCTACAACATAATAGCCACATCTAAAGCTAATGGAACATTGTAAAGAAAGGGCAGAAATATTTTCAGATCTAGAGGCAGAGGAATTCTGTGATATTGTGTCTTCTAGCTATGACAGTGATTACACAAATGAAATCTCAACAACATGGCTTCCTAAATAAGACCTGAATAGTCTCAACAACCGTTGATGTATAAATATGGAAGGGGGAAAATCTCATAGAGCCACGTGCCATAAATGAAGAGCTACATCCAATTGACAGTTGTTGAGAAAATAACCCCTCCTCAGGGATGAGATGCTTAATTGGTTATTTCATACCATGTGGTCAGGCACAGCAGTAGAAAAGGATAAATATGGAACATAGAAGGAGGGGAGCAAAAATAGAGATGATCTATTTACCTTTTTTTCTTTGTTTTACACGTCAAACATCATCCCCTTTCCCCCTCCCCCAGAAACCACCTATCCCATCTCCCCTGTCCCTGCTTCTAAGAGGGTGTTCCCCCACTCACCTACCCACTCCTGCCTTCCCACCCTCACATTCCTCTACATTGGAGCATAGAGCCTTCACAGGACAAAAGGCCTGTCCTCCCATTGATGCCCTACAAAGCCATCCTTTGCTAAATATGCAGCTGGAGCCATGGGTCTCTCCATGTGTAGTTTTTGGTTTGTGATTTAGTTCCTGGTAGCTCAGGGGCGTCTGATTGGTTGATATTTTTGTTCTTCCTGTGGGGTTGCAACAACCTCCAGCTCTTTCAGTCCTTTCTCTAACTCCTCCATTGGGGACCTGGTGCTCAGTCTAATGGTTGACAGTGAGCATCCGCCTCTGTATTTGTCAAGCTCTGGCATAGCCTCTCAGGAGACAGCCATATCAGGTTTCCATCAACAAGCACTTCCCAGTATTCACAATAGTGTTCAGGTTTGGTGGCTGTATATGAGATGGATCCCCAGGTGGGGCAGTCTCTGGATGGCCTTTCTTTCAGTCTCTGCTCCACACTTTGTCTCCATATTTCCTTCTGTGAGTGATTTGTTCACCGTTCTAAGAAGCACTGAAACATACACACTTTGGTCTTCCTTCTTCTTGAGTTTCATGTGATCTGTGAATTGTATTTTGGGTATTCAGAGTTTTTGGGCTAATATCCACTTATCAGTGAAAGCATACCATGTGTGTTCTTTTGTAATTGGGTTACCTCACTCATGATTATATTTCCTAGTTCCATCCATTTGCCTAAGAATTTCATGAACTCATTGTTTTTAATAGCTGAGTAGTACTCCATTGTGTAAATGTATTACATTTTCTGTATCTATTCCTTTGGTGAAGGATATCTGAATTCTTTCCAGCTTCTGATTACTATAAATAAGGTTGCTATGAACATAGTGGAGCATGTGTTCTTGATATATGTTGGAGCATCATTTGGGTATATACCAAGGAGTGATATAGCTGGGTCATCAGGTAATACTATGCCAATTTTCTGAGGAGCTGCCAGACTGATTTCCAGAGTGGTTGTACCAGCTCGCTATTCCACCAACAATGGAGGAGTATTCCTCTTTCTAAAAAGTTATATCTCTTTAAAAATAACATATGAAGATTTACTGATGAATAGTAAAATATTATGTAAATACTTTGATAGTAAATAATACTAAATCTAAATTATTTAGATACTAAAAGAAATAATGCCACATATTAAACCATGATTTCATATTTGTCCATCCCTTTATTCTGGTTGTTTGTGACATCAATTGACAAGCTCCCTTCTTTTGATCTTCATGGACACAGATGGTGTACCGATTGCTCCTACTCACTTTGATCTCTCTTCTTATTTTACCCTTGACTACCATAAGAAATTCCTTGTAGGATTTGTCAGTGTTAAAATCAACAGCTTCTCATTTCACCTGCACTTATCTTTTCCTCTGGGACTTTCCTGCCAGCATATCTCTCTCTCAGGCTTTCTCAGTCTGAAGGAGATGAGATTCAGAAGTCTGAAGGCTTAAAACTCTAGGGAAATGGCTCAGGAATTGGAGGTTGTTACTGTTTCTGTTCCCCATCATTTACATATAACATTGTGGCAAACATGTGGATGTTTTTCCCAAAGTTCTAAAAGGAACTCACCACTGTCTTCCAGAGCAGTATATACTGGAAAAAATAAATAAAACAAAACAGAAAAATAATAACAACAAAAATAAAAACACTCATATATTATTCATTAGCTCCCTTCTCTGTATAAGCATATGTAACTCTAGGCACCTAGGCAATAAATTAATTGAGAAGTCTTGTTTCTTTTCCTTTAATAAATATTAAAATTATACATCAGGTCCTCAGCTGAAGGAGTATTGAAACTCTGCTATTGAAGACAGAATATCTGGGTTGTTTCCCATTTCTGATTATTATAAATATGGCTGCTATGAACATAGTGGAACATGTGTCTTTATTACATGTTGGAGCATCTTCTGGGTATATGCCCAGGAGTGGAATAGCTAGGTCCTCAGGTAGCATTATGTTCATTTTTCTGAGGGTCCGCTAAACTGATTTCCCGAGAGGTTGTATCAACTTGCATTCCCACCATCAATGGAGGAGTGTTCCTCTTTCTTCACATCCATGCCAACATCTGCTGTCACCTGAGTTTCTGATCTTAACCATTCTGACTGGTGTGAGGTGGAATAGCAGCCATATTTATAATAGTCAGAAACTGGAAACAACCCAGATGTCCCTCCACAGAGGAATGGATACAAAAAATGTGGTACATTTACACAATGGAATACTACACAGCTATTAAAAACAATGACTTCATGAAAGTCACAGACAAATGGATGGATCTTGAAAATATCATCCTGAGCGAGGTAACGCAGTCACAAAAGAATGAACATGGTATGTACTCACTGTTAAGTGGTTATTAGCCCAAAAGTTCAAAATACCCAAGAGTCACTTTGCAGCAACAGTAGGGCTGAGTGTGAGGTCCCAGATGGAGGACTTGGAAAAGGAACTGCAGGAGCTGAGGGAGCTTGCAGCCCAATGGAGGGAGCAACAGTGGCAACTGGCCTGACTCCACCAAACACCTGGAGACTAAATCACCAACCAAAGAATATACATGGAGGAACTCATAGTGCTGGCCACATATGCGGCAGAAGAGGGTCTTGTTAACCAGCAGGGGGAGGAGAGGCTCTTGGGGCCGAGGGTGTTAGATCCCCCAGTATAGGAGAATGCCAAGGAGGGAAGATGAGAATGGATGGGTGGGTGGGTGGGGGAATGCCCCTATAGTGGCAGGGGGAGGAGGGAATGGGGAAGTTCCAAAGGGGAGATCTGGAAAGGGGGAAACATTTGAAATGTAAATAAAGTATGAAAAATAAATAAAAGAAATAAAAAAGAAGACAGAATATCTATGTTCATACACAAGAAAAATGCTTAACAAAGATACTTTGTAAATTATATTTCACTTTATACAGGTAATTTCTTCAAATAAGAAAACAAATGATACCATGAGTAAATATCTGAAGGGAGGAAATCTTTGACTATATATAGGAACAAAATAAAATGATTTTGAAATCTGTAAAATTAGAACACTTGCTATTAGTAAAGTATACAACTATGTGTAACATGAAAAGCTTGTGCTAATTTTGTTTCGTTTCCAGTGCTAGGTTTCAAACCAAGGACCTCTCACATTAGACATGTGCTCCACCAATGGGTGACACCCTCTCCAGTCCCATGCTCTCAATCTTCACTATAACACTACCAAATAAGCCTTGTTTCTATTTTATAGATGAGATGACAACATTGAACAAGTAGAGACATATTTTGAACAAATGGTAAATCAATTTGCTAATTGCCACTCTGTCTCCAATTCTGAATGATTTAAGCTGTATGTAGTTTTTTAAGTCAATCATATGCCTGTATTCCAGATTTCTCTACATTTGTTGTCATTAATATCATTGCTATGGTGTAATATGCTTCTGAATGGGCTGAGGATATGGTGGGTTAAGTATATGCTATGCAGACATGAGGACTTGAATTGTATCCCAGAAACTATTGTTGTTGTTTTCATTGTTGATTGTTGTTATTGTTAAATCCAAACATGGTAATGAGATCCTCATATGTAACTGATAGAGAGGTAGAGATGGATGGACCAATGAGACTTGCTAACCATTCAACTTATTTATATTTATAGGCCTCTGGGGCTAACTTTGGATAGACCAAGTCAATGTAGGTCTATAAAATAACACCTGCTGTAAAATTCCTCATGAAATAACTTCAAGAGTTCTCAGCATATACCCTGAAAACTCAAAAAATTTTCAGATTGTTCTAATCTTAATAAAAAGTTATCTTTTTTTTTAACTTCATGAAATTTAGTAAATTCTATTTAGATATAATGGCTGATTTTAGATATAAGTGTAAAGTAGCTGTGTCTTGGGTCATTTAAGTAACCAACAAAAATGTCTAAAACAGTATATGCTTGGGTTTTATGTGTTTCAAGAAGAAATCCAAAATTGTTAAAGGGGAAAATAAATTAGAGCTTTTGAAAGATAGTAAAAAACATTATATTAAAGAATCTACCCGAAGAATAGGGATTTGTAATAAGGAACAGAGATGGTGGCAGCCCTGATTTGACAATGGATAACATTTATAGATAAGAACTAAGATGAAGGTCAGGGGATATAGTCCAGGTGTGGTGAGCCACGTGAAAACCTGGGGTGGAAAGAGTGTCACAAACATGAAGCCACCATGGAAAGTTCAAGGATGCTTGGATTATACAATACTTTCCACCATTTTTTCTGATAGACTTTTTTGTAAAGGATGAAAATTTATTGAGGGGAAAAATATCACACACGAAAAAGTATAAAGACTGTGTTGGTGTAAGTGAGAATGCCCTCCACCCAAAACCTGTGTACTATTGGGTGTTATTCTGGTGCTGCTATGTATTCAAATGCTAAATACTAGCCCCCAGGAACTGACTGCTCCCAACAATCTGATCCTCATGTACAGCAAGTGATTCTGTGTTAACCTTGCTTTCCAATTTAAAACTATTGGTTAAATAAAAGTGGTTACAGCCAGTTACTAGGGAGAACAGAGGTAGATAATGATTTCAATTACTGGTCTAGGGGAAGAGAGAAAGAGGGAAAGAAAAAGGAGAGAGAAGAAGGAGAAAGGAGGAGAAAGAAGAGAGAGCAGGTCTCCATGACCAAGAGTACATGGCCGAGTGAAATGCCCCCTAAGGAGGAACTGGTATAATGGAAATAACCTGGGCTAGACTCTAACAGCAAGTACAGGGGGAGTACAGATGGGGAATTAACAGTCTAGCATATAGAAAAAAGGATTCGTGGTAATTAGCCCAGTAATTTTGCTAAAGCTGATTTTTAAAAATCCATAAGACTCTGACTCGATTATTGGGAGACTGACTGGGTCATATTAATAACTAATATAATTGTTAGAAAACATTTAGAAGTATCATTTATACTGTATGCTCATAGATTTGAACACTTAATCACCAGGGAGCAGCACTATTTGTAAAGGCTAAAAGGTGTGGCATTGTCAGAGGAAATGCATCTCTCAGAGTGGGTTTTGGGGTTTCAGAAGCCCTAGCCAGGCTAGTGGCTTCTTCTGTTGCTTGCAGATGGAAGTAAAACTCAGTTTCTCATGTACCATGTCTTCCTGTATGCAGCCATGTTCCAAGGGTAGCATGCTAATGAACTAAACTACTGAAACCCTAAGCAAACCCCCCAGATTAATGCTTTGTTTTAGAACAGCTGCTTTGGTCATGGTATCTCTTCATAACAATAAAAGTGACTAAAACACAGACCTAACAGAATTCTTCCCAAAATTAGTTTAGAGGATGAAAGCTATCACAATCATATATGAGGGACAGTAGAAAATGTGGTATATGATTAGATACTGTGTTCAGGGTAATAAGATATCAAGAGAACACCTTGTGGATAAACTAACAGAACAAAGTACTTGAAAAATAAAAACTATAACAATAAAGATGAAAGGTTAATGGTGTTAATGCCTAATGGAATATGATTTAGTGAGGCTGGAGAAATTTATGACCAAGGGGAGAATATATCATGCTTTATAATAATTTTTTTGATATTTATTATGTCTGTAGTAATAATACTTGATTTGTATAAGAAAACTATATTTTTGATCTTTTGGGCTAATAACCACTTAACAGTGAATATATACCATGTTCATTCTTTTGTGACTACATTACCTTGCTCAGGATGATATTTTCAAGATCCATCCATTTGTCTGCGTCTTTCATGAAGTCATTGTTTTTAATTGCTGAGTAGTATTCCATTGTGTAAATGTACCACATTTTCTGTATCCATTCCTCTGTGGAGGGACATCTGGGTTGCTTCCAGCTTCTGGTTATTAAAAATATGGCTGCTACGAACATAGTGAAACATGTGTCTTTATTACATGTTGGAGCATCTTCTGGGTATATGCCCAAGAGTGGAATAGCTGGGTCCTCAGGTAGTATTATGTTCATTTTACTGAGGGTCTGCCGAACCGATTTCCAGAGAGGTTGTATCAACTTGCATTCCCACCAGCAATGGAGGAGTGTTCCTCTTTCTCCACATCCTGGTCAATATCTGCTGTCACCTGAGTTTTTGATCTTAGCCATTCTGACTGGTGTGAAGTGAAATCTCAGGGTTGTTTTGATTTGCATTTCCTTGATGACTAAGGATGTTGAACATTTCTTTAGGTGCTTCTCGGCCATTCGAGTTTCCTCAGTTGAGAATTCTCTGTTTAGCTTTCTTCCCCATTTTTTGATCGGGTTATTTGGATCTCTGGAGTCTAGCTTCTTGAGTTCTTTGTATACCTTGGATATTAGCCCTCTATCGGATGTAGGATTGGTAAAGATCTTTTCCCAATCTGTAGGTTGCCCTTTTGTCCTATTTATAGCCTTACAGAAGCTTTGTAATTTTATGAGGTTCCATCTGTCGATTCTTGATCTTAGACCACAAGCCATTGTCACTTCACAGCAACAGTAGGATGGAGTTGGAGGTCCCAGATGGAGGACTTAGAGAAGGGACTGAAGGAGTTGAGGGAGTTTGCATCCCCAGAAAGGCAGTAACAGTGGCTACTGGCCTGACCCCCACCCCCATACTCCTGGAGACTAATCCACCTACCAAAGAATACACATGGAGGGACCCATGGTGCTAGCCATATATGAGGCAGAGGAGGGTCTTGTTAGACATCAGGGGGAGGAGAGGCACTTGGGCCTGAGGGTATTAGAACCCCCAGTATAGGAGAATACCAAGGAGGGAAGATGAGAGTGGATGAGTGGGTGGTTGGGTGGGGGAATACCCCCATAGAGGCAGGGGAAGGGGGAGGGAATAGGAAGGTTCCAAAGGGGAGATCTGGAAAGGGGAAAACATTTGAAATGTAAATAAAGTAGAAAAAAAAAAAAGAAAACTTTATTTTCTTTCTTATCTGCTAACTCTTTTAAAGATCTAAAATGTAAGACTGGAAGAAAAGTCAGATGATCACTAAGCACAATGTGTGAATTATATTTTATGACCATTGTGGAACAGGCATATTTTCAAGGCAGATCAGACAATTCAGCTTTCAATTTACTAACCTGACTTTATTTTGTTATGTAATACTAAATTATGAACCAATATTTCTATTACTTTAGTGATTTGACCTTATACCAAAAAAAAAAAAATCAGTTAAATGTCTCAAATGGCATTTGTCAATAGGTACACCCAATAGAAAAACATAAAACAGTGTCTTTGTATAATATACAAACTCCTAACTTTTAAATCACATTAAAAGTGGTTTATAATGAGATGTTTCCAATTTTGTTAATTTCTTCATTTTCTTATACTTGAAATATCTATTCTATTTCTATAAGTTTATCAGATATTTTTGGACATTGGATATCTGCTAGTATTTGAGAGTGTCATAATTTATTTCTATGAAACTTAATTATTCCAAAATCAGTTATATTGGTATTGTTGCTTTCAAATTTGATTAAAAATAGACACCAGAAAATCAATGGCCATTTTGAAGTAAAATGGTAGAAAGTTCTTGAGTAGCAGCCTTTTTTAACTTACAATTTCATTTATATTCTGTGAAGAATTATAATTTAAATTAGCCTACAGATCTGTTATGTTATTAACAATATTAAATTTCATGGGATATGTTCTGTAGACCTTGATAGTAGTTTTAATATTTAAACAACCAGTTTGGGTGATATATGGATATATATATATATATATATATATATATATATATTACATAGGTTATATATTGTATTTGATAAGTATATATAGTTATATTATATATAATATTGTGTATATATAGCATTAAATATATTCTTATATTATATAATATAAAACATACTATAATATATATTTATTATATATAATATATGTAGTTTGTTTTTTTTTCTTTTAAAGCATGACATAGAAGTTAAAAGAAAAGAGAAAAAAGGCTTTAGCTTTTAATTATAATGTTTGGCAATACATTTTGTGTTTATTGTTAAAAGAAGGTTCTAGACTCAATTTTTAAAATGTAAGTCCAAGTTTATACATTTTCTAAATTTATAAATTTATTTTGTTATTTAGATCTTTGTATTGGCAATTTTAACTCCATATTGACACCTGTTTGTTCTGAATGAAGTTTCTGCACATTTTGGTGACCAATTACACTGTCCTTGTCAACTTCATTTTCAGTCTCCTAAGTACTGAAGAAGCCTCAAATATTACTTTCTAGGGGTGGTCAGAATACAGTTGTCAAGTAAATTCCTGAATGACACATTTGAAATTGATTTTTGTATATTTGCAAGGCAGGATTTGATTTATAAATTATGTATAACTTCTTCCTAATTGAATGATCTGTTAATGTCTAGACACCTTGGCTTTTGTTTTTTTTACTTAGTCAGCCTACAAAATATTTAAAGTTAATGAAAAACTAATGAGGTATCAAAGCAGTTACATGAATCAAACCAACTTCTCAGATGGGCTTAAGTTTACTTACATTTATTGCATATTCTAAAACACTTATTAGCACTCCTTTCTGATTTGTTTTCATTGAGGGTTATCTTTCACATGTACTATGTGGGGCATACAACTGAATATGTATTTCTAAATGTGTATCAATGCATGTGTGCATTCAGATCCACTTGCATGTGTATCTGCAGGCTTGTCAGAAACTTATGCTGATGTTGAAGTGTCCCTTATGTGAATCCAGAGCTAGGAATAGGGATAGTCCACCAAGCCAGTTTTCTCTAAGGATTTCCAAATTTCTGTTCAAACCTCTAGAGTTAAAAGCTGTTCCAAGAAGCCTAGTCTGAATTTGTCCAGCTTCTGGGGATCTAAACTGCCAGCTTCACAACTCTGTAGCAAGTGCTTTATCCACTTAGCTGCTTCACCATTTCCTAGCAAACTAGAAAATATCTTCCTGAGTAAAACATTCTTTACCAACTTAATTATTTAAATGTTAAACAAGTTAAAACATATTACTTGTTTATTGTAATAAAATAGGCCTAGAGAGTTCACTGATGTCTCTCAGCTCAGTTATAGCCCACAGACTCTGAGACATTTCAGTGTAGACTCTGGGATACTTATTCTTATGACCAAGTTTTCTGCTTCTGTATTTTAAAACTACAATATGGTTCTCTCCTACCAGCAGAGGTTAATTATAATTAGCCTCTCTCTACAGGAAGACTGATTAATTACTTTGTGCTTTATAGTACTTATTCTCACCTCTTAATTTTTCTCTTCAAAAAGAGAGCGGGTAGAAGGATAGATGGTAATTTCTTGTAATGCTAGTGTGCACAAAGCTTCCTCAAGACACTTACTTGCCAGTTCAAGGCCAGATTCTGCAAGACAGAATCAACCCTGTTTCAAAAAGCCAATGAAATAGCCAATCAACAACTGACTGAGGAATTCATGGAGAAAGGCAAGAGACACACATAATAGTGCTGATTAAGTCAAATATTACAAAACAAAATATGAAATACATTAAGAACAGAATGAAAAAGGCAAGTTTAAAAAAAAAATTTCATGATTCCTGGTGACTCTGAGATAACATGAAATCCACATTCCAGGTTTTACTTTATTACACAACTGATCTAAAATATTTGCATACTTTATTTTTAATTGTTAAATTGACTTGTTTAATGGGCTGAAAAATTCTCTTGCTTTTAACACTGTAGGTCAAGTTTAGGATGCAAGACAGTTAATAGTTTCAAAATAAGAACAGTTGAAGATGTGATTATCAAGTGCTTAAAATAGCATTAGTAATAATTAAATTAAAACATTTATATAAAATTAACATTTATTTAAATGACATTTAGGCAACAGTTACTTTTATTATCTTAATGTTACTAAAAAGTATATTGAGATTTAGATGGAGGTACTTGCATTTTTTTTTTACTAAAACAAAAAATAACTTTAGATACTAAAAAGCTGAAAATACTACAAATATTTGTTTCTATTTATTTTAGTTTGTGATTTTTGGACCATGGCAGGCTAGGCAAATGTTCTCCCAACAATCTTCAACTTATTACCTCAAGACAACTTCCCAGTAAATATCCTAGGCTGACTTGGAACGCCCTTTCTAGCCCCTGTACCCCAGAGCCTGGTTTTTGCATTCCTATCTGTTATCTTAGCCTTACCTATTGTTTGTTGATGAGAAGAGACAAGATATTGAGAATCCTTGAGACATTTATTATCACAAAGAATTCATTATATTCACTACTGTTTTTTATAATGAAATGCTACTACTGTATAACAAATTGGGATGAATCTCTATCTAGTTCAATATACAACATTAAGTATTACAAAACAATCATCATGTGTATATACCTTCACTGGATGTTAATCAAAGACTATTTGAATGTTCATAAAGGCCTTTTAACTAATAAATAAATATGTTGGAAGCCTACAGAGAATTTTTTCTTAATCCTAATTGAACTTGGTTAACAAACTAATGATTGTATGTATATAAATATATATCTTTAGTTATTTTTCTATAGAGTTCACAAACAAACAAACAAACAACAACAACAACAAAAACCCAAAGGGATACTTTCTAAATCCATTGTGTGGTTTTGTCAAGTTGGACATGCAGCAACCACAGTAAAGAAGACGTCCTGTGATCCCTGTTGCTCTTATAGTCATAACCCCACTCTGGAAGTGAAAGGAACTGGAGAGTTCTAAGTTTGATTTCCAATTCACACAGTTTAAAGTGCTTATCATTTGAGTTACTCCCATTATTGAATCCAAAGGAACATACTTTCCTGCCTTCCAGTTGACACCAAAGTTAGCTATCGTGAAATTATACTTGCAAGTTACACACAGAAGTTCTCATGTCAAATGCTACGCCTCACTTCAATAAAGAAACAGCCTATTAATAAAATGGGGATATGGGGTTTTTGTTTTTGTTTCTTTGTTTTCTGTACGTCCCTGACTGCAGTTTCCTCTCCTTCCATTCCTCTTATATTCCTTGCCACTCCTCCAAGATCCCTTCCTGTTTTTTTCACAAAAGAGGAGCCCTTGCAGGTATATCCACTCAGCAGGGCATAACAAGATGCAATAAGACTAGGTGCAAACTCTCATATCAAGGAGGGATAAGGAAACTCAGTAGGAGAAAAAGTATCCCAAGACCAGATGAAAGAATCAGAGATACCCCATTCCCACTGTCAGGTGTTGCACAAAATCCCAAGCAAAGTACCCAAAACATATAAAAGAACCCAATGTAGAGCCCTTCACCCTGATTGCAACTTTGGTCTCTGTGAGCTCCTAAGTGCCCTACTTAATTGATTCTGTGGGCCCACTTTTCTTGGTGTCCTCCACACATTAGCTCCAATATTTCTTCCTCGCCCTCTTCCATGGGGTTCCCACAGCTCCAAGGGAGAGAGCCAGTGGAGGTCTCCAATTTGGCCTCTCTACCTTCATCAGTTCTTCTTTCATAACAGTTAATGTTATGAAAAATATTTATGATTATAGCTAACTACAAATTCAAAGGGAAGGTTTGGCTATTTTTGAGCATGTTAATATTGCTCCAAATGCTAAATCATTACAAAGTGCACGCACACACACACACACTTTTTGAACTAGAACTGTTTCTTCTTAATTACCTTGACTGTATGATGTAAGTTTTCTATTTATTCTTTGAGGCTCTCATATATGTATATAATGTATTTCAATCACTCTTATTTAAGTTTTTGTAAGCTTTTTCTTTTTCCTTTTATTTTATTATTTGAGATAAGTTTTAAGTTTGAATATTTTTAACCATATGCTTCCTTTTCCCCAAATTTTTCTAGATCTCTCCCCTCCTCACTCACCAAACATTAAGTTCTTTTTTAAAAACAGAAATACACAATACAATAACCACCACCCCAACCAAGAAAACAGTGTAAAAGCACCTCCCAAGGACAGAAAAAAAATCACAAATCTGTCAACCAATAAAAGCACCAAGAAAACCGAAGTCCATTATATGTTGGCCAACTACTCCTGAATATGAGTCCTGCTTTACAATAGTTGATATATTCAATGTTACTCCTTTGAAGAAAACTGATTTTCTATCTCCCATAGATATAAATGACAGTTATTCCTTAAGATCTAATTTATTGTCATTGAAGAGATGGATTAGGGGTGAAGTACGTGTCCTCTCTTGCAAAAGGCCATAATGGGCAGTGGCACACACAAACATGAAAAAGAATAGAAGAACAATTATAGTTTTAAGTTATTAATTTATGTTAAATTATATGTATGTATGTTTCTGCCTGTGGGTTTGTACATTTGTGAATGTAGATGCCAGCAAAGTCCAAAGTGTGTATCTGACTTTCTGGAGATAGAGTTCTCTGGAACTAGGTGACTATGAGCTACCTGACATGAGTGCTGAGTGTCCTCAGTATTCTGTAGTATTTGATTCATATGTGTGTATTCATTTGTGCATTATATTTACATTCAATTTCTAGGTACAAATACTGACATGGGACAAAGTTTCAAGAGTGCTAACAAAATTGAAACAGTTAAATTCTAGCATATAAATAATTTTGAGATACCCTGGTACATTACAACAGAGGACATAATTGCAAGACTGAAGTAAACTATGAGAAGGTCAGAAGTGTGTGTGTGTAATTGCTGATAAAGACTAAAATCACGTAATATCTATCCTTGAAAAGCATGTTTGAGAAATTGAAATAATATAAGGAAGTGTGTAACAGTAAATGACCTGGTTTTTTGTTTTTGTTTGCTTGTTTTTTGTTTTTTGTTGTTTGTTTTATTTTTACTTTATTTACATTTCAAATGTTTTCCCCTTTCCAGGTATCCCCTTCAGAAACCCCTTATTCCATTCCCTCTCCCCTGCCTGTATGAGGGTATTCCCCTACCGACCTGCCCATTCCTTTCTTCCTACCCTAGCATTCCCCAACACTGGGGCATCTAACACCGTTAGGCCTAAGGGCTTCTCCTCCTATTGATGTCCAACAAGGCCCCTCTCTGCCACTTATGTAGCCAACATCATGGGTCCCTCCATGTGAATTCTTTGGTTGGTGGTCCAGTCTCTGGGAGCTCTGGGAAATCTGTACAGTTGACACTGTTGCTCCCTCCATGGGACTGCAAACCCTCTCAGCTCCTTCAGTCCCTTCTCCGACTCCTCTACCCAGGTTCCTAAGCTCAGTCCAACAGTTGGCTGTGAGCATCGGCCTCTGTATTTGTCAGGCTCTGCCTGAGCCTCTCTGGAGATTCAGGAGATTATGCTTCCATCAGCAAGCACTTCCTAGCATACACAAGAATATTCGGGTTTGGTGGCTATATATAGGATGTATCCTTAGGTGGGGCAGTCTCTGGATGGCCTTTCCTTCAGTCTTTGCTCCACACTTAGTCGCCATATTTCCTCCTGTGAGTATTTTGTTCACCCTTCTAAGAAATACTGAAGCATCCACATTTTGACCTTCCTTCTTCTTGATATGAGCCGTTATAAACAGGAAATTTGTGTTATTTAGTAGGAGAATTAACTACACAACGTAAGAGAAAATGGAAATATACACATTAATGCTTGTTGGTTCAAATTATTTATAGGAACAAATAGTTTCAACAGAACCTTTATTATAACTGAAAGATGTATCTTGATGACGTTTAACAAAAACTAGCAAAAGCATACGAAATCATCTAAGTTTTATAAGTTTTCATATTATAATAAAAGAAAGTAGTATCTCTGAGATTAATAATGAAAATTATTCATCAAATTAAATTAATAACAGCATTTAAAATATGGTAGTATCATTCAAATAATGTTTATGAAAATGCACATATATTTAAATATGACATTTGTGTCTTAGAAGTTTTATATGCTGAATATTAATAAAAGATAAATATATTCATAATATTAATGTATATATTTATCAGTAAAGTGAATACAGTTTTCTTTCCTTCAAGCAAAAGTTGATATTTCCTATAGCACTTCTCCTTATGATTACAAACAGTCTTGTGCATTACCAGAAGTTATTTCTGGCCATAAATACAGGCTTTAATTAAACTTTGTGCATATCTACATATTCATGGCTTTTAGGTTCAGTTTCTATTAATTTTTGTTGTTATTTGAAATATACAGATACATAATTGAATTAAAATGCATAACCCATACTTCATGGTATTTACTGGTACATTACATGTGACATAAGACAACTTTAGGTTATGTAAAACTGTAAATATGAAAATAGGTACCATTTTAAATTATTTTTAATATTAAATATTAACTATTGTTGGATTCTATACTGTTGGATAAATAAATATCCAAAGGCAATTTAAAATACATGATGCTTTCCAAATCTAAAAGAATTTATATAAATAAAAATTATAGGAAAATTATTATAATCAGGTTATTTTCCAACTTTTTTTTTTTCTTTTTTGGTTTTTTGAGACAGGGTTTCTCTGTGTAGCCCTGGCTGTCCTGGAACTCACTCTGTAGAACAGGCTGGCCTCAAACTCAGATGTCCATCTGCCTCTGTCTCCCAAGTGCTGGGATTAAAGGCGTGCGCCTCCACCACCTGGCATCAGGGTATTTTCATAGTGTAGACAAACAACTTTTGGTTGAGATAGATTTGACTATAAAGTTGTGTTTCTTCACATACTAAGTATGTAGATATAAACCATCATTTAATTTGTAATTCTTAGTATCTGTGCTTATAGAAAATTGGAAGAGAAATAGGAGAGCAGAATAAAAGATGGATGTATGAAAGTATAAAGAAGAAGTTCAGTATATACCGTGTTCACAAGAACAATAGCAATGCAAGGACTGTAGGCCTGTTTAGTCAAATTTCTAAGTCATCATACTTAGTGCTCTGTCTTTCTGTTTTCAAACGCAGTTACCAGAGCCAGCATTATTATATTTGATTCACACAAAGGAGATATATAATTGAACAACTGAATAATAACTTATGCAATCATTTAATTTCAAGCAGTCATGTAGAATATTCAGAAGCATCTTTTGAAAGCAAGTACTTTTTGTCAAGTACAACTGTCCAGTACAAGCAGTTATGATGCACTTGAGAGACAGATTAGCAGTCAAGAGCCAACTTATTGTTCTTTCTGAAGACGTAGGTTTGGTTTTATTGTTCACAATCATTATTAACACTATCTCCAGAAGATCAGGTGTCCTCTTTTGGCCTCTGTGAGGACTTCACATTCACACAAACTTACAAAGAAATAAATTACACTTAAGGTACAAAAGTAAAACCAGTAAATTTATATACATGTACATGTCTAAAAGGAAAGGATTCTACAAAATGTCTGTGTGTTCCTAGAAAGCATTTTTTTTGATTTCCTATATTAAATATTAGTCCTATTTGAGCTCAGAAGATAATCTTAGACTAGGCTACTGTGGTTTATAATTAGAATTTTTCATATGCAAAATACAGGTTTATCCTTAAGTTATTTCATGTTCAAAAAGCATATTTAATTGATGCATATATTAACAAAATATGTTTTTATATTACATTATATGTGTGACTGAAAACATATATTTGCAAAAATGATTTGAGTACCAATATTTACATCTTTACTATTTCTTAAGATATCTATCATGGTAGTGTAAAAATGAAGTTCCTATGAATAACAATTATATTTGATTTTCTGTATTGAAATGCACTTTACATCTCAAAACCATGTCTTTCTAAAACAGAGACCAGAAATATCTCTACCTTTTCTACAAATGTGTTCATTTTTATAAACATCTTATATATAAGCCTATATACTTGTTTTCTCCCAGTCGTAAGTTATACTTTTCTAAAAGTTGCTTTCTTTACTAATAAAATAAATTACTTTTATATATTCAGTCTCATAAACTACATAAAAGTGGCTTCTGTGAGTTATAGACCAAATATAGGCTTTCTCAAATAATTATGCATATTTGTAGGTGTTACATGTGTTCATGACAAAATTTGACCTAATAAGGCTTCTATTATGAACTTCTTTATACCAAGTTTAACATATTCAAACAAATATGTCCTTACAGGGAAACAATTCAGTCTCCACAAATCCCAGCACTCAAATATTACCTAATTTCATGCTCAAATTCTGTCCATATAAGGCAATTGCTTTGCCACATAAAACATATAGATATTGACTACACTCAATCAAGGTAAATCTGCATTTAAATTCATTTTTTGTTAGGATTCTGCATACATGCAACAATCATTGCTTTGTAGTGCATGCCCATTCTCTATTCCATTTTTTGTTTTAGTAAGCTTCATTTAATTTAACTAGACTTTGGTTTTATTTTTTTGTATAGAACAAAAGTATAATGTACATTCAGCTGCTCTAAGTTTGCATCATAATGACATGCAGATGACAGAAAGGCTTGGGGTATTTCCAAGTAGAAATACATCACCTAGAGAAAAAAAAAAATTGCTGTGATGATTGAAGACAAATAGAACAAAAATGTCAAAACTTGTAAGAAATTTTATTCATGTTTATTTGTCTGAGAACTCTGTTTTTATTTTTAATATTCTATTTCTAAGGGTCCACAAGACACTTTACCTTCCTATCACTTTCCATAAGAACAGTTATGCAATTCAGAATTAACATCCATTCTTAAAAACAAGTGGCTAAAATAAGACCATAGCATTGAATCTACTTGAAGGCAAAATCCTCTTTACTTGGTTTATGTTTTGTTAATATGAACATATTTAAAATATTTATAATTTGGTACTAAATTTAAACTTTGTTTACAGGGCAGTTATAACTGTGTCTTACTTAGGCCTTGATAATGCTATCAAAGAGATACATTCTTCTTGTTCTTTACCAGGGTACAGAGTACATTTCATTGATTTTTTAAAAATTTGTATGGTTTTCCTTTCGGTGTTTTATTATTATTATTATTATTATTATTATTATTATTATTATTATTATTATTATTTTGAGTAATCTTCTGTAGCCCAGGTTTGCCTTGAAATCTGTATGTTGCCAGGAACGACCTTGACTTGTAATCCTTTCTCTTCTACCTTCTCAGAAATCAAATAAAATGTGTGTGCCAAGATACTCAGTTTATGTAGTATTAAGGAAAATACCCTGGACCTCAGGCATGTTAAGCAACTGTTCTACCTAGAAGGAGAGATATTTTAATCTAGCAACATGGCTGCTTTGAGAAAAGGATTATATCCACACATGTTTCAGCCAAAATGCAGCCAACCCTAGATTACAGTAGGGTGTGTCTGGAACTCTACACACCTTTAATCCCTAACAGAAAGGAAAGGCTAGTTTATAGAAGGAAGCAGCCATGTTTGAAAGTGACATCTAGTTGAAGGGTAGAAAAATCAGAGACAGGTTTGTCAGAATGAATCAGAGATAAGCCCAACACACATGAGAACAGATATGAAAGAAAGGATACATAAGAGCAGTGAGAAAGAAAAAAATAAAACAAAACAAAACAAAACTGTGGTATGTGGTGGTGGTGGTGGTGGGGAGTTTTACCAGAGCAGTTTTACAGGGACAGATTATAAATAGAACAAACTAGATACAGGTGAAAACAGAGCTAGGCAGAGAATAAAATGAAGCCAGAAGATTAGAACAAATTGGCAAAGTTAGTGTAAGGCAAGGCAGAGCAATTCTGTCAGAAGCTGAGAAAAGCTGGATTGAATCAATCAGTTTAGAAAATAATCCATTATATGTGAAAAACTACCTAAGGGGGATCAGTAATACCCCAGCAAGAATCACAAATGCCAGTATTTCCTATCAGTGATCTACAGAGCAACTAGAGAAAACTAGTTAGGTATTGGAAACTAAATTAGGTATTGGAGCTCTCAGGCATCCTACAGA
The DNA here is from genome assembly GCA_019843965.1 of Rhynchomys soricoides. NCBI lineage: Eukaryota > Metazoa > Chordata > Mammalia > Rodentia > Muridae > Rhynchomys > Rhynchomys soricoides. The sequence goes on along the minus strand of JADRCH010000040.1, from coordinate 12,843,984 downwards.
AGACAACATTGCTCTTGACTTAACAAGTAGCACATCAATCAAATGTAGAGGAGCTCTATTTAATAGAACAAGAATTTTGGAGGTATGAGGAAGCCAATAGCCCTATCCTTAAGGAGGTTAACAGAAAAGCCTATGTGACTAGAGCAATGGCCTTTAAATGAAGAAAAATTAATAGGCACTTGTTCAGGTAGTACAAGGGCAGCTGGAAGTTCAAAGTGTGAAACAGTATACAAGTCCTTGGAATTCTCCTGTATTTGTCATTGAAAAGAAATCTGGAAATTGGAGGATGCTGTATGACTCAAGGGCTTTAAATAACAGGATCCAACCTATGGGGTCATTACAGACTGGAATCCTCTTAACTTCTCTATTATTAAAAGGATGGACAATAATAATAATTTACTTAAAAGACTGATTCTTTACCATTCCTCTACAAGAGAAAGAAAGAGAAAATTTTACTTTTACAGCACCTAGTTATAACAATGTTCAACCTGTGGATATATGCCAGTGAAAAGGTCTTTCTCAAGGAATGTTAAATAATCCAACTCTGTGTCAATATTTTATATAATTGCCACTAGAAAAAAAATTGTAAACAATTTCCTCGATCCATAATTTACTATTATATGTATTATATTTTGTTGACCAATTCTGATGCAAATTATGATTAGAAAGAATGTTTAATGAAGTGAAGAAGAGTTTAGCAATTTAAAGATTATGGGGAGGTTCCAAATAGGAGATCTGGAATTGGGGAAACATTTGAAATGTAAATAAAGTATGAAAAAAAAAAAGATTATGGGTTGCTCCTGAAAAAAATAAATATGAAGAGGAGATTCTATCAACTGTCTAGGATTTAAATAAAGTCAACAAGATTAAAGCACAAAAAGTAAAGATTAGAAGAGATCAATTACAGACTCTTAATGATTTCCAAAATTATTGGGAGATATTAACTGGTTATATCCTACTATTGGATTAACTACTAAAGTTGAGTAATTCATTTCAAACTTTATAAGGTGATTCAAACTTAAACAGTAGTAGATAATTAATATCTGAAGCAGAGAAAGGGTTGACTCAGGTGGAGTAAAACTTGTAGAATATAAATGTCGACCACCTAGATACCAAACTTTACTGTATTCTGGTTATCTTGTCTTATACTCATTCCCCTACTGCAGTCATTATACAGCAAGAAGATAATATTTTAGAGTGTATATTCTTAGAAAACACACAGAATAAAAAACTAAAATTTTACATTGAAAAAAGTTACTGATCTAATTGTACAAAAAAGGAATAAGACTTTGCCAATTACTAGGAATAGCCTCAGCTAGAAGTTTCCAGGTATGGAGATAGTTTGAACAAAGGTAGAAACAAACTGTGCTCAGCCCAAGACATTTATTTGCACAGCTTCAGTAAGGCTCTTATCTCATACTTCATCTGAGGAAATGAAAATAACATTTACTCCTAGATCCTGATATATACTTTTCTATATTTTATTTATACTGTTTAAAAATATTTTTTGAGGAATTTGTGTGTATACAAAGAATTATGCTTCCATGTGCCTCCCGTTATCACCTCTGCAACTATCCTGAATTTCCCTTAAAATATCTCTTCCCAATTTCATGCAGCTACATGGGATTTTTTGGTTTTATATTTCTTTTAGCAATTCACTGATCTAACTTTTGCAGCCCATAAATATATCACTGTGGGGTCATCCACTGTGGCATAGCTACCTAGCAGTGTAATATCTCCAACTAACAATGATTCTCAAAGAAGAATAATCTTCCAGTACTTGCTCAGTTAGGGATTCAAGTCTCTTAAACTCTTCTTCCCCTTACACTGTTTGAATTTTTCTAACTCAGTTTTATGCAGATTTTGTGAAGATATCCACAGCTCTTGGGAGTTCATGAGTCCAATAATCCAAAAGAAAGCATTTCACAGAATTTTTTTTAAAATCTAAATTTTTTTTCTTTATGTTTCTTTAATGAAGATGTTCTCTGAGTGAGGTTTTCTAGTGCTCTGATAAAAGATGATGACCCAAAGAATGTTGTAGAGGAAAGAGTTTATTTTGCTTACACATCATAGTCCTTCATTGAAGGAAGTCAGCACTGGAACTCAAGCAGAACTTGAACCAAGAAGCAAGAACGAATGGAGAGGCCACAAAGGAATGCAGCTTACTGGCTTGCTTCTCCTGGGTTGCTCAGCTTCTTTTCTTTATCAAAACCACCAGCTCAGGGCTAGAACCAAAAGCAATGAGCTGAGTTCTCCCCCATCAATTAGTAATAACAATACCTACAGATTAATCTCCAGCCAGACGTTTTGTAGGTCTCTTCTTAATTGACCTTTTCTTTTTTCAGATGACTTTTGTTTATACCAAGTTTACCAAGTTGACCTAAAATATATATGCACAATGATAATGGTCTATTTAAAATTGAGCATTAATTGAGAGCACTTATTTATTCTGAGTGCTTTGTATATATATGCTGACTGACAGTTGCCCTGTGTTAAGAGAAACTTCTCAGACTGAAACTGAGAGCAACCAAGGTCTATGTGTATAAATATAAAAATTACAAGGTACTTTGACAACATGAACATCTAATGCTTTTTTTTAAAACTAATATTATAGTACCAAGTATGAATTCCCTCCTGGGGAGCTGGACTAAAATCAAATGAGAAAGTGGTTGTTTACCCCTACGATAGTCCTGCCACTTTTGGGTACATCTGCTTGATATGTTGATATTGCAGCTGGCAGTCTCAAGTGCTGCATAACAGAAATAATGTTTTTTTTTTCTTTGCCAGTATCCTACACAGTTTCTTGCAACCCTAAGAAATCTAGCAAGCAGCTTGCTAAGTGGTTTCTGGATGGTTTTTGAGTTAGGTTGAAATTGACTGCTGTATGTCTTATGACCAGTTTGTAATGCATTCATCAATATAATAGTTATTTACTATTATGGCTAAACAGTTGTAAACATGAACTATATCAATGTAAGTAAGCTAAAATCCAACTAGCTTGGAACACTTATGATTGGTTTATTTGAGGAGGGCAGACCACCTTAAATTTGTGCTTTACTTTATGGTGGCAGTTCACATAAAAGGATAAAGAAGCAGAAATCTTTGTTTTGGTCAATTTGCTCTCACTGTAATTTGAAAGGTACTTTTTAGCCTGTTGCTAATACTGACAAAAGCCTGACTATCTGACAATACACCACAACCACAGTCTCTCCTTCCTCTCTCAACTGAGTTTTCTGTACTTCCTCTCCACCGCAGATAAACTCCCTCTTCATTTCCTTTCCAGAAAAAAAAGCAGCCCTCCAAAGGATGACAGCCAAATAGTACAAAGCAAGACATACTAAGACAAGGCAAAAGTCCTCATATCAAGGATGGTCAAGGCAATTTAATAGTAGGAAAAGAATCTCAAGCGCAGGCAAAAGAGCCATAGATACATTCTCCCCTGCTGTTAGGACTCCCACAGAACACCAAGCTAACAGCTATAATATATGTGCTAATGACCTAGTAAAGACAAATTTGTGCTGTGTGCTTGCTGTTTCAGTCTGTAAGTTCGTGCTTAGTTGATTCAGTGGGTCATATTCTTCTGGTGTCATCCATCTGTTCTGGCTCCTATAGTCTTTCCTGTCCCTCTTCTGCATGCTTACCCTTTCTTCAAGTGGAGGAAACTAATGGAGATTATCGATTTAGCCTATCTGCATACTGTTTTGTTGTGAATCTCTGTATCTGCTCTCATCTGCTATAGCAAGAAGCCTCTCTGATGATGAAAGGACAAGGCACCAATCTATAAACATAGCAGAATATCATTAGGAATCAATTCATTGGTTTGTTTTGGTTTTGTTACTTGAGGCAGGGTTTCTCTTTGTAGTTGGTTGCCCTGGAACTTGCTCTGTAGATTAGCTTCCTCAAACTCAGAGATCTGACTACCTCTGCCTCCAGAGTGCTGAGATGAAAGTGTATGTGCCACCACCTCTTGGCCTCACTGACTTTTTTATTTTTTAAGAACAGTTGTGTTTGGTTCGATTAGTTCCTGGGTTGTCCAGTCTTAAGTTTCTGAACATCCAAGTAGTGTTGATCATGGGCTCCATATTGTGGAGTTTACCTCAAGTTGAATCAGACAAAGGTTGCCCACTGCCACAGTTCTGCATGAACATTGCTCTAGTACATCTTTAAGGAAGGACAAATTGTAGCCCAAGGGTTTTGTGGCTAGGTTGATGTCCACGTTTCTTTTTCCATAGAATGAAGAGTATCTACTAGCACCAAAGAGTCTGGAAATAGGGATAAAGGCTCCAAGACCATATCAGCTTACACACTCTATAATCAACAAGCTATGTGAATGTTGTCTTTGGCAATAGGCTCTCATTATCAGTTTTCATAGAAAGAACTTCTTGACTAGTATCAGCTTGGGTTATTTGAAATCTACATGAGACTTCCTTGGCAAAATTTCTTTTCAAATTGTATTTAAGGTCATGATTTAAGTATAGTTTTAATGATTTCTAATTTTAAGAATAATTTGTCCTGTCTGAAAACAACAAAAACCTTGGGATGAAGACTCTAAAATGCATTAATTTCTTTAGACTTGCAGGAAAATGGCCTATATTAGAACATAAAATGAATTAGAAAAAATGTTTGGTCTAGATACTCGCTTTACAGACCAACTTGCAAGTCTTGGAAGAACTATGGTAAGTATAAAAATATCTGAGGGAGATAATACATAATTCATTTGAAGGGAAAAATGGTTATAAATCTTAATCTTTCATATATTTTAACTTGTCACCTTGAACAAGCATATCAAATAATTTTTATGTCTAAGATTTTCTCATATTTTTTACATAAAATTGATTTGGGTTCCAAGTTGTTTAGAAAATGGGTGTTAAAGTAGCATTTTCTATTTAACAATTCACATTTAATTTTTCTTCAAAGATATCAAGTGTTTTTGTATGAGTAAATTTTAATATATCTATAGTTATATTTCCCCACAGTAGCTTATTAATTTATTTATTCCCTTTTTCTAAAATATTTCCATTATTTCAGAAAGATATGATAGAAATTATATACATTTTTATATGAATAAATATATAATGATTCTTAATGTATGTTATTTCATTTTAAAGCAATTCTAAATTATTTCTAAATATTTCAGGCCATACAACACTTATCCTGATCACTAAATAGTGAAGCAATTTAATCAGAACGAAAAGAATAAGTTCAGACATGGTGGCAACTCTGTTATGGCAATACTAGGAGATAAAGCCAGGATGATTGAGAGTACCATAGCAACCTGGACTACAAAGTGATAGCTTGATTCCAAAAAACAACTAAAATAATAATGTAGATAATGTCCTTCACACCAGTATTATTAAGTTAAATTAAGGAACATTAGGTACAAATGTGAATTTACAACAGAGTACAGTTTTTACATTGCTAATTAGTGAGTATTTTATCTTTACAATACAATGGTCTTACTTTTCATCTCCAAAGTCATTTCAGAAGATTAATTAAGTCTTCCTTAATAAATAATTAAGCATTTTATCTCTCTCTTGCCTGAAAGCAGTACTAAATTACACCTTGACACTGCTGTTAATTTGGTGTCCAGCAAATAGTTAGCCTGTGGAATTTTTTGTAAATCAAGTTTATAATCTATTGTCTATAATCTCCTTCCTTTCCAGTTCCTCTTAGCTATTGATAAGTTAGATCAAGCCACTTGTGTGATAGATAACGTGTCAAGATACTCTGCTTTGGAAAACCATGAGCACATTAATATCTACTGTTCAGAGGTATGATGTGGAACATTTCTCTTTATAATTAAGAAAACAAATGCGGCAACAATATGCTGCCTCATCAAATTTTGCCCATGCAGCATTTCCAAAACTAACTTTAATAATACTATGAATTCTACCAGAAAAGAATGAAATATACTGCAAAACATTATAACACCTCATTATAGCCATTTCCGCTCACAAATAACATTTGAAAACAAACAAAAATGCATTTAATTGTACACGCTATAAAGTCAAGGAATGAAACTCAGACTCAAGCAGAGTTATAGAAGGTCACATGACATTATTAAGATGATTAATGACACAAGTACTTAATACTGCTGTATAGAGCTCTGGACATGTTTCTGAAAGGCCTAGTACTCTGTCAGAAACTTACATCCAAAGGAAGCATTGTTGTCTGGTAACTCAATGCATTACCCAGCCATATGTATTTATTTCATGAAATTTTTAAAAAAATTTTTATTGAGAATTTCTTCAGGCAGTTGATTCTTCACTCAATTCTTCACTTTTGGACTAGGATATCAAGCCTAGAATGCATTCAGTAAAAATTATTAATAAATAATTGAACATTTTAAATAATCTTTTAAGTGTCTTTATTTAAGCACTTTCTGAATTGTTTCAAGTGATTCACATTGCTATAGAGAAAAATAAAAGAAATAAAAACTTGGTGTCTTGAAAGGTTGATGTCACAGAAGATATATGTATATATACCAAACTCTAAAGCAAAGGAAAAGCAAAGAATTAAGGAAAGTGGAAAAATGCACTAAAAAGAGTCATTCAAGAACTTTGGGTGCAGAATAGACAACACAGGTAAATAACTCTTGTCACACTTTGGTAAAGATATCACAACTACTAATATTAAGTGGAAATGTAACATTTAAATGTAGAGCATCAGTTGTCCATTCAGCAGTGTCCCCTGAAGTTACTTGAATATGTGGCATATGACAGATCACACACACACACACACACACACACACACACACACACACACAAAGTGTGCCTGAAGGACCTAACATGTGAAAGGGGGATAATCATCTTAAAGACCTGTAGAAACTACATTGTACATAGGACCTTTCATACATTACCACAACATTATACTTTGCCTGAGATCACAAAACTTCATAAGTCAGGTTTAAAAACACAAACAATTTTAAGTTTTTACTTCCAAAAAACTAGCTGTTAGCAACTATAGATTAATATAATATTCTGTATTATCTTGCTCTTAGTTTTGTATCGGATAGCATGTAGTAGACTATTCCTACATATCATATAACTGTCTGTACTTTCCAGATTTATTTAATACTTGTCTCAACATTTTGCACCAAAGTACACTGATCCTTATTTTATTCTCTTTTTCAGAGTTTTATTTTGCCATGTGGAAGCACTTTCAGTGTGTGAGGTACTTTATAATGTAAAATGACTTTAGTTACATATATACAGAAGACTATTAAAAACAAAATCATGTGGTTTTGACAAAGATTTGATTGTTCAAATGATCTTCCACACAATTGAAAGTATTCTGCATCCATGTATTGGCATAATTAACCTTTTCCCACACCTACCAAGTCAGGTTCAAACTCTGGATCACCAAAGGCAGAAATTATGTTTTACAGAAGGAAAATTTCAAAAGACAGAGTTCATTGCTTTTGTGACTAAAAATATGAACAGTTATCTTTCACATACTTGGCTGAGGGAAAAATGAATGTCCTAGGAAGGAGCAGATGAATCTGAGAAGATTGACAATGTGAAGTGGCCTAATGATGGACTCACAACACTTACACCCACAGCCATTCTTGCATTTACTACCTGCAAGGCATCATGGGATAGAATGAAACAACTGACAAAATGATTGTTTCTGACATTTCTTTAGTGCATGCCCTGTCAATTTTTAAGGTTCTTAGATTAGATCCCATTACTCTTGAATTTTTAATTGCCTTTCAAATGTGTTTTCTTATAGAATCTGCACTGTGAGTTCAGGAGAACTGGCACTTTGACAGAAGACAGAACTATATAACTGGAACTAATGATTAGCTTCCATTTCCTTCCTGAAATTAGCAAAGCATGTTTATGCTACTTCTTGGAGCATGCATGAGACTGAATGCAAGAAAGACCACCCATAAAATAGAAATAATAAAGTCTCCATTTTTGCCTCAAAGCATAAAAATAGAAGTGTTTACATAAACAATCTGAAATTTTTCCATACACCAGAATAGTCTGAGAAACTCCTTGAGGCTCTCATTCTGTTCTAATGTGATATGAGTTTATACAATCACAATTGACTATCAGATGAGAGTTCCCAACTGACTGTGTTTCTCAGGTGGGACCTAACATGATGGCAAAGTAGATGATGTCATTGCTCAATAATAAAAATAATTATTCATCATTTTTAACCATTAATGAATCATACCAATATGTTCATGTATATTTTCTACTTTGCTTTATTTTCCCACAGCAAAATATTTTGTTGCTATAGTTTGATGGCTTCTTATCGCACAAAGAATGCGTATGCCTCAAACTAAGTTATAACAATTAAATTTCTAATATCAGTCATATTGTCCTTTTATTATTTTGTCTACCAATAAGAGATTTATATCCTTAATGACTATTTCAGATGCAATGTGGATAGATTTAATATTATCTAATAATGGGTTACTCTACCTCTTAATATATATTTATTTAATGAAATATATTTAAATGCATGACTGTGAATTTTCCAATAACAGTTTTCTTTATATTAAAAGAAGTAAAATTTTCTATCAATTTAAAAGGGAATTTTAAAATTTGCTTAATTATTAACAAATGTCACTGTAGTCTGTCTTGCATAAAATGCTTGTTTCTCTAGGCAACTTTTTGTAAATAGAAATATCACCTTTATTTCTTCAAATGAAGGGATGAAATGAGAACATTTCCTAAGCTTTATGAATACATGGCCTGGGTTTGTGCTGTTTCCATCTATCTATCCCTAGACCTAGGACTGGAAACTTCGAACCTCCATATAATCTAATCTTCTGCAAGCACAGTCCTCGAAGGTTTCAGGTTTCAGCTTCTGTCTGCTAACATAGGCCTAGAATGTTTCTGAATCTGAGAATTACTGCCGAATAAATTTACCCTTTCTAGATTTTTCCGAACTCTGGCTGGTTGACAGAACTCACCTATCTGGCTCAAACTACTTTCCAAGCTGACTGATTCAAGTTGGCTTCTCTCAGTTTTTGAATGAATTGTTACACTTAGAAAGACAGCCTCTAAACTCCATGAGCTGAACGTCTCTGAACTCAACTGTTCTGATCTAAACTAAGCTCAACTGTGCTCAACTGAACTGATCCAAACTGAACTCTCTCTCCCTCACTGCTCTTAAATGGCGTTCTTTTCCTTTCTGTTCTCCTGAGGATAGGGTGTACCCTATCTCTGACTCATTCTGTCAAATCTTTTTCTGATTCTCCACGTTGACCCTCAATTACATGCTATTGTGTTATAGTTTGGGAATAGAGGTGTATAGTAAAGGTATGTCTGTATTCCAGCCAGAAGGTTCAAAGGTGTGTAGTAAGGGCATATCTGTATTCCAGCCAGATCATACCTTTGGACATGATGCCTGGACAGAGCAGCTGAATTTCTATTTTAAAATTCCTCTAGACCTTTTAAGTGTTTTATTACCTCAGCATTCATACAATGAAACTTCCATAAAAGTCTTACTATGCTTTGATAATTCCATGGGTGTAAAGTCTACTCTAGGCAGAAATAGATTTTTTTCATGCTTGTTCATGTGATTATCATAGGAACTTTGAAGGGGATATTTCACTTGAGTGTATCTATAACAAACCTCAGGTTATTTCCACCAAAAAGTATATATGAAAATAATGATGCTAGGACCAATCTCATGGTGATCAAGCTTATTTACTCGAGTTCAATTTTCACTCTTACACTCAAGGGGGTCTTCATATCAACTATTGCATAGCCATTGATCCCCCCGCCCCCAGGTTATATTTCTCCAGTCTTCTTTTGATTATGTTTAGTCCTTAGTATTTCATACAAACATGAAATACACACTAGTTTCTTAAATCTCTCCTATATTTTACTGTTAGAAATAGATGTAGTCAAATGCTTTGGAAAATTTTAATATCTGTCTTAGTCATGACCAAGAAGCAAGTTGGGGAGGAAAGGGTTTATTCAGCTTACACTTCCACATTTCTGTTCATCACCAAAGGAAGTCAAGACTGGAATTCGAACAGGTCAGAAAGCAGGACTTGGTGCAGGGGCCATGGAGGGATGTTACTTACTGACTTGCTCATCCTGGCTTGCTCAGCTTGCTTTCTTATAGAACCCAAGATTAGCAGGCCAGGAATGGCATCACTCACAATGGGCCCTACCACCTTTGATCACTAATTGAGAAAATGCCTTACAGTTGGATCTCATGGAGGCATTTCCCAAAGGAAGGCTCCTTTCTCTGTGATAATTCCAGCTTGTGTCAAGTTGACACACAAAATCAGCCAGTACAATATCTTCCTCTTAATAATAAAATCTAAAAAAATTATTGTATGTATATGAGTATTTTGTCTGCAATTATCTATGTATACCATGTGCATGGTTAGTGTTGAAGAAAGTCAGAATCCTTTTGGGTGGAGACAGTTGTGAGCCACCATGTGGGTGCTAGGAATCATTCTAGTCATCTACAAAAATAAAAGTGCTCATAACCCCGAGTTAACTCTCCAGAATAATATTTTCTAATTGAAGTCATAATGTTCTGTAAATTGATGACTCCTGATTCCCAAATAAAAATATAGTATTACCAGAAAAGTTTTAATATACTTATTATAATTGAGATCCAGTTTAAGGGGAGGGTCTAAGGCCTGACAATATTACTGATGCTTATAGACAGGAGTCTAGCATGGCTCCCCTCTGAGAGGCCCAACAAGCTTCTGACTGAGCTTCATACTTACACTCAACCAGTGGAAAGAAGCTAGAACCCCTGTGATTGAGTTAGGGAAAAGCTGGAAGAAGCTGAGAAGGAGGGTGACCCCATAGGAAGACCAGCAGTCTCAACTCACCTGGACCTCTGAGATCTCTCAGACACTAAGACAGCAACCAGGCAACATAAACCAGCTGATATGAGGCCCCTGACACATGTATGGCAGAAGACTGCCTGGTCTGTCCTCAATGAGAGAAGATACACCTAAGCCTGGAGAGAAATGAGGCCCCGGAGAGTGGGGAGGTTTGGTGGGGTCGGGGTCTGGGGTTAGGGACATCCTCTTAGAGACAGAGAGGAGGTATGTGATGAGGAACAGAGTGCAAACTGGAAGAGAAAATGCCAACACTGTAAAATACATTAAAAACTAATAAAAAATAAAATAAAACAAAATTTATTATTTATCTGAAACTCAAGCTGAGCAGATTATCATATGGTTACATTTAACAAATACTAAAAACCAATTTTAAAATTTATCTCCAGGACCTGTGCTCTGTGACAACCTTTACCTGTTGTTTATTAGGTCAATGTCTGTAACTGCCATATGCTTATTGTGCTGTGTTTGTGCTTTAAAGACTCTATGAACTGTCAGGTTTATTGGGGTTCAGAAGGAAATTATCTTCTTTTGTCATGTATGATATTTAATGCAATTATTTTTCCTGTACAAGTACTAGAATTCCTTCCCAGTAGCTAACAGAGAAATGTATAGTGAACCTCATCACTGACATTTCAGTTCCTTGGAAATATCTCGCAGGCTATCAAATTGAGTTTGGACATAGACTCTGAACCACGATTTTTTTTTTTTTTATATTACTACAGTCATTTAGATAAATAAGTATGTAAAGCAGAACAGATAAAACCACAAAACTCCTTAAAATTATTGTTAATTTTTATATTTACTCTTTTAACGTAGTTATGTTAGAATTAGAAATGATGTCACTCTTAGAATTATTCTATAAAACCCAAGATAAACTTAATCAAAACCTAGTTTTTGACATATAAAAGAGAGATTTATCATTTTTCTTTAACTGAATTAGGAACACTGGAGTATGTAGATGTCATTACTCTTCTATCTTCAAAGTTTGGGCTTCATATATACTACTTGCCAGTTTTTAATGGGTGCAAATGTGTTTGTGAATATTAGAGATGGCACACTAAAATGTCTCAGGATGCCTTCAATGCCTTCAGTTCCTTCAATGCCTTCAGTATCTTCTGCTTCTTCTTCTTCATGAGTATTGGATTAACTTTTATGTGTCTCCGCCTCTGACTTAGGTTTGTTGTCTCTTTTTTTATTAAAGCACAAATGTTTGCTTTTTGCTTTTTTTCCATCCCCATCGCTTCCTTCCTGTCCCCTCTCACAGAGTCCTTCCTCCATCCTCTATCCATTCTCTGCTGCTGAGAAGGTGAGACCCACACTGCTATCCCCCCACCCTGGCATATTCTCTCACCGAGAGCCAAAAGAGCAGCTGGAGACTGAGCTGCACATTTGAGGCATATGAGCCTGGGGACTTCAATCCACCTGGTATATGTTCTTTGGTCAGCAGCTCAGTCTCTGAGAACTCTCAAGGGTCCAGGTTAGTTGACTCTTGATCTTCCTGTGGAGTTCCTATCAATTTCACCTCAAATGGGGAATACAATAGTCATAAGAAGCAGAGAGAGGGAGAGAACTTGGCAGAAGAGGGTATGGGGAGGGGAATATGGGGTTCAGGATCAGGTGTGGGGAGAGTCAGGAGAGAGAGGCAGAGAACCAAGAGAATAAATGGAAGTATGCAGTGGCCAGTGGTGGTGGTGGTGGTGGTGGTGGTGGTGGTGGTGGTGGTGGTGGTGGAAGGAATCTCTAGGAAGTCCCAGAGACCTGTGGTGGGAGAGGCTCCCAGGAGTCAATGTGAATGACTTTATGATATGGAAATGAAGAAGCTAATTTCTGTAGCCAGGCAAGACCCCAGGTAGAGAGAAAAGGATGACAGCACAGATGTTTTAAAGTAAAAAGTTTACATGCAAGTTACTGATAGAAGTTTTTTTGGTTTTTTGTTTTGTTTTTGTTTGTTTGTTTTTTGTGGTTTTGGTTTGTTGTTTTTTTTTGTTTGTTTTTGCTTTTTTGTTTTTTGCCTAATAGCTAAATTTAAATTAAAAAATTTATTGGATGAGGAAAGGTGGCTCAGTGGTTGCCAATGTCCCATGAACTTCCAGAGAACTGAGGTTCCATTCCAGAAATCATATATAAAGGCTTACAACGTCCCGTAACACCAGGACTGGGATAAGAGCCTTCCTCTTTTGGCCTCCACACGTAAACAACATGCATCCAGTTACAATTAAATAAAAATTTGAAAAATGACTTGTTGCATACAATATAATCCCTAATGTTCTTTATTACTAATACTCATTGTTACTTATTAAATCACATTATAGAATTTGGTGTACAATGTCTATTTAAAAAAATAGTGCAATATATAAAATATTCTATTTTTATGTGAAGACAGTTTTGGTGAATTAAAATAGTGGGCACTATTGCTCATATATTTATAATGTCAGTAAGTTTTATGAAATTGTTAGCAAGACCATTTTTATTACCCTAAACTAATCTTGGATGCATTTCTATGGAACTTTCTGAAATAGTATCCCTTTTCTATCATCCAGTAATTTTAAGTTCTGAAGATTAGAACTGATTATAATTACAAATTACATGAACTTTTTAATATGTAATCTGGCATAACATACTTGTACAAATTTGAGTGTACATTTGTGCCTAAGTGTGTAGGTCTGAAACAGGGATTCCGGATGTTTCTGTACCATTTCTGTCAGCTAAGTTTACTCCACTTTGCCAACTGTGCCTATGTTACCATCTGTCACTTGGAGAACGTGTCTGTCAATTAGCACTTCTACAACACTATCTGTCGACCGAGAAAAGTTAACAGAAAAATAACGAAAGCTACTGTCAGGATGAAATTGAACAAGGTATCAAGTTCTTTGGAAGAACATTAAATTTGCAGCATCTGCATGTCAGTGGTGATAAATGCCCTTTAACTGGGTGAGAAAGTAGTATTTGTCTCCTGAAGAAACTTTTATAAAAGAGGCTATGTTCTCAGCAGTGCCAATTCTTCTATATTGATGTATATTTATTCATATACAATTTTAAAATATACCCCTAAGCCACAGAATGGTAAAAAATAGATTAGAAAAATAATTAGGGGCTAAATTTAGATATATTTTTTAAAAGAGTTACATTTTAGTTCTCCTACGTCAATCTGACTTATAATGAGTTGAAGTTCATTTGTTCAGAGTGAATATAATTTCTAAATAATTTTCTTTGGCCCATGTATAGATGTTTTCTAAAGTTCCGTTTAGAGGACCATCTACATAATTCTTGTCTTCATACCAGTCCCATATCTCTTAATAAAAGAATTCTTAATCCCTACAGACACCTGAGTATTCCTGCGAAAATATAAGGGTCAAAAGTCTTAAATAGCTCATTACTTTTCTTTCTTTGCTTTAATTATATATTATTTTTTAGTTTGAAAATAAAATGTCTTGAGTTTTATAAATAAGCTTCACTGTATAATGTTTCAACATTAGAGGAATACACATAACTGTGCTGTGTGTGTACCCACTTATGCAAGCATATACAACCATTTAACTATGTGCACCTGCCTGTATACATAGTTGTGCGTATGTTTGTGTCTGTGTGTGTTTGAACTGATATATACTCATTCCTACATGATAGTCTTCACTGTAATAGGCCAGAAAGCTAGGAGGTTACAAAAATAGGTTAATTTACTTTACTAGCACAATAGAGTCATTTAGTGTTATAGTTGCAGGAATGCTTGTTAATGTGTGGACACTTGAAATTAAACAATACCTCAGATACAAAATACATAAATAATTCAGTAAAAACATTTTATTGCTATTTTTCATTTCTTTTGATTTGTAAGTTTTTTTGTCTCTTAGAATTACTTGTCAGATCTATAAAATAAGAATAAAAATATTTTAACAAGTATTCAAAAGGAAAATATGAACATGCCTAGGTCAAAAATGGCATGTGGTATGTAATAGGTATTCCAGAATAATAGTTCAAATAGAAAAAAAATATTTCTTACATCCAGTCACACTTTAAAAGCATTACTGTCTTGTAACAGTAAGATGTCTCAATATTAGTACAATGACTTCTGTGTGTTGCATATTAACTTTTAGTTTTCTAAATTAATTACATTTTTCTTGACCTTAGAGATATGACCTCTTATAGCACTGTACGGCTTAAATTTCAAAGTTTGCTGCTCTCCCTCCACAGTACTTAGATCATAGGCACTTTCACCATGTCTGTCTGCTCCATATTGTATACAATTAGAAGAACTATCAGAGCACAAAATCTGTTCTTACATTAAGACAACTGAACCTTTAAAATCCCTGATGAAGGAAAACCTATAGGTGAAGTAAACCTAGGATTATTTTATATTACTTGGGGAGAAAAAAATTGGGAAATTAATTTTACAGGACATCAAAAACTTTTCTTTTGGTGTGAAAACTCAGTATTGACCTTAAATGTGCCTCTGTTTGAAATAGCATGTACATTGAACACGAGAGTAATCTCAGTAGATATTCCTGTGTATAAACAGACTACAATCTATGTTTTGTAGTGTCCAAGCCTGGGCCAAAATGCTGCAAAGTGAGGTTATCCTTGTTTACTCAAAAGAGCTTGCTAGAGCAATAAATGACTCATTATCTGGAAGATTGGAAGGATCCAATTAGAAAGGTGGTATGAAATTGTTCTCAGTCATTAGCTGATCAATGAAACTTCCTCAACCCCAGAGTGCTTCAGGTCAGCTTCAGCTCATTGATCAAGGTTGTTATGGATGATAAAACTGAACTAAACTTCCAACTCCAGGGTCAAGGCAACATCTGTGCAATAGCTAATAAAATAAATGCATTAGACCAAGCAAAAAGATCAATTAAAAACCTTAGTTAAGTAAGAATGCACATCCTGATTTAGTATAAAAGTCTAGGGATATATTGAATTCAACACTGCATATTTGGCTCTTCATGCTGTTTGGATTCCTATTAAGAATGGCTGTAATTAGATACTCTTTGGGGAATATAGGATATGTATGGTTCCATTCTTTGTTAGAGTGTAGTAGAGAAATTTCCAGAGTGAAGCCTTATAATGAGTTAACTGGAAGATAATTCAAAGCAGGACAAAAATGTATTACCATTGGGGAACTATGCTTCATGCTTGCTTGCTTGCTTATTTATTTATTCTTTCCTTCTTTCTTTCTTTTTTTCTTTCTTCCTTTTTTAGAATGTCTTCTGAAAGGACATTTAAAGATGTTTATGGTGGAAAGGGCATTGACTTATATTTTAAAACTTGTCCTTTGCTTGAGAGCATGTTTGCTCAAACTTTAAAGGCAGTATATTTCTCCTAAATAAAAGATACACATAACTATTACCTGGCATAATATATGTAGTGTTACAAACTGGATAAAAAAAAATGTGTCCTTACAGAATATTTTTAATGTTCTGGTTTACAAAGGTCAGTTTCCTGAAGCATAGCCAGTTCATATAGAAGTATTTAGTCCATTTAGTTGCCCTTGTGAGCTCTGAAGATGTTAGTGACAGATCCCAATTGATGATATGTCTTGTGTTACATATGTTTTTAGTTAATAACTCTGTTAATTCAATCTAAGAGTCTCATGTATTTTATGAGAGACCACAAAATTGTTTTAGGCAAATACCTTGTCTAAAAATAAAATTGATAATAATTTTTAATATTCTGTATTCGATAAGCATTTTCAAATTATTAATTTTTCTTATACTTTTAGTTTACAGAAACAGAAATCATCTATTACTTTTGCACTACCTAAAACACATTTTTTTAACACATCACTTTAGGGATTGTACTGGACAGTTTATGAAACTCCATATGATAGGGCAAATTCATATTTAGTATTGTGAATACACTGTTGGTTTTATATATGTTTCTTTCTTTATGTAAAATTTGTATCATTGAAACACTGTCTCTTCAGTCAGATATAAAGTACTGCTCTTCTAGGGAAAGATACATTAGTAACACATGGAGTTGACAACCCTTCCAAAATCGTGAATTAAAGACAAATTGCCATTTATGGAGGTATTCCAGAAAGAAATGTTATCAGTGTGTTAAGTTTCTGACATATCAAGCAGAGACTCAGCTCTGAAGCTAAATGCCAGTTTCCCTGCTCCAGAGCACTGCACATTAGACAGACTATTCAATGTATTTTATATATTTTCCCCAGAATATTGTTTTGTTCAGCCATAACTCTATTGCACCAAAGGTCAAGAGCAAAGGACCAGTAACCTGGATCAGCTGTCTGTATTCCTCCACTGCACCATCTCTGCACACACCTCGGATGTTCTCTTGAAAAGCAAAGTCGCAAACATCTATCCTGTTCAGACAAGTAAGGTGCTCATTGGGAGCCTGTCTAGACTCTGCTTCCCAGTCAAAGCTTGTAGTTCTCACTCTCAGGCTATGTGAAGCAGCATGGTCTGTGGTTGGGGGAGGGAGCTGCCCCTGGGGAACGCCACATCAGGCTCTGGAGTTCCCAGGTTCTGGACATCAAAGAAGCTGCTGGATGCTGAGGGACCTGGGAAGGGATGGAACCCAGAGCTCAGCGGGCGTCCAGCTGCTGGACCTAGTTGGCTGCTTGGGGCGCCTGCTTGCTGCTTTGGCTTGGATGAATGGGTGTCATCTGGAAGCACTGAGAAGCCCTTTATGAGAGATTAGATATGCAAATGACAGGGCTTGGGGGCGTGGCCACACATCTACCTGAGGAGGGGTTTGGTCTGAGAGTTTAAGGATACCTTATCTTCATGGCTAGGTGTGTTGCTCCTATGTGACAGACCTCACATGGCAAACCTCTCTACAGGGGACTGTGGGGCTTTTAGCTGATTGACAGAAGCCAAGGGCCTCCAAGCATGGGCAAAACATTGGGTTGCCTGTTAAGCCTGTGCTCAACCAAGGGCCAGGCTGCCTGTCAGTCTACTGCCCCACATTTAACGCGTATATAAGGGTATATTTTTGTGGCTTTTAGTGCAGATAAAAAGAACAGCTCTGAGACAGACTGTGCATACAGGTGATCAACTTCTCTTATACATACTACTCCTGATTCCTTCACCACCTGAGGCTTCTCTCATAGTTAGTACATCTAATTTTGAGTCATTATTACAACTCACAAACTTCTTAACTATGTCACTTATCACTTTAGGATTCTCTCATGGTTCAGTATACATTTAAATTACCTTTTAATAATTTATATATAGGTAATTTTAGATTCTGGAAAGTATAATTTAATGTCTAATTAAAATTAATCTATAAATCCACAAATAAGAAAGAACATTTGGCATTGGTCTTTCTGGGACTGTGTTACTCCACTCAATATAGTATTTTTTGTCCATTTACCTACAAATTTTATGGTTTCAGGTTTCATCAGAGCAGAATTGAATTGCATTGTGTATATGTAGCACATTTTCATTATCAATCGATCCATTGAATGAATGAGGTATGTGAATATACAACCTGGAGTAACCACAGAAACCAGGAAGTAGAAAGCATCCATGGAATGGGGGATATAAGCAGCTATAACAAGAAGTACATAAGAGAGTCACACATGCTATGAAGTGGAAGATGGAAAAAATAAAAGGATTCACTAGGGAGATAAAAATAACAAGAAGGATGATTGAAATTATGAAATTACAATATGTTTACTTAAAAATGCAGTGTGGGTGTTTGTTCGTGTTTGTGTGTATGTGTGTGTGGTGTGTGTGTGTGTATATATATAAACATGTATATAATTTTAGTGAAGATACACCAGTTGGACTATAATACTTTGTACAAGGAGCATAAACTATCATCTAATAAATATCTAGTGTCAGGCTTGGGAAATATGCCTTGAAGTTGTTAGGTGGAAAGACAAGAAGACTTCTACAATAATATTGCTTATTTCTGAGGCCTTTGGATTTTTGTTGTTTTGTTTTCTTTTAAACATAATTTTTATTGGATATTTTATTTATTTGTATTTCAAACTTTATCCCCTATCCTAGTTTCCCCTCCACAAAACCTCTATCCCCCCCTCCCCCTATTTATAATAGGGTGTTCCTTCACCCACTCACCCACTCCCACCTCACCCTCCTAGCATCCCCTACACTGAGGCATTGAGCCCTCATAAGATCAAGAGCCTCCCCTCCCATTGATGTCATCTTCTGCTATATATACAGCTGGATCCATGGGTTCCTCCATGTGTATTCTTTGGTTAGTGGTTTAGTCCCTGGGAGATCTGGGTTTCTGGTTGGTTGATATTGTTGTTTTTTCTATGGGGTTGCAAACCCCTTCAGGTCCAGCAGTCCCCTAACTCATTCGCTGGGGTCTCTGTGTTCAGTCTGATGGTCA
Source organism: Rhynchomys soricoides (assembly GCA_019843965.1). NCBI lineage: Eukaryota > Metazoa > Chordata > Mammalia > Rodentia > Muridae > Rhynchomys > Rhynchomys soricoides. The sequence continues at coordinate 12,824,837 of JADRCH010000040.1, read as the reverse complement.
ACTCTGAGCATCCACATCTGTATAGTACAAGCTCTGGCAGAGTCTGACAGGAGAGTGCTACAGCAGGCTCCTTTCAACTTGAAACTAAGATAGATTGCTGAACACAAAGCACACTTCAGTTACAGCACTTGATGGAATTCAGTTTGTGGTGCCCTTACCTTCAAAGAATCACTATCATAGCACTAGAAGGTGCCATCCAAGCTGCCAAGAGATGAAGAAATGGATATATAGCCTACAAGCCCAAGAATTATAAAGATAACAAGTTATGCCTAACTCTTCCATGCAGGCATGGCTATTTTGAGGGTTACTAACAAACAGCCATCCAAACACCAAAATAGTTGGTGTTACATTCAATAGAAGCAAATCTATGCCTCTAAGCCCAGCCAGCTACAAGTGACTGTTGATGTCATGTACTCTAGAAGAGAATGCACTATTACCACTTTTGTAAACCTGGAAAATATGTAGCTGTACTCTAGATCTATACTAGATATTTATCGTTATACTTACTTATAAGCATATTTCTCAGCAAACAAGCTTCTTCTGCAGCTGATGAAGACCACTGCAGAAACTTACAACTGGTCAAAATGCAGAAAACAACTAACTCAGGTGTCCAAAGTCAACTGATTCCACTAAAACAGCATCTTCACCTAGGGACCAGGGAACACTGTGGAATAGTGGACAGACTGCAAGAAACAGATGACCAGGAATGTCCACTATGAGTGTCATATACATATGAAAGCCAAGCTGTACCCATGAAATCTCAAAAACTATAGTTCTATAAACAAGACTACACCTGTTGACACACTACAGTGGATAGGAATCCCAAAATACCCTACACCTAGAGGAAAGCCTAGGCAATTAATGGCTGCTGAAAGAGCGCTTCTCAGTCTTTTTCAGAGATAAGTCTCCTGATAAATTGCAAATCCCAATAGTAAACCCTAAATTTCTATAAACAGAGGTTACACTAATGGGGAACTAAGGTTGTATTTGTATAAACACACACACACACACACACATACACAAATATACACATTTTTTTCTCCTCTCTCCTCTTTCTGCAAACTTTCTCTTATACTACTTCCTGATCTTGTACAAATTTATGGCTTCTTTTTCATTAACACTTATTGCATATATATATGTATATATTTATATATTCCTAAATATCAGTTATACAATGTGTATAATGTTACTTTTATATATGACCATTTGGTACTTAAAATCTATGGTACGAAATTATCTACTACATTTATGTACAAATTCAGACTTTCTAAAAGTTCATTGAATACCCTTTCTCTGTACTATTACCAAATCAGGTACTTACTGACAATATTTTATAAATTGATGAGTGAAGTGAAAATATTTTTAAGATTTCATGCAGAATTAAATGGGGTGTTAGTGCATAGAGATAATTTAAACCAATCTCTTACAAAAATGAACCATAAAATATGAAGCTTTATCACTGTAATGCAATTAAAGAGTTGGATGTCTAGATTCAGAGGTCTACCAGTTGCGTATTTTTGGAAGTGACTGTGGTTCTCCATGTGACAGTTTAAGATGGAGGATGGATCAAGCAGGAAGAGAACAGAGAGAGTCAGATCAGAAACTGCTAGTTAGACTTGAATACATTGAAAAGTCAAGTTCTTTACCACGAACAAGTCACTTCAGTCCTATGGAATACCATTTTGTAACTTCAAAATGCTGTTAAAATGGACACTGCATACTTTAGTTGTTTCTTGTGACTGAATTATGAAGGGAGTACACCCTTCATTTTAATTTTTACAGCCCGTGGTTTCATACAGAAATATCATTGCCCTCAGAGGCCTAAAATAAAATTCAAAAGACTTTTTATTGGATAGAAAACATCACTATATTCATTTGACATAAAGGGGATTTTTTTTTCCAACAAAGCAAGTTAATGGAATGTCATTGAAAATATTCTGATTTAACTACATAATGGCACATTTGGGAGTCCTTGGAAATAGATGGCTTTGTTTATATTAGCCATGAAGACATTTTAAATCCAAGACCTTCACTGGGGATTCATACAAGTTCTCTTTTACTGTGGCTAATAAAAGAATTTTGCTTTATTATTTGATTTTAATTATGTGTTTTCCTTCTTTGGTTTTCACCAGGGATTCCACTACCTTATAATGATGGCTACAATTGACATCTTGTGTGGTGCTTTATAAACAATGAGAAAAATGTAGAGAGTTTCCTTTTAATTTGAAAAAATAATGAGTATGCTATCATAATCTACCAGAAGAAGAGAACATACCCCAGGCTCAGACACCAGCAGTTACCTAACTACCCACAGGTCCTTTCACCATTAATCCCAGGCCCTTCACAATGTTCCTAAACCTCCCATACTTATGGAAAAACTGCTTGTAGGAAGGTTTATTTTTGTCTAAGAAAACCATATTCATTGACTATTGCATGTAAAAGAAAACTCCATCTCAAATGGCCTGTAACAGAGTATGTATAGGAGGCTGTCTTTGACCTTACAGAGATCTACTTGCTTCTGTCTCTATCTGGAGTATTAGGATTGAAAGTGTGTGCACCAAGCCTGCTTAAAGTTTATCCATTTTTAAATAAATAAATCATTTTAAAAACTCTTTATTATAGATAAAGACAACCAAATCAAAAGAAAATCATTTTAAGATATTTTTCCGTTCAGCTATTAAAGCAATAATATATAATTTTTAATGTTCAGCATATTTCAAAGTAAAGTGAATACATTTGAAGTGTCTGATAATCTCTTGTATAATTTTGTCATTGAGATTTCAAAGTACAGCTATTGATTACAGACAAACAATTTGCCATCACAAATGTAAGGAAATGACTTCCAAAAGTTATTTTGAGTTGTTTACATTCTTGCATAAGGAGCTTTCTTTCAGGATGGAGTGTTTCAGTCTGGTAGGAAACTGTTACACACCAGAATTGAACATAAAATGTTCCAAATGCCCCTTTAAGAGACCAAAGTAAAGAAACAAGCTCAGCAGCATTTTTTTTCTTCTTCTTTTCTGTCTTTCTTTCTTTCTTTCTTTCTTTCTTTCTTTCTTTTTTTTTATAGAAAGAGAAAATAAACGCATAGATGTACTCAGTCTCTGCAGAGGAATGGTGAGATGGGGCAGAGTGTAGATTCTTGCTCAGAGAGAGACACCAGCATTGATTTCATATGTGCTAACAAAGGTGGGGGTGGGGGACTTCTATGCTCCTTTGTGAGTTGGCCAAATGTTCATAACTAGAGGAAGAGAAAATTAAGACAGGTAGTAGCAGTCAGTTATCTAAAGATAGCACTAAACTGCTGTTCGCAGCAGTGAAACCAGTTCCAAACACACATATCTTCCTTCTTTAGGAAGATGCCTACAGGCTGGCATGTCTGTTCAGCTCTTAGGTTCCTGTTCTATTAAGTTTGTGCATTTTTCAAGTGTCCATCATCATTTTTGCTGACCAATATTTTGCTGACTATTTATTACTATCAGTGAACTGCAGTTCTATTTTGAACCAAAAGCACAGGCTCTTCTCTTGTGAGCTGGGTAGAAGAAAAGACAAACCACATGACTCATGATTAAAAGTTTGTGTTCAGGATGGTTTGTTACAGATTTTTCTACTTTAATTCGTCTCTCTTGGCTTCAGGTTTGATGCATCAGATTTGGTAAAAAGTGGTATATGTTATAGTCATTTTCGAACAATTTATTGACATGTAAATTTTTAACCACAAAATCTCGTTCCATTTTGCAGTGAAGCGCCTGATTCAGCACATTTTAGAAAAATGTCCAGAGTAGTTGCTCAAATTTTATCTGAAGCTCACTTAGACTACCCTGTCAACCCCATATATCACTTTTCTTTGTCACCCATTCTTCCATCAGCCCAGAAAACAGTCAATATTTATTTATTTATTTTTGCATTTCTTTCTTTTCTGAATATCTTAGATAAATATCTCATGTTGGCTTTCAAGTCTGATTTATTTAAGTTAGCATCATGTGTCTGAATTTTGTTCCTGGTGCAGCAGCAGCAGTACTATATTGCTTTTCGTATTATTATGCAGATATGTCACTATTCAATCAACCATTATGAAGCTGCATACATTTGAGTCAATATAATCATTTTTATTTCTAGCATACTAGTCTAGTTTCCTTATTCTCTCAGGTTTTTTATCTGTTCAAGCAAACTTCTTCTTCACCTTTGCTTTGTGATATCATCAACCTTAAAAAATGAGAAGTGGCGTCTTACTGATGTAAGAAGTGTTCCTACTGATGTGATGAACCACCGTGACCAAATGTAACTTGAGGAGTTTACTTGGTTTATGTTTCCACATAACTGTTTATCTATTAAGGAAATCAGGACAGATTCAAGCAGGACGTGAACCTCAATCCAGGAGCTAATGCAGAGACCATGGAGTAGGGTCACTTACAGGATTGCTCAGATGGGTTCCTTTTTAATAGAACCCAAGACCAATATCTCAGTGATGGTACCAGTCAGAGTAGGCCCTCCCCCATCAAACACTAATCAAGAAAACATATTACAAGATATCCTAAAAGCCAATCTTATAGAACCATTTCCTTAATTGTGGCTCCTTCCTCTTTGATGACTCTAGCTCGTAGCAAGTTGACATAAACTAACAAGCAGAATTTGTTTTACAAAGAATGATTTATTTTATTTATATATAAGTAGCCTGTTTCTGTCACAGACACACCAGAAGAAGGCATTGGGTTTTGTTAGAGATGGTTGTGAGGCACCATGTAGTTGCTATGAATTGAACTCAGGACCTCTGGAAGAACAGTCAGTGCTCTTAACCTCTGAGCCATCTTTCCAGTCCACAAGCAAAATTTAGAAAGGTTAAAAAAAAAAAAGTCTATAAAATTTGAATCTTGAGGTGATAATCAGTGAACATAATTGTTTTCATTCCATAGTTCTTCCTTGATATTTATTTGAGTAATATAAAAATTTGTTTATTTTAGCAATGTGTCTAATTTGGAAGATAATCTTGTAAAGTGCATATTACCATTATATAATTATTGATCAAATATATCCTAGTAGAACTACAAAGGTTGACTTTTGTAGAAATTAACTATTTTTCTAAGTAATAATGTTCTTGATTCAAAATGTTCCTTTTCTTGTGGTAACATTGGTAGAATAGGTACAATGATTTTATTCATAGGTGTGAAAAGTTACTTTTAAAAATGTATTTTTCATTGAGGTCACTTACAGGCATAATGTTATTGTATACTATGTAAAGATCATCCATGTAGTATTCAAATGCTGATTTCTCTGCCCCCATATCTGGTTTTAATCCGAACATGGTGTTTCAATGCTTATTCTAAGTATCTCATTCCTGACTGTTGAGCAAACATCGATCCTCATTTATTCTCTGATTTATCAAGAAAAGCTGATCTGCCAATGGCTGAGCAGCAGAGAAAATAGGGCTTGACTTCTGATTCCAGAAAGGGGAGATGTAAAGAGAGAACAAGACAAATTCACCATGATCAAAGAGTCTAGGAGCCACCATGGGAATACACCTGGAGTAGATAGAGCCAGAACAATGCTAAAATACAAGTATCTCTAGGTTTTTGCCTGGGAGGTAGCCAGCTTACCTTAGAGGAAGAGATTATATTAATAACTTCTCAGCTATAGTGCACTTCTTTAAATAAAGCTTATAGTCTCTGTCCCATTTGTTTGGGACCTAGCTAAGCAAGAGAAAAATTATAGGTTTTAAAATTTCAATAACAGTCATACTTGAAAAAAAATTTCACTGAGTTTCTATTGCAGTATGTTTCCACATTACCCACCACAAATGTTCTAGTTATCTCTCTCAATGCTCTCTCCATCTATCCATCTCCCCAACCTGATCCTTCTCCTTGCCATTCCCACCAACCGCCAGTTCATTAGCAAAATCTATTGTATATTTTTCTTCCTAGGATTCATGCATCTCACCTCAACCTCTCTGGTTCTACATATTGTGCATGGTTTTCCTTTACTTAACATCTGATGATCATTTAGAACTATGTACACAACATGCTTTTTTTTTTTTTTTTAATTCTGCTTTTGCTATCTGTGACAACTACAGAAATTGAAGTTTCAGGAAATTGGAAGCACTCCTGAAACTCAACAAAAGATCCTTGTGTAAGGTATTGCTAGAGACAAAGTGTAAAATACAAAAGGACAAATAAAATTCAAGCAGATGTGAGGATAATATAAACCACCCATAAAGGAAGAGCTTCCGAGACTTTCCTCCAATTTCACAGAATCAACTTAATCTTTGGATCATAAACCACCAAACTACCAAGGTAAATGAGTCATACCATGGTCTCAGAGCATCCAGATCACAAATGTACTCACGGGTCTTTAATATCTCATTTGTTAGCTAAAAATGAGCCTGAAGGATCCCATAAATCTTTTGCAATCTAGTAATCCATACATGTGCAGTAAAGATGTCTAGCTGTTATAGGGTTAATAAGAAAAATATGAGGGCCTACCTCTTACATTTTATCTCTGTCATAAACTGGGTAAAATATAATGGCTCTGGGTGTTGCTGGAGATAATCAGTAAACTTCCATAAACTGGATGCAAACTTTCTCCCCCACCTCTGTGACTCTCATGTTACAAAGTCTGTTAGTATATCAGAAGTACTTCATAAACACAGTATTTCATGCCATCTTTTTTTATTCAGAGGGCATGGAACATGACATTGGCTGAAGAATTACATCAACTGAAGTATAATTTACACCTCATACTCAAGAGAAAGCACAGACTTCTCAAAGTATTTTAAGCAATTTCAAGATTGCATGATGTAACCACTTTCTTTCTTATAAAGACAACCATCACTCAGGTTAATGTGTTAATAGAGTGGGTGATTTTATTGAACTATGCTACTTTATCTGAAAAACTCATCCAGTTATTTTTTAGTTCCCTATTATATTTTCAAAGAGATATTATAATTGAATGTGAAAGCTAATGAATATAACATAATTGAGGTGATACAGCTCTGAGGTACAGAGTCACTCAGCAATATTTATGTGAGCAAATATACTTTCTTTAAAAGTTGTAATAGTGAAAACAAACACTTTTAATATTGTTCTTAGAATCATTTTTTTAGTCTAGCAGTATCAGAAAAACAACTCACACTCATTGATCACTAAAAATAAAAGGAGCTTTGACATATGAATTTTAGTGAAATGTTTACTTATTGTGGTAAATATTACAAAATAATAGATGTAGATGAGGAAAACATCCATATACTCCCAGGCCTACCTCACTACACAGCTTGCTCACCATGAAATCTCAAAACTATGGCCACCTAAACTAGTCCTGTATAATGGCCAGTGTACATAAAAATAGGGTAAATTTCCATTTCTTGCTTCTCCCAAAACTCTCCATATAATTCTGCTATCCTTCAAATTCATGATTATTTTTCATTAATTATTAAAATATGTTCATACATAAATCTAGGTATATATAACACATACATAAATATTTATATTAATATATATTTCTAAATATGATCTTCTCTGTCTATATAATATTACCCTATGCTTGTTCTCAAGGCTGACTCTGGTATTGAATCACCAAGCAATTGATTGGTACGCTCTTCTCTGAAGAAGACTATTTTTTTACTCTCAGCATTTCTTAGATTCCTGTCTTGTAGTTCTTTGTGTACTGAGAAAATATGGTGGGCTTTCCTCGGTATCCTTTGGCTTTGTTATTGATGTCATCCTTGCTCAGCTCATGTTCAGCAGTCATGTTGGCAAGACTTTACTAAACCAGCCATAATTCCTAACAACAAACTGAACATGTGTTCTTATACTCACAGTTAAGTGTACTCCTCACCCCTGATCAAGGAATCTTCTTTTTGCAACAGAAATAGACAACTACAGAATTTAAGAAAAAAAGAAAGAAAGAAAACTAATCAAAATGTACTTGTGGAGCCCAATCACAGTAAAGTCATCTATAAATCTCCATACCTAAGTTTGAGGGAATTTATTGGAAAGATTACAAGATCCAGAGGATCAGGAAGTTTTATGTGAGATTGTTTCTCCATGAATATTGGAAGCTACAACCATAAGGCCTCAGCCGTCCGTCCATCTTTGCATTCTGACTAAGAAAATAAACTGTTTATATTCTGACTAAGTTCTGACTAAGGCTAAGAATATAAACTGTTTATGCTATAAACTCTCAATGGAAGAGTTAGAGAAATGACTGAAGGAGCTGAAGGGGTTTACAACCCCATAGGAAGAACAATAATATCTATCAACCAGACCACCAAAAGCTCCCAGGGGCTAAACCACCAACCAAAGAGTACACATGGAGGGGGGATCATAGCTCCAGCTGCATAAGTAGCAAAGGATTATCTTATCTGGCATCAGTGGGAGGGGAGATCTTTGGTCCTGCAGAGGATAAATGCCCCAGTGTAGAGGAATATTAGGGCCTTGAGGAGGGAGTGGTTGTGGGGGGAGCACTTTCATAGAAGTAGGACAATGGAGAGAGGGATAAAGGGGTTTAAGGGGGAACTGGGAAGGGGATACCATTTGAAATGTAAATAAATAAAATAACCAATAAAAATGAAAAAAAAAACTGGTTATTTTAAAAGGTCATAGGACATTTTGTCAATATGTCTAAATAACACTATTTTGTTCTCCCCTACCACGTATACTTCCCAGTATATTTTTAAAACCAGGTTTACAATGGATCAGCCCTCAAACCCAATTAGGAAATTAGGTTGGTTACTTTCATAATATTAATGGCATTATTGAACAAGTGGGTATATCTTGCCTAGGAGGCTAATCTCATAGTCCATAGGATTCTCAACTGAGTAAGAACACAGATACCTCCCAACCCAGATGCAAAGCAACTCCTGGTGCAAAGCTAGCTAGCTAGCTAGCTAGCAAGACAAAAGCTTCCAGCTTAGTTACAAGACAAAATGCCCATCAACTGACAGATAATTAATAAATATATGTTGCATTTACATAATATAATCTTATTCAAATAAAGAAAAATGGAATTATGAAAGTTGCAGACAAATGGATTGAAAAAGAAAAATATATTAAATGAGGTAATCAATGCACAGGAAAATAATTTTGTGTATTCATCTGAGTTTAGCTGTACCAGTTTGCATTCTCTTCAGTGTAAGACAAAACCTCAAAGTAGTTCTAATATGTATTTCCAAGATGGAATACTTAAAAAATATTTAAGATTTTTATTAAGATTAAGATTTTTATTAAGATTTAAGATTTTATTAAGCCATATGTATTTCAGATTTTGATAACACCATCGCTCTTTTTCTTTTTTCTCATTTTTCTCATTAAATGGACTATTTCCTTGGTGTTTTTGCTTTTGAGATCTCTGTATATTCTTGCTAGTAATTGTTGGCCAGATAAGTAGTAATTATTATTTTGCACACTGTAGGAATTACCTTCACTATAATGATGGCTTCATTTGCTTTACAAAATTTCTGTAGTCATGAGGTATTATTTATTAAATGTAGGTCTTAGTGCCTGTGCTATCTATGACCTGTTCTAGAAGTCTTTTCTTGTGTCAATGTATTCATATGTATTCTCGACTTTCTCTTCTGCAAAATTCTGGGTAACATATTCTTTGTTGAGGCTCATGCATGTTTGGAGTTGAGTTTTGGGAAGAGTTAAAGATAATGGTCTAGTTTCATTCTTATCCATGAACTAACCAGAGCCATTTGTTGAAATGTTCTTTTATTTCCAATGTGTATTATTAAACTATCTGTCAAAAATCAGGTAGTCATAGGTGTAGACATATTTGTGGGTAATCAGTTCTGTTTCTTCTGTTTCATCTATTAATTAATATGCCTGTTTTGGTGTTAGTACTCTACTATTCTTATCACCATAATTTTGTAGTCTAACTTGAATCCTGGGATGGTATCATATACAGCAGTTCTTTCATCATTCAGGGCTGCTTATGTTCTCCTGGTGGTTTCTTTTGCCATATGAAATTGAAAATTATGTTTCAATTTCTATAAAGAATTTTATTGGAACTTACAATATATTCTGTTAAACTTAAAGATTGTTTCTTGTAGGATAGGCATTTTTATATCAGTAAGCATTGGAGGAATTTCCATCTTCTGGTGTTTTCTTTAATTTCTTCAGTTTCTTAAAGTTTTCATCATACAAAGTTTTACTTTTTTTTGACTAGATATTTTTTAAGATGTTTTTGAGGCTCATTTCAACAGTGTATTCAATTCAATAATTTATCTTATTGCTTTTTCAGTAAGCTCATCATTTGTTGCCAGGATCCTGATTTTTACGTGTTGATTTTGTATCCTGATTCTTTTATTAATAAGTTGATAAACTGTAGGAAAATTCTAAAGGAGTCTTTGTTTTTGCATTTCTTATTTGTTTTACGGTGTAGAATCATAATTTACAAACAAGAGTATTTTGACTTTTAAAAATATTCTATTATATTTATTTTATTCATTTGTGTTATTGTTCACCCTTAGACTTCAAGCCTGTATTGCAGAGGAAGAAAGTGAGCAATCTTGTTTTGTTTCTATTTTTATAGGAAATATTTTGTGTTTTATGGTGGTTAGGATAATGTCAGTTAGTGATCTACTTTATATTACCTGTATATTATTGAAATATATTGCTTACATTTCTTGAATTTCTAGGTTCTTTATCACAAAATGTTGTTGGATTTTATCAAAGGCATTTTTATAACTGAGAAGGTCACATGGTGTGTCCTTGAATCTATTTATGTGATGAATTTTATTTATTGATTTAATATGCTAAATTACTCCTAGATCTCTGAGATGATGACATGATCCATGCTCATGGTGATAATCTTTTTGATGTTTTCTTGGAGACAGCAAAATAGAAAAAGACCATTGGGAGGGAGATGCCTTAAAGAATGTGGCATCTTAGAACATAAGGATTGTGAATAAATAGAGGATGAATATTGTGTCTAAAAAGAAGCTCGGATGGAGTAAGATGTATAAGAGAATACATAACATGTTTTAGAGATCATTAAATCAAAGAATAAAAGCATAGAACCTACGAACTTGTAACTGAATTAAAAATATAATTTTTATCTTATAAATTTAAAAATAGTTTTTTTTTAATTATAAAAGTTTGCATAATTGCCAATACGGTACTTCAGAATCTATGGCTTGTTCAACAAAAGCTCATTGACATAGGTGGGGAATCTTGGTATAACGTGTTGGTCAGGAAGGCCTCACAATCCAGCAAAACAATACTGCTCTTATCACCACCTCTTGGTTGCCCTTCAGCACTGGATGGTAAGACCCTACTACTAAGAAAATAAACACCTGACTTATATAGTATTTGAACATTTTAAAATTTTCCAATGATATTTAAAAGTTGTGTTTGAACATTTCCCAAAGTGATACAAATAATGTGGAACTTGACTTGAGTAAAATCGCAAACAGGGATGCTATTATATCCTCCTGTGCTTGCATCGTGGTTTTTTTGTTTGTTTGTTATGTTTTGCTTTGTTTTTGTTTTGTTTTGTTTTACTATTCACTCACTGATCAGTATAACTTAAATTTGAAAACCTTATTTAAAAATTCAGAAAGGTTTATTGTATTTTTCCAACATCTACCCTATTGTGAAAGTGTCTTTGTTTTAAATCTAAACCTCTTATAGTCCAAAACAAATAAGATACATCCTACTAAGGAAAAGAGAATAGTAATTGGGCTCAACTCATTGCATAATTGTTATTCCCTGTACTCAAGTTGCTAAGGTACCACAAATTAAAAGCTATGGGAAACGATATGATATAAAATTTCTGCTTGCGTCACAGCAACTCTCATTATTGGTTATATTAATTAATTAATGTTAGAAATATATGAAAGCCTGTGCAGACTCATTTATCCAAGTATGATAAAAGCATAGAGTCTTAGATGTGGTTTACATCAAAGTGGTTTACATATGAAGTACCCATATTTATCAATTAAATGATTCTTTACTGTATCCCATAGGGTAAATAGTTGTAATATGCAATGTTCATATTTTCCTAATTATAATTAAATAGGAAATATTATAAAATAATCTTAAATGGAATCCTAATATTCAGTGTCAATATAAAAAACAATGAAATTGGGCCATTCCCAAAAATGTATAGAATCTGATATCTTACAATTTCATTTTCTAAAATTGATAATATTTGGTATATTAGAGAAGATATCTTTGTGTTTTGTTTTCTAAAATTGTATATTTATATGTATGTATACACAAATATGGTTACTCTCAGAGACCAGAGTCACTGAAGTCAGAGTTTGCAGAGCCTCATGTATCTGTTACAGAAGATTGAGTTACCTGACATGAATACAAGAGATAAAACTCATACCCAGTAGAAAACCGGTAACTATTCTTATCTGCTAAATGAGCCATATCACATTAAAATAAAACTTTAAAGTGACAGCACCATATGCATTCTTCTGTAAGATAATTGTCCAAGCATTCTTCTAACTGCAATAGGATGATAAAATAAGTTGGCAATGAAAACTATCACAGAGAAGTACTATAATAAATTACATTTTTGAAGCCAACCTTTTCTAATTTATAATTCAGTATTTTACATGATCTTTGGAATCCAATTGGTTATGAAAATAGAATTAAAATATAATAACCAATTTCAAGTACATTGAACATCAAGGAAAATATTCCATACAGTATAAATAACGTTAGACATGGGAAATTATGTAGTTAATCTAGGTAATGACTAAAGTATTTCATTGGTTAAAAAGCATCTGTATCTTCAGGCTGTATTGTGACATTGATTATATTATCTTTGCATGTGAAGCTCTTATGTCATGTGTAAACATCAGATATAGATTGCAATGGTTAGTAACTTTGCTAATATCCAGGTAATTTTTAGTGGCTTTTCACACTATTTTTCTATCCTAGAGACTATTTTTGTGCCCCCATCTTTATGAGACATGAAATAAGCTGTTCTTGCATCATGAAATATAAACAAAATATGATGCTTAGACAATAGTATAAACTATAAACTGATATTCTCAAGAAAATACAAAAATTTGGGGAGGGAGGGAGGTACCTGGGAGGGAAAGTAGACTGGTGTGGGAGGAAGAGGGGAACCTGATGTGGCATTAAAAGAGAGAAAAAGGCTGAAGCCCTCAGGGCCAGCAGAAAGAATGGAAATAGGCAAGGTAGGAGGTTGGGTGGACCTCTCAAAATGTACCAGAAACCTAGGAGGTGAGAGACTTGCAGGTCTCAAAGGGAGGCACCTTAGATGAAAGGCCTAGCAGTAGAGAGAGGGAACTTATAGAGCCCACCTCCAGCAGGAAGACAAGGCATCAAATGAGAGAAGGGATTGCCATCCCACAGTCAAAACTCTGACCCATAATTGTTCCCGTCTAAACGAACTATAGGGCTGGAAAATAAGAGGAGCCTGAGAAAAAGAAGGTCCAGAGACAGGTCCAAATTGGAATCCAGCTCAAGGAAAGGTCCCAAGGCCTAACACTGTTACTGAGGATATGGAGTACTCACAAAAAGGGACCTAACATGACTGCACTCCAGAAGACCCAAAAAGCAGTTGAAAGAGTCAGATGTGGATATTTGCACTCAACCAATGAACAGAAGCTACTGATCCCTGTGGTTGATTTAGGGAAAGGCTGAAAGAAGCTGAGAAGGAGGGGAACCCTGTAGGAGGACCAGCAATTTCATCTAACTTGGACCCTCAAGATGTCTCAAACACTGGAACAACAAATGGAGAGTATACACCAGCTGATATGAGGCACCCAACACATACAGCAGTGGACTGCTGGGTCTGTGCTCAATTAGAGATGATGAACCTAACCCTCAAGAGACTGAAGGCACCAGAGACTTTATAGGTCAGGTGGGGTGGGTCTGGGAGGCCAGGGGGCATCCTTGTGGAGACGTGTTGGGGAGGAGGTACAAGTGTGGAATATTGAGGGGTGGATGTTGGAGGGGTGAATAAAATCTGGAGTGTAAAAAAAAAGTCATTCTGTCAAAGATTCTGAAAGAATATTTGACTGAACTTCATGGCTGTGAAAAACAGACGATACTTAAATTGTCTTGAGGTATTTTCAGTTCTTTTGAATGCTATTTATTGACCAACAGTGCCTGACCTAAGATCCTGTGACTATCAAATATTTAAAATGTTGTTTTTAGCAGACCTGTTGTTTCTAACAATCCTAAATCCAAGGAAAAAATCAGATGTTATTTGATAAAAGATACGAGTTTTACTCATTTTACTATAACATACCTGTCTGTATTCCCCAAATAATACTTGGTAAATACATTATTTTACTTTGTTCTGCAACTAAAAATTTCCCACATATTCACTTCTATAGTGGAAAATGTTTCTAACAGCAACCTTAACCTTTCCTCTGAGCCATGTTAATTTATATTTGGTTCAAGAATAAAGAATCTGTTATCTAACAATAGTAAAAATTGTGTTTGAGGTTGAAGAGTATCTATCAAAAAATTCTCACTAAAGAAGACTTTAGGTATTATACCTTGTACACATATGCATGCACACATAAGGAGAGAGGAACTGTGAAATATTGAATAGGTTAATTTCCTTGAAATAGTCTCAATTCCATGTATGTGTATACAATATCATTAGAACATTATCTCCCAAAGGCATAAAACAGTGTGTATCATCTGGAATGAATCTTATGACTTTGAAAAAGCCTGAAATATTAAAAGGAATAACATACATGTGAACACAAACCTCATGTTCTTACAGAGATTAGATTTCTTCAATCCAATGGAATTATAATTCATCCATAAAAGATGTACAGATATTTCCATAGCAGTAGAACATACTAAACAGTTTTGCTTAAAATCTGGTTCCTCTAAGCTTTAGTAGACTAAAAATTGAAACTTTAATATACATAGCTAAGAAAAATTGTTGTATAAATAAAATGTAGGATATATCTAAGTACATAGTTGGTAAGAATGAGAAACTCATATTTAATTAGATTATTTTCTGTTGATGAAAATGAGACACTCAGAGTAAATTAATAACTGGGATGTATACTAATTAATAATTTATATGTCAAGAATATTCTCAAAATTTTCTCTATGGTATTCTACTGAGTTCTTATTGAAACTTAGATTTTTATGTATATTTTCCATTAATAATTCAAATCATAGTGAGACCAAATTTCCCAGGAAGAAATATATCCTCAGTATAAGTTAATTGATTTTTCATAATACAGTTGATAAAATCTATGAAATAATTATATAATTGTTCTCTAATTATGTAATAATTATAGAATATGTTAGATAAACTAGATCTTACTGTTTGATGGAAACCAAACAATATAATGTTAATATTAATGAAGAGCAAGTCATCAATATGGTACAACAATTGAAAGTACCATTCATACCACTATTTTCATGAGTGCTCAAACCAGAGAATGAGTACTAGTAGCTATGAAATGAATCAAGAGATAAGAACATTTGAACTCACAGTAAAAGGCAAGCACTGACACCTGAAATATTTTCTCTGGACTCCATAAGTAATTATGGCCTATGTTCCCACACTAACACATACATTTCATGCAATAATAATAAATAACAAAGTATAGAGGGAGGGAGGTTTGGAGGGTCTGGTTGGTTGATAGTGTTGTTCTTCCTGTGAGGTTGCAAACCCTTTCAGCTGGAGAGAATAAAGAACAAAAAGGTGGATGGGAAGATCTTGGAGGAATGAAGTACAAAGAAAATGTTGACAAAATATATCGCGTGAAAAATAAAACCTTCTATTTAAAAATTGGTAATTCCATATTTACAAAAAAATGAAAATTTACTTACGGTATATTAATTTCTAGTACTAAGAATTTGGCTATATTAAGAATTCTAGTATTTAAAGAATTTGACTATTATTCATCAGTATTCAATAATAACTTGAGTACATTGTCTCAGTAACTCAGTCAGGTAAGTACAAATAAGTAGGTGGGAGATAAAGTAAAACCTGAATGAACTGCTTTCAAACAAGTCTTTGAAAAATTTGTACATTTTTGGATTCATAATCAAGTCTTTACATGAATTATTACAGAATTTTATAAAATTAAACACATTATGCAGATATAGATAGATCCTAATTTTGCCTTCCATTCTAATTAACACTTTTTAAAAATCTATCAAATATGTTCTCATTCAGGACATTATTCTGAAACTGTGGGATAGGTCAGGGCAGAAACAAAACCCTTTCAAATAATTAATACTTTTCTTAGTCACTGGAAGATAGTCCTTAATTAACTTCTATTGCAAGTCATTGGATAGGTTATGAATTTACCTAATTGAATTGGCATCAAATTTATATCCCTTCAACATAGCAGTAAATTGTGGCAAGTGACAGAATATTTTAGAGGGTACAGTCACAGATCTACTTTTGAGATCTTTAAATTTTAACACTAAATGATATAGAAACACTGGGAAATGAACAGAATTGTAATTTGCAAATGATATAAATTTATGTTCCTTTCAGAATTTCCTTGATTTGTGCTTCCTTTTTTAAAGATGTAGTTATTTTTGATTTATGAGCATTAGTGATTTGCCTGCACATACATGAATGCATCAGTGCACATCTGGTGCTACATGGCCCAGATGAGGGCACCAATCTCCTGGAGCTTGAGCTATGAGATTGTTGTATCTTTCCACGTGGGTGTTGGAAATTGAACCAGGGTCTTCCACAAGAGCAGTATGTGTTCTTAATTACTGACTCATCTTCTATTTGATTCTTTTCATCAGTGGACTTTAGTTTATATCTGATCCATATATGCCACTAATAACCTTTTAGAATACAGAATGTATTTGCTTCCTTTCAGGAATTTAGTAACAATATTAAAAAAAACCCTTTCATTTAAAATGTAAATTTATATTCAAAATGTAAAAATTGTACACAGATTATTCCTTGCAAATGAGTATATTGAATGATTTGATCAATTTTTTTTTTTGAGACAGGGTTTCTCTGTGTAGCCCTGGCTGTCTTGGAACTCACTCTATAGACCAGGCTGGCCTTGAACTCAGAAATCCACCTACCTCTGCTTCCCAAATGCTGGGATTAAAGGAGTGAACCAATACTACCCAGCTTGATTAATTAATTTTGTACTGAGTTATATGTATTTTTATTTATTTTGTATTGATCATTTTATTCAATTACATTTCAAATGATACCCCCTTTCTGGTTTTCCCTCAACAAACTCCACATCCCATGCTCCCACCACTTTGCCTCTGTGAGGGTGCTTCTCCACCCACTCATACACCTGCATCACCACTCTAGCATTCTCCTAGGCTGGAGCATCAAGCCTCCATAGGACCAACAGCTTCCCCTCTCATTGGTGCTAAATAAGGCCATTCTCTGCTATATATGTAGCTGGGGCCATGGGTCCCTCCATGTACACTCCTTGGTTGGTGGTTTAGTTCCTGGGAACTCGGGGTGATCCAGTTAGTTGATATCGTTGTTCTTCCTATGGGGTTGCAATCACCTTCAGCTCCCTTAGTCTATCCCTTTGCCCTTTCATTGGGGTCCCCGAGCTCAGCCCAGTGGTTGGTTGTGAGTATTTGCATCTGTATTAGTCAGGTGCTGGTGGAGTCTCTCAGAGGACCACTGTACCAGGCTCTGTGCCTATCTACTGGAGGTAGTCTCTACAGGTTCTGTCATTCTGTCAGAGTCCTGGGAGCCTCTTTTCCCTGGCATTTGAGACTTTCTAGTGGCTACCCCAAGTTTTCCTATTCCCCACTTTTATATATTTCTATTTCAACTCTGACCCTCTGTACTTCTCTACTGTCTTTTCCCATATCTGATTGTGACTCCCTCTTTTTCCCTCACCCTCCTGTGTTTATTTTGTTTCCCTTTTGATGGAGGATTGAAGCATCCAACTTTAGTCTTCCTTTTTTTTAAGCTTCATATGGTTTGTAGGCTGTATAATGGGTCTGACCAGCTGGAGACACAGATTCTTACTGATTTGCTCCTGCATCTGGGAGGGAATCCTCTGTTCCAGCCCTCCCCACCCAACCTGTACCCAGAGACAGTGTGATCCCCAGGAGTTTGGACACACCCAGGTGATTCCCCAACCCCTGCCCTAATACCTGGCTTAACTGGTATTCCTTGTGGCCCAGGAGATGCAGGAACTCCTGCCTAGGCCCAGACATATATATTTTTAAAAGTAAGGATATTTCATAAATTTCTTTGAGAATTTATAACAAACTTAACAGAATAGTGATCTATGATATCCCACGATATTAAAATGTTGTTTGAATGATTAACAATTTGAAATTTATATTTTATTGAATTAACACAGATGAATATTGAATATCTACTTAATTATCATTTTGAAATTATGTATCACTATGTTGTCTAAACTATCACTAAACTCTTGAGTTCAATTTCCTTTCCAACTTCAGCCTGACTATAACTCAGATTTCATGAATAGTCTACCATATCTGGTTTGAGTATTTTGGTTAAATATATATTTAAGTAGAATATGTTATAGTAATAGGTTCATATACTACTGTTTTAGATGGCAAGTTAGTCAATGATAGAGAAAAGCAGCCAAGAGATCGAGAAAAAGAAAACTATATCTTCCATAAAAGTATAATAAAGAATCATACATGTGGTTATTCATAAATAGGTAAGCAGAAGTAAACAATTATAATTAATTAATTTTGCTAATATTCCATTTAGTTACAATTCTTATAAGATGTTGCAGAGCCGAAACCTATTTCCACATCTGTATTACTAATATATAATGAATAGAGCTGGCATTTTTTAAAGCTATGATGATCCAAAATTTTTATTACTTCATAAAAGAATTGCATATAAATGTGTGAAAGTAAAAGCTAAACCATCTAAAGGAACAAAAGGTACTAATGAAGGAAATATGCCTGCAGTTCAGTGTATGTGTGTAAACATGTTCACTGTAATACAGTACAATGAATATGCACACTGATGCATTTTAAAAATAAAAGCCAATAAAAAGTGTTTCTTAACCTAATATAAGTTTGAAAAACTAAATATTGAAGTAAATCTTGAGGATTACTTTTGTTTTATATATGCTAAGAGAGGTAAACTTTCACAAAAATACAAAATTGACTAAAGAATATCTCCTGTTTGGGAAATAATTATTTCAAAGATAGTAATGATTTTATGAGTAAACTTTTACTGGGAACTGAGTACAAACAATCAATGAAGTTATTCTGTGGATATAACAACAAAAATAAATAAAAATATTTCTTCCCGTTGATTTTATATACTAAAGTAGCAGAAAGTTTATAAACAATTAAGTAGATATATAACTTTAGGATATGGCAGATGCTTTTGTACCAGACACAACTCTATTTACGATCTATAGAACAGAGCAATTAAGTGAAAAGACAAAGTGCTGAAGCATAAAATATGTATTTCCATAAGAAAAATAACAGGATGGTATACCTTGTGGCCAAAAAGAGGCTTTTAAAGAAGATATTCAAGGATAGGGAACAGCTGAGTATGATAGAATGAAAAGGATTTTGGCTTTAAGACTGTTTGTGTGTACTTTGGGTTCATGGAGGTCAAGCAATGATCCAAATACCAAAAAAGATTATGATTGTTGTTGTTGTGTTCTAGAACAGATGGAATGAAGTATATGATACACAGGTGGGCCCATATAGGAGGAGAAGCAGTGTATGTGAAGAGAGCTAAAGTACATAGGTATATACTATGTTGATGTATGTTGAAGTGGTAGTGAGAGTCTATAGATTCTTTCTTGATTATATATCCAGTGACTCAGAAAACAATCTTAAGGAATAATGTGAATCCATAAATAATAATAAAAAAAAGTTCAAAGAGAAAAAAATGGATGATTGTGATCTTTAAAATATAGAATTCAAATGGGTTAAGACACATAATTAAATTTCCATGTATGTAAAAATATCAATGACAGAAATACAATGTAGCTTCCAGTTTCCATCTGTGACTGGGGACCTCTGCCTGGGCCACCAGGGCTCCATAGCCAAATAGCTCCTGGAGTAATCTAGACTCCCAGGAGTGTGGCAAGCCTATTTACTCAAGGGACCCATGCAGAATCCCCAGTACACAGGGACCAAGGAGTAGTCATCTGGTTTCTTTCAGTGGCTGGGGAGCTAAACCTGTGACACAGGGCTCCACACGCAAATAGTGCCAGGAGAAAGCTGGTATCCTAGAAATGCCGACACATATTTGAGCACAAGCAAGACCACAACTTCTGTTTAATTTCACTGGATCAGGAGGGACCATAGCAGATCCATCAGGACACAGAAACCAAGGGACAGCTTAGGGCAAGATCTTTCTGCTTTCTGTCTGCACCCAGGAACTGACCCTGTACCACAAGCTCTCCAAACCCAAATTCTTCTCAGACAGAGCTGGCATTCAAGGAGCATTGACACAGAGGCTTGCAGGAGGAACAAGCCTCAGTCAGAAAGAGTAAGACCTGCTAACACCAAAGATAAGCAGATGGCAAAAGGCAAAGGCAAGAACATAAGGAACAGAAACCAAGGCTACTTGGCATCATCAGACCCAGTTATCCCACCACAGCAAGCCCTGGACACCCCAACACACCAGAAAAGCAAGACTCAGATTTGCAACCACATCTCATGATTATGATAGAAGATTTGAACAAGGAAATAAATAACTCCCTTAAAGAAATACAGGAGAATACAGGTAAACAACTAGAAGCCCTCAAAGAGGAAACACAAAAATCCCTTAAAGAATTACAGGAAAACACAATCAAACAGATGAAGGAAATGAACGAAACCATCCAGGAACTGAAAAAAGAAATAGAAACAATAAAGAAATCACAAAGGGAGACAACCCTGGAGTTAGAAAACCTAAAAAAGAAATCAGGAGTCATAGATGCAAGCATACCCAATAGAGTACAAGAGATGGAAGAGAGAATCTCAGATGTGGAAGATACCATAGAAAACGTTGACACAACAGTCAAAGAAAACATAAAATGCAAAAAGCTCCAAACCCGAAACATCCAGGATATACAGGACACAAGGAGAAGACAAAACCTTTCGATAATAGGTATAGAAGAGAGTGAAGATTCCCAACATAAAGGACCAGTAAATGTCTTCAACAAAATTATAGAAGAAAACTTCTCTAACCGAAAGAAAGAGATGAACATAAATATACAAGAAACCTACAGAACTCCAAATAGACTGGACCAGAAAAGGAATTTCTCCTGTCACATTATAGTCAAAACACTAAATACATAAAAGAAGGAAAGAATATTAAAAGCAGTAAGGGAAAAAGGTCAAGTAACATATAAAGGCAGACCTATCTGAATTACACCAGACTTTTCACCAGAGACTATGAAAGCTAGAGGATCCTGGGCAGATCTCACACAAGACCCTAAGAGAACACAAATGCTAGCCCATGCTGCTACACCCAGCAAAACTCTCAATAAACATAGATGGTGAAACAAAAATATTCTATGACAGAACCAAATTTACACAGTATGTTTCCACAACCCAGCCCTACAAAGAATAATAGACGGAAAATGCCAAGACAAAGAGGTAAACTACACCCTAGAAAAAGCAAAAAAAGTAATCTTTCAACAAATTCAAAAGAAGATAGCCACATAAACATAAAAAATTATATCAAAAATAACAGGAAGCAACAATCACTATTTTTTAATATCTCTTAACATCAATGGACTCAATACCCCAATAAAAAGACATATTCTAACAGACTGGATACATAAACAAGATCTAGCATTTTGCTGCATACAGGAAATGCACCTCAGTGTTAAAGACAAACACCAACTCAGTGTAAAGGGCTGGAGAACAATTTTCCAGGCAAATGGTCCCAAGAAACAGGCTGGAGTAGCCATTCTAATATCAGATAAAATTGACTTTCACCCTAAAGTCATCAAAAAAAGATAAAGAAAGACACTTCATTCTCATCAAAAGAAAAATCTACCAAGAAGAACTCTCAATTCTGAACATCTACAATCCAAATGCAAGGTCACGCCCATTCATAAATAAAACTTTACTAAAGCTCAAAGCACACATTGCACCTCACACAGTAATAATGGGAGACTTCAGCACCCCACTATCATCAATGGACAGACCTTGGAAACACAAACTAAACAAAGACACAGTGAAACTAACAGATTTAAAGAACCAAATGGATTTAACAGATAGCTATAGAACATTTCATACTAAATCAAAAGAATATACCTTCTTCTCAGAACCTCATGGTACCTTCTCCAAAACTGATCATTTAGTTTGTCACAAAACAAGCATCAACAGATATAAGAAGATTGAAGTAATCCAATGCATCCTATCATATCACTATGAATAAAGGCTTGACTTCAATGACAACAACAACAACAAAAGAAGGCCGACATACACATGGAAGCTGAACAATGCTCTCCTCAATGATAACTTTGTCAAAGAAGAAATAAAGAAAGAAATTAAAGACTTCCTAGAATTTAAAGAAAATGAAAATACAATATACCCAAACCTATGGGACACACTGAAAGCAGTGTTAAGAGGAAAACTCATAGCTCTGAGTGCCTCCAAAATGAAACTGGAGAGATCATATACTAGCAGCTTAACAGCACACCTGAAATCTCTAGAAGAAAAAGAAGCTAATACACCCAGGAGGAGTAGAAGGCAGGAAATAATCAAATTAAGGGCTGAAATCAACCAGGTAGAAACTAAAAGAACTATACTGAGAATCCACAATACCAGGAGCTGGTTCTTTGAGAATATCAAGAAGGTAGATAAACCCTTAGCCAGACTAACCAAAGGGCACAGAGACAGTATCCAAATTAACAAAATTAGAAATGAAAAGGGAGATAAAACAACAGATCCTGAGGAAATTCAAAAAATCACCAGATCCTACTATAAAAGGCTATATTCAACAAAATTGGAAAATCTTGATGAAATGGACAATTTTCTAGATAAATACCAAATACCAAAATTAAGTCAGGATCAGATAAACCATCTAAACAGTCCCATAATGCCCAAAGAAATGGAAGCAGTCATTAAAAGTCTCCCAACTAAGAAAAGCCCAGGACTAGATGGGTTCAGTGCAGAAGTCTATCAGACCTTCAAAGAAAACCTAATCCCAATACTCTTCAATCTATTCCACAAAATAGAAACAGAAGGAACACTACCCAAATAATTCTATGAGGCTACAGTTACACTGATACCAAAACCTCACAAAGACCCAACAATAAAAGAAAACTTCAGACCAATTTTTCTTATGAATAATGCAAAAATACTCAATTAAGTTCTAGCAAACAAAATCCAAGAACACATCAAAATGATCATTCACCAAGAACAAGTAGGCCTCATCCCAGGATTCAGGGATGGTTTAATACCCAGAAATTCATCATTGTAAACCACTACATAAACAAACTCAAAGAAAAAAACCACATGTACTTTTTGTTAAATGATGAAAAATAATTTGACAAAATTCAAAATCCCTTCATGATAAAAGTCTTAGAAAGATCAGGAATTCAAGGCCCATAGCTAAACATAGTAAAAGCAATATAAAGCAAACAAGTAGCCAACATCAAGCTAAATGGAGAGAAACTTGAAGCAATCCCACTAAAATCAGGGACTAGACAAGGCTGCCTCTCTCTCCCTATCTATTCAACATAGTACTTGAAGTTCTAGCTAGAGCAATTAGACAACAAAAGGAGTTCAAAGGGATACAAATTGGAAAGAAGGAAATCAAAACATCACTATTTGCAGATGATATGATGGTATACTTACGTGACCCAAAAAATTCACCAGAGACCAGCTAAAGCTGATAAACAACTTCAGCAACGTGGCCGGATATAAAATTAACTCAAACAAATCAGTAGACTTTCTATATTCGAAGGATAAACAGGCTGAGAAAGAAATTAGGGAAATGACACCCTTCACAATAGTCACAAACAATATAAAGTATCTTGGTGTGACTCTAATCAAACAAGTGAAAGATCTATATAACAAGAACTTCAAGTATCTGAAGAAAGAATTTGAAGAAGACCTCAGTAGATGGAAAGATTTCCCATGCTCATGGATTGGCAGGATTAATATAGTAAAAATGGCCACCCTGCCAAAAGCAATCTACGGATTCATTACAATCCCCATCAAAATTCCAACTCAATTTTTCATAGACTTAGAAAGAGCAATTCTCAATTTCATTTGGAATAACAAAAACCCAGGATAGCAAAAACTATTCTCAACAACAAAAGAACTTCTAGGTGAATCACGATGCTTTACCTCAAGCTGTACTATAGAGCAGTAGTAATAAAAACTGCATGGTATTCGTACAGTGACAGGTAGGTTGATCAGTGGAAAGAATTAAAGTCCCAGAAATGAACCCACACACATAAGGTCACTAGATCGTTGACAAAGGGGCTAAAACCATCCAGTGGAAAAAAGATAGCATTTTCAACAAATGGAGCTGGTTCAACTGGTGGTATACTCGTAGAAGAATGCAAATTGATCCATTCCTATCTCCCTGTATAAAACTCAAGTCCAAGTGGATCAAGGACCTCCACATATGGAGAAAGATAAACACTTCTTAATTTCTGGTGGGATTGCAAGCTGGTACAATCTCTCTGGAAATCAGTTTGGGAGACCCTCAAAAAATGAACATAATACTACCTGAGGACGCAGCTGTATCACTCCTGGCCATACACCCAGAAGATGGTCCAACATGCAATAAGACCCATGTTCTACTATGTTCATAGCAGTCATATTTATAATAGCCAGAAACTGGAAACAACCCAGATATCGCTCAACAGAGGAATGGATACAGAAAATGTGGTACATTTACACAATGGAATACTACTCAGCTATTAAAAACAATGACTTCATGAAATTCATATGCAAATGGATGGAACTTGAAAATATCATCCTGAGCATGGTAACTCAGTCACAAAAGAAAAAACACGGTATGTACTCACTGATAAGTGGATATTAGCCTAAAAGTTCAGAATACCCAAGATTCACTTCACAGGAACTGTTGGACTGAGCGTGAGGTCCCAGATGGAGGAGTTGGAGAAGGGACTGAAGGAGTTTAGGGAGCTTGCAGCCCAGTGGAGGGAGCAACAGTGTCAACTGGCCTGACCCTCTGGTGCTCTTGGAGACTGGACCACCAACTAAAGAATACATATTGAGGAACCCATGGTTCAGGCCACATATGTGGCAGAGGATGGCCTTGTTGTTCATCAGGGGGAGGAGAGGCCCTTGGGCCTGAGGGAATTAAATGCCCCAGTATAGGGGAATGCCAGGGAGGGAAGACAGGAGTGGGTGGATGGTTGGGTTGGGTTATACCCTCATAGAGGCAGAGTGAGGGAAGAGTGGATAGGGCCTTCCCAAAGGGGAGACCTAGAAAGGGGGAAACATTTGAAATGTAAATAAAGTATCAAAAAAAAGAACAATATAAGAAGCAATAACAAGGTAGTGTAGTTTTTCATCAGATAATTCATTTGCATAAATATGAAAGTTTTGTAAACCCCCAAAAGATCCATTTAAGCCATTAAAATGAAGAGGAGACATATCTGGTGTGAAGATACAAGTGACTGGTGAGAGCAATGTCCATTGTTAGGTAAACAAGATAAAACAGAAAAAAATGAGAAATGAGTCCACGGAAGGTGAAAGGATTACTAAAATATGGAGTTTATAGTAGTTTAAGCTAACTGGTATTTACTCAAAATATCATTGAATGAGAGTGTGCTAGAATGATTAGCAGTATAATATGTAATGTTTGATATGGACAGAAAAGATTATTTTTATTTATTTGGTAAGGTTGACTTGAGAAGTGAATGACTAATTGAGTTTAATCTGTGAGAAGGCAAAAAAAGCCAGTATGAAACTCAATTGCAGTGGAATAGTCTGATCATTTGTTTATAAAAATGAAGATACAGGGAAAACATGACCATTTTGCAATATGCTTCTACGCAGCTACCAATTTTGATTTCTGAGCAAAAAATGCTGATGGAATCTTGAAATAGAATAGTAGGAGTGAGTGAACATAATCATTGAGAAGCATCCCAAAATACCAAGCAGGTAGAAACACAGAATAAGATTAGTCTTGAGTGGAACCTAAGAGAATAAATAGATTCCAAATGAGATTCGGAAGGATTATCTACCTGAAACATTGAGATTCCCAAGAAACAGACAAACGTACATTTTTATATTTATAAAAGTGATAGGAATAAATTCAGTATTGTGGTATTAAAGGTGGTTACTGGAGTCTTAGTTTCCCACGCTAAATTAAAAGAAAGCAGAGATGGACAGAATTAGACTGGTAGGAAGATGGGTGCAATTAATAAATGGGGAGGAAATTGTTTGGGCATCTTCTCAGGTTTTTTGAGGATGAATTGAAAATGCTTAAGAAGATAGATCCATGCATGAGTCTCCCATCATTTGTGAGGTCTTACAAAACCATTACAGGAAAGATACGGGGACCTAGTGGATACTCCCTGTGATTCTGAAGTTCTTGAGTCTTAAACCATGGAATTGGACTGGGGACACATAAACATTGGTGTAGAGATAATAGATTAAGAATTTCAACACATGGAGGACCACCCATAAGAAGGTAGGACCAGCTAAGCTATTCAAAAGAAGAAGGTAGCTGCAATGATTAGTCCTCTAGAGAGGTCTGTGCTCCTTTTCCATTTTTTCTCTTGTTTCCATACACAGTTATTTTCAGGCTGTGGACCACAACATCATGCAGTCTGTAATTGGCAAAGCTTTTTAATTTTTTTAGAAAGCATGACTTTTCTTCTCTTTTTTCCTTTCTCTTTTGTTTTCTTTCTTTTTTTTTTTATATATATCTTTCCAAACATTAACAATTTTTTTCTTTAATATTTTTGGCTTCCTTAATTTTCTCTGAAACCTCCTTTTTACCATGACAAAAAACTAACTTGAGGAAGAAAAAGTTCATTTCAGCTTATAGTTTTATATGGCAGTCCATCTTTGGATGAAGTCAGGGCAGGAAACCAAGGCAGGAACCTGGAGCTGGAAATTCCAGCTTTAGAAGAGAGTTGGTCACCAATTTCCTGCCTCTTTTCATGGCTTGCTTAGTCTGCTTGCTTATACAACTCATGACCATCTGCTCATGGTTTACACCTGTATTGTGCCTAGCTCTTCCACATCAATCACTGGTATATAAAATGCCCAATGCACACAGGACAATCTATTGGGAGCACAGTCTCAATAGTGGTTTCTTCTTCTCAGATAATTCTAGTTTGTATCAAGTTAAGAAATCTATCCTTGTTAACTTTTCAATTTTTTTTTGTTAAAATCATAACCTTTTCTTTCTCATTCATTCTCAATATATTTTACTGTTATTTCTATCACAAGATATTCTAACTTCTAAAAGTCCTATAGTTTGTCTATTTAAATTATCCAAAGCTTTTTTTCTAAATTTAAGCCACTCAAAATCACCAAAGTCTCTTAAAATTTCAAAATCTCTAAACTCTTGTAAAATCAAAACTAAATTAAATACTTCTCATTTCAAGTGGAACAAACTGCATACAATTACGTTCTAAACAGGGGAAGAAAACTAATAAAACAATGGATGAAGTTCAATGCTTTCTATCTGGAATACACTCATGATCTTCTAAAAAGCCTTGTAAGCAGAATTCCACTGACTTAGCCACCCATAATACTCAGTTTTTCTCCTTAGGTCAGGCCAACTCCACTCTACAGCCACAGCCGTTTCTATCCTTGATGGTCACCCTATGTTATAGGATCGCCAAAATGTTGAGTTTTGCACTGAAACTGGGATCATCGCCATTAATTGCCTCAGCAGCACTTGTTTCAGGGACTCTGATACTGCCACATGCTACCAAATCTCAAGTTATCTCAATTTTTCATTCAATCTCATGGCTCTACTTCAAGTGAGGCTGTACAGTTACCCATGGCTGGCTAGACTTCTAGGATGGCAATCTCCAGCTGGGCTCCATGACTCCTCCATGCCAGTATCACCAGGGAAACTCCAACAAATCACCAACTTTGGTGGTGAGTCAAGACATAGTTTTGGTCCCATGTGAATCACAGCTTCTGTGTGCAATCTGAGAATACACTACCCAGATAATTTGACCTTAAATATGCTAATCTTCTTACTCACCCCTGTGTCTTCAGTCGTACCTGGCCTATATGATTGTCTCAGAAAATCAAAGCTTTTACTTTAGTAGTCCTGGTCTCTAAGCCAGTGTTCCAGTCACCTCTAACATCTTTTCTAAAATAACACTGTCAGGTCGGGCAGTGTTGGTGCAAATATCTGGCTTAGTATGATTTCTATTTGTGTGACAAAAACAAATTTGAGGAGGAAGGGCTTTGTTTAACTTCACAACTCATAATCATAGTCTATCATTGAAAAAAGTTGGATAGGAACTCAAGGCAAGAACCTGCAGTCATTAACTAAATAGAAGCCATAGAAGAAGGCTGCCTACTGATTGACTCCCTACATAACCTATTCTGCCTGCTTTCTTATACAACTCATGAATGCCTTCCCAGGGTTGGTTCAATCATAGTGGACTAGGCATGCCCACATTCATCATTGGTCAAGAAAATACTCTATATGTTTAGCCACATTCTAATCTACTCAGGGCTAGTTCTCAATAAAGATTTCCTTTTCACTAATGACAATGGCTTGTGTGAACTTGAAAAAATACTAACCATGACATATGTCTAGAACTGTTGCATGTATAGCTGGAAACAGTCCTGATTGGATGAACAACTCCAGAAATATAGGAATGCAAGAGACTGCATCCACATAGAAAACCAGCAGCATGTCTTTTGTAACAATGACAGATAGATTTTAAAATATGCTTAATATGTTATATATTTATAATGTAATAGATAAATTATTCTAATAACTACAAATATTTTGCTGAAATTATACTCAATGATGCTTTTAAGATTAACTTTCTTTATGTAAACCTAAAGAAAAAATTGCAAACAGGTGCTCATATATCTATATTTTCAATCATTTAAAATAGGACTCGGTTATACTCGGTCATAGAGTTAAGGCTCACTCTATATGTTTCCTGACAGATATTATATTATGATAGACATTGTGTCAAGAACTATTCTCTGTTGTACTTATCTGTGGTACAGTATGGAAATTTCTCATCTCTATAGAAGTAAGCACTCTAAAAGCTCAGTCATGAATTTTAGTCATTTTAATTCGAATATGCTATAGTTGGGAGAAAAATACTGAGTTGTATTTAGCAAGGCATTCTTTGAAATATTGCCTTATGGTGTTATCATTTATCAGACTGTTAAAAATATGTAAGGTATAATGCCTACTAATGTGTTTTCTGTTGATTTATTTGAAGAATTATTTTTTTTTAATGTTTCAGCTAGGAAAAGGAATTTCAAAAGTTCATATTTCTGGCTTACACTATACTTGCCCTTAGCCGTGATAATAAACATCTTGATGTTAACACACATTCTGAATTTATCATTTGCATCATCATATTCATCACTACTGCTTATTGATTCAGGTTTTACATAGGCTTCAAATTGCTGTCTTGACAAGCTCAGAAGTGATAGATTACAAGAACAGCAGCAGAAAAGAACGATAAGAAACCAGCTATTAACACACATTAGTATCTTTAACAGAAGAGGAGTGATGAACATTTTTGTCCTGTTCTGAGCAAATGGGAGAAACTTATTTTTCAATCTTGCTGAATCTCCTTCTTATCAATTTAGCACTAAAGTGTTACAAACTTTCAGTCTTGCTTTGTGACTATGCCATAGATTCCAGGCAATTATTTATGATAATTGAGCCATCTTGGAAAAAGATATAAAGTAGAGGTGTAATTAAATAATTATGTATAGAAGACTCTCCACCATAACATATTCTTGTGAATCCTGTAGTGATCATTTAAGATATATATTATGTTATACCACAAAACTGGTAGGGTTGAGTATCTATTGTCTTGTACACAAATTAAACATTTCAGTCCCAACTTGAAATTATATATTATATTAACAATGCCCACACATGATCTTCTTTCTACCTAATATATCAGTATTTTTTCCTGTGCTTCTAAAACAAATAAGGTGATATGAATAAATACTGTGAAGCTGTATATACAAGTAATAATTAACCAAATAATAGTTATGTTTAATGTAAAATTTATAACAAATGTTTATTCCTGGGCTTTATTTTATCTGACTATCTGTCTGTCTGCCTGCCTGCCTGCCTGATTATCTATCTATCTATCTATCTATCTATCATCTATCTATCTATCAATCACCTATCTATCTATGATAGCTCACCAAAAGTATGAGTTTACAACACATTGCATACCCTGTAGGCAACTCAACAGGCTGAAATGTGTCATTTCTGAGTGACTTAGTTGGTGTAACCCTCTTCCAGTCAGTTTTGCTCATTTCAGTTTTTTTCTAGGCAGCTGGTTTGACTTCAAGAGACTTCCTTTCATCTTGACTGAGTTCTTTGAAGATCAGTTAGTCTGAGCACTCTCAACTTTCATTGCTTACTCTGACAGTGATCTGACAGGGAGAGTCCTAGTCAGTTACAGGGAATTCCTGAAGCTGTTTTGATTAGTTTGTTTTCTAGATATAAGAACTTCCCTCCTGCATAAAATGTTAACAACCATGGATTAGAGAAGTCACTCTTTGGTTTATGGCTTATGGAAATATTATGCTGACTTGCTTGTGCAAATTAGTGGCTTACCTATCTAGTAGTGTAAAAATTAAAATTTAACAATATAAGTAATGTTCAACATAACTTTGAATACAGATAAAAAAAGAAAAGAAAAAAGGAAAAGAGGAAAGAAATATTTTACAGTTGATTTTTACACAATTCAAGTCTTTACCTTAAATTCATATATACAATATAAAATATCATTCTTTTTTGTGCCTCTTATCTGACAACCCATGATATTCCCATGACTGGTTGGGGTTTACCTCTCTAACATCTAGGTAAATTAATAGGACAGAAAGGTCTCAGTAGAATATTTAATGGCTTCAAGACAATCTGTGAAGTAGTTTAATTTTAACAACTGCCATTTTTATGTTCTAATTTGCAAATATCCTATGTAATTATTAGTTTTGGCCAACAGGTCTTCTGTTCTGCATCATTGTGTTAATAGAAGTAACCATGTGTTAAAAATAGTAAATTCATAATTCCTTAAAAATTGAAATTCTAATTACATTCATTTCATATTTTTAAAATATTTTGATTAATTCTTCGAGAATTTATACAATGTTCTTGATCTTATTTATTCCCCCGAGCTTTTCCTGTATGCACCTTCTCCACTCTTAATTCACTACCCATTTGACTTAATTTTCTTTTACTTTCTTAAAAATTCATCGAGTCCAGACTCAGGTACACTTGGAAATGGATCTTGACTTGAAGTGTAGTTGACCCACCAGTGGTGACACCATAACATATAATATAGATTTCTTCTTCCAGTACCAAACAAATTCCAGTATCTTCTCTACTAATGGTGGGGTTTTATGCCCACCAACCTCCTATACTGAGCTTTTGACCCACTTGAAGTTGTACAGGTAAAGATTTTGTTCATGCTGTCATGATTTCTATAATCTGCACTCCTGTGCCTGGAAAACACTTGAAATTATCTACCACCTGTGCCTCTTAACAATTACTCAGTGTCCTCATTCACAAAGCAACCTGAGTTTAGGAAGGAAGTGTAAGATTTAAGTATAAGTACTTTGCAGGTTTTTATTCTCTGCCCATTGATCAGGTGATAGTTTCCTATCAATTACTTCAAGAAGT
This sequence comes from Rhynchomys soricoides, assembly GCA_019843965.1. Classification (NCBI taxonomy): domain Eukaryota; kingdom Metazoa; phylum Chordata; class Mammalia; order Rodentia; family Muridae; genus Rhynchomys; species Rhynchomys soricoides. The sequence continues at coordinate 12,793,112 of JADRCH010000040.1, read as the reverse complement.
TTTTCTGAAAAGAACTGAAAGATCTATCATTAGAACGACAAGTAACTTGTAGTCATTTCAATTCTTTCTATTAAGCAGGATGATAATGTTAGTTACTCCCCTGAAGCCTATGACCTAATGTTGTATATATAACCATTGATGTTCTGCTTTACTCCAATTCCAAATCCATGAAATGGAATTCATTCCCAGCACTTTTTTTTTTAAGTATGCAAAAGCAAAGAACATTTACTCAGCAGAATTTCCTGCATGCAGGGGTTCACCGATTCTGGAACAGAAACCTTGGTATATGCTCTACAGAGTCAATTTAGAGCCTATTAGGATAGGAGTGGGTAATTTTACCTTTCTTTTTCTTGACTGCTTGGGTCTATCTCCAGAGGTATGGGTGCCTTTGTGATTGGTTACAGCTCTGGAGACATTCCAGAGCAAGGCCTCCTCAGATTGGCTGCCCGAAGCTGTGGTTAGCTGACCATAGGTTTATGGATCTGGGTTCTCATTTCTGGGAAACAGAAAGCTGACCATTGGTTCGTGGATCTGGGTTCTCATTTCTGGGAAACAGAAACTTCAGCCTAGTCTTCCAAACTGCCACTTTGCAGCCTGTCATGGAGTCAGCCTGGCTCTGGCTAACTCAGTCCTGTCAATCTTGTTATATGTGTGTGTGTGTGTGTGTGTGTGTGTTCTTACATTATTTGTGCTTCCTTTTGTTTCTTAACATTTTTAAAAATTATAATATATATTATATAATATATAGGTCAAATATATAAACTGATAGCCAGATAATATTCAGACAGAGAGAGAGAGAGAGAGAGAGAGAGAGAGAGAGAGAGAGAGAGAGACACCTTGATACCTCGGACCATTCACTTAAAGAAGAATGATAGATAGATGGTAGGTAGAAGGATAGATGATAGATGATAGAAAAATAGACAGACAGAAGATAGATAGACAGATGAATGTATATTCTAGAATTGTAGAAATAAATTGCTTTTAAACTTGGAAATAACTAAAATATATGGAAGGGATTTCTTCAATTCACTTAGATATTTAAAAATATCACTGTGATCAGAAACAGTAATTCATATGTGATAACACTGTTGAATGGACCAGAAGTAGCAAAAGAACCTCCAAGACTAATTCTCGGCGTGAAGGATATTTTTTGACGAGTAGGGTCAAAGAGGTATAGAATAAGAGGCAAAGACAGAAGATAGAGGACAAGGGAAAAAGAACTACCTCTGGCTAAAGCCCCATCAACTGTTTCCATTCAACATTGCAGTTTCAATCATCCTTCTTATACCCATGAAATCTGAGATCCAAGAAAAATAGAGCAAATGATACCAAGATGTTGTTCACAAGCAGAGCAAGATTGTAAAAAAAGTGAGTATATCATTTTCAGAGAAAAAATATCAAGTATTTTTTTAAAAAATATTGTTAGCATTTAAAATAAATTAGTAGTAATATTTAATTTTGGAAAATAAAATAAAATGTGTGATACTTGAATATTCTATTAATGGACTAAATGAAATTCTATCTCTTCATATAAGCAAGGATATTTGACAATTAATCCTGCAATTTAAGTGAAAGTTAAATAGTTAAAAGCATGCACAGCATCTAGAAAAGTAAGACAAAAACAAAAGATGCACATAATTGCTTATGCTGCTTATGCAACTGGTACATCAAAGATAGTATCTTATTGTGCAAAACAATAAGTAATGCTCTAGGCATGAAAAGACAGATTCTATAGATTTACTAAAATTTTGCAAATAAAATGGATGAAAAAAGTGGCATTTCATATCGGTGAGAAAGGAGCAGAGCAAAAGTATATGGTTCTTAAGAAATTGAGTTTCTGAATATTTTTTTTTAAATGATCCTTTACCGGAAGCTAATATAAATTTAATACACAATATTAAATATTAATACCATCTAATTGTGGCCAGAGGTAATTTCTAGACAAGACATAAAGTACAGCCACAAACCCAGAAGTAAATAATTGCTATGCTCAATTATATTGTTCTGAAACTAGCAGCAGATATGTATTTAATATTTCAAACAACCCTAGATCACTATTTTGAAATAATTATTATATTGCAACAAAATAAGTTTCAATAGTGAATTGGACAAATAAATTAACTATCACTTCACAAATCACAAGTCTGAAAAATCTAATTAAAATAGAAACTATGATGAAAGCTAACAATTAATGGCATTATTTTTAGCAGTCATGAAAAGAAATAATTTTATAACATGTTTTTCTATTACTATAGTTAAAAATTTTAGTTGGAAGATAGAGAGATATCTTAGTGGTTAAGAGCAATTGCTGGTTTTACAGAAGGTCTGGGCTCTATTCCCAGTATTCAAATGGCAATTCACAAATATATATAAGTCCAGTTGCATAAGATCTCATGTCCTCTTCTGGACTCTGTGGGCACCAGGCATACATTTAGTGCACTTACATACATGTAGACAAAACACTCAGATGCATAAATGTTATCTTTACAAATATTCAATTGAGACTATTTTGCATTTGTATCATTCTATCTTAATGAACGTAGACACAAACTATGTAAAATGTATGTACATTTAATAAAATCCACATTTTTCCCACAAAATTAGATGTAAAATAAAAACAAGTGCTTAGTAAAATCATATGAATGTTAATAGAGTGAACATAGTAAGCAGAAAAAGTATGTTTTATTCTGCCTATTTTAAAAATCCATATAAAATAATAATATATTATTATGTATAAACATATGCATTTGTAACAAAGGGAATGTAACGTAAAATTTCTCATAAAATGTTTTTGTTTTGCGAATGTAATAATAGATACTGCATAACTTCCAAATAGAGCTTGTTCTAACAAAGTTTTTGTAAGTATTATTAATCATATTTACTAATATTTATTTACTTTCCAAAGAGACTATGCCAAGAGTGTTTGATTTTATATTTTTCTTATCTGCTTAAATGTCTTTTATTTCAGTTTGCCAGACATTTCAGCAACAAGTTCCCCAAATTTAAATGTAGGGATAGATAATCTCCTGTGTCCTACGTGGAAACATTACCTATCAATTAAAATCTCTGGCCTATAGAAAAGGGTAGAATAGAAAGTGGGACAACATACAAAGAGAGGAACTCTTGGAAAGAGTAAGGTACCAGAGCATTCCCCATTCCTAATCAGAGGAAGTAGGAAGTATGAAACTGAGGAGAGGTAACTAGTTATGTGGTGGACATAGGATAGTATAAATGGGTTAATATAAGTTACAAGATTAGGCATCTTTAAATAAATTTTAAGGTCCTGAAGTGTTATTCTGGAAATGGGGTGTGGGTTAAATTTGGTTCCAATGATTCATTTAAAGGTAAAATGTATTATATAGTAAGACAATAAATTAGCGTTTGAGAGGGTATCTCTAGGAAAATAGGCAGAGAAATTATTTAGCCATGTCACAGGAGACAAGCTATTCCTGGCCTCAGCCCTTTGACAGCTTTCCCTCCAGATGCCCAGGCATGGCCTGCGCATGCCCACTTCTGCTTGTTCTGTCATTGTGGCTGATTTTGCTGCCCACTCCACGCTATGCATTTGTGTGTTTATTTATTTAGATAGGGTCTTGGTATTTAACCGGGCTAGTCTTGCTTCCACAGTCCTTCTGTCTCAGCACGCACAATATAAAAAACATAGGTGTAGATCATTATATTACTTCTGCTCTCCCACTCCATTCCTCTCTTTCCCTCAAACATTCTACATTATTTGTTGCTAGAAAATGCTAGTAGTACTCTGATGTGAGGGTTTTGCAGTTATTCTATTGTGAATATTTTCTTCAACATACACTATATATTTCATGCCAGTCCTTCCTTCAGCCCACTTTATAGGATCTTCCCTTTGCACCAGACAGTACAAATGACAGACAAATTCAGAACCAAAACACACAAACAATGTCTGTTTTCTGTCTTCTTTTATAGAGCTCTACAAGGGTAGCAGTTTCTCCCTTTGGGCTCCTGGTACTCTCCTTGTGAATAAGTGCCTGACACAGCCAGAGTGACAGGTCCCTAACATCTGTTGTTGGATGAGTGTGTATGATTCTTTTTGGCAACTCGGGGCTTTTGTTCTTCACTTTGGATTTTGTGCTGTTTTGTGCTTTATTTTTGTTTGTTTTATTCAGACAAGTTCTTTCTATGTAGCCAGGCTAGCCACCCACTGAAAAGAGGCTGCCAGCCTATGCTGCCAGAGACCTGGTATGAGCCACCAACATAACCTAGATCATCTATATTTTAGAACTGAAATAATCATTCTTTCTGGGCTAGCTTTCAACTCTGAAATAAAGCTGAATACTCAGCCCAGCAAGAAAAACTGACTTTGCATTTTTCTTTTGTTACTTTTTGTTAATATGAAAAATGTTTAAATAGCAATTTAGGTAACTATTTTTATCAAAAATATTTTGTTTTAATATGCTGGACAAATCTTAACCGGAATTTACATTTCCAAAATGTCTCGTCATGGTATCCACCAACATATCAATGTCAGCTTCTCATTTCATTCCAAGCTATGTACCTTTGCACTGCCGTCTAATTCTAATGTAATTGTGTTTACATACTGTGGGAAATAAAAGTTATTTACCCATGAGAATAATGGGTAAGTATAATTGGGCTTAAATTGAGGAATATTATCATGATTTCATGAACTGAAGTCAAATAGTATATAGTAATCTGGACAGCAAAGGAGAGCTAACTTAGAGGTACCTATTTCCAGGTAGTAGGCTTCCTAATGAGTATTGTTTGTAATCTCACTAAGCACAAGTAAGTTGCCAAGTTATTTAAGTTAAACTTTATATCCTAGTTCTCTTTAGATTTTCTGTTCAGCAGTCTACCTTTACCTGTAGAAGTATCATACATATGAGTTATTTGCAGGTGTTAAAAATAAAAGCATCATTTTTTCCCCCATTTTCAGTTGAAGGAAGTGAATGTCATAACTTATAACAGTTATTTGAATAAATTATGTACATATAAAGTATTCTCTTTTTCTCTATAGGTATACCTCTAGAAACAGAAACATGTGAAGAAAACACTCTGAAAATTCCTTGTTAGTTATTTCTCTCCTATATAATTTGACAATGGTATTTATTTCATGAAATATCTAATTATTTAATGAATATACACATTTAAATATATAATGACTACTGAATTTATTTCTTGGCATATAAATTAAACCATAGAGAATATTTCATTGTATTCACAGATCATATTTTATGATATACAATTAAGTATACACGATTGGTGTGTTTGTGTGTGTGTTTGTGTGTACGTGTGTCTGAGTATATTGTAATGGGGAGGAAACTGAGGTCCTCATGAACATTTATAATGACTCTACTTTGGATTCAACCTAACGTATTAAGATCTTTTAATAGCATAGAGTTTATTGGGGTAACATAACAATTAAACAAGTACAGGCAGACAATAGTCTTTGTGTGTAAAATTGAGATGAAATAAGAAATATTTACTCTCAAAGCTCTCATTTTGAAAAATCAAATGATTCGAAAACCTGGGTTACCCTGACAATTGTATCAGTTTTCTACTTTGCAGATATAATCAAGCAGGCAATAGTAATTTTGCTTTCATTAGAATCTCCTGTTTTGTGTTTTTTTTTAAGTATTTGAAGAAATGCAACTTCAGTAAAACCAAAGTATCAGTCCTCTCTTCTACTGTTGTGTTCATATATATTGGATAAAATACCATCACACCAGGGATTAAATATCAACATGTGAAAAGGAGATGAGCAGCATTCAAATCACAGCAGCTTTGAATATGATTGTTTCAATCATAGTTTGAAACCAAGTTTGCAGCACAAAGAAAAAATATTCATTACCTTTACAGTTTCTAAAGATTAGGAACTGTGAAACAACTGGCTAGGCAGTTGGGACCCAAGGTCTCCTAGGAATTTTCAGTGAAAATATATAGTGAGTGTGCAGTCCCTTGAAGAATGAGGAGGAGACTTGTTTCCTGTGGGCTGCAGTGGTGATGGCTACAGGCAGAGGATGGCTCAAGACTTGCCTCTTGGCTTTCATTTTTTTGAATGACTCCTAAAATAGCAAGGCAGAGACTATTATATCTTTTATATCCTCATTTTAGACATCACAGCCTATACCTCTTATAATATTGTTACTTAGGTCATTTCTACTGTAGAAAATGTATATTAATGTTGAACATATTATACCTATATTATAATGATATATAATATCAATAATATAGATAGATATCAATAATAGCATAAGCAGGGATACATTTATATACAACTTGCTGAATCCTTTTTTGTTGTCTCTGTATATATGGCTCCAAGGCTGACTACCCCATTGGACTTTCTTTACTAATAGGGTTCATCTATAAGAAAGGCTAAGTTTCCTAATCCTGGCAGTTATTGTTTGCCTAGTTCTTTGTTTAGGGGTGGGATACTGCAAAGTTTTCCACCTCCCATGCTAACCTGTCCATTGATATTAACATTGACCCAGTCTGCTTTGTGCATATATTTTTAGAAGTGTCTGTTTCTTTCAGTCCTTTTCAATCTATCACCTCTTCAATCTTTCACTTGTAATGACCTGTTATAAGACTTTGCATATTTTCCAATTTGTGTAACAGATGTCACCCGGTCTGTCATTACATAAGTTCATTTAACACCCTAAGGCAAAGCCCTCAGAAATAAACACCTGTTTTACCTGCTTCATTTGTGTGTGTGTAAAAAAAATTGTGAAAGTCTGTTCATTTTAGAAATTTATAACTTGTCTTTTGTCCAAAATGTTAAAATGTTTCTGCACAATAATTTAAAGGCTAAAAATAGTAATTGAAATTTGGAGAGGATTCTTTCTTGGCCTTTTTTTTTGGGGGGGGGAGGGTGGGGGTGGCTATGAAGTCTTCAGCAATCAGAGAGATAGAATATCCAAAGTCACAAAGCATGGAATAAAATTATGGTGTAGAAACTTAATACTTGGTTGTTCTTTTATTCCTTGCTAGGAGCTGAAGAGTTTCAATCTTCCCTAGCAATGATGAGGCAGCATTTATAAAATTAGCATGAAAGATTATAGGTTAATTACAATGGAATACTTCACAACACCAGCAGCAGTGTGCTGCTCTATATGATTTTCTTCTTTTCATTTTGCTTAAACTGCAGCACATCATTTCATATATCAGACAAAATGGGAGACTTTTCCCAAAGAGAAAGCACATAAATAGAAAACACCTGTGATGTTTTAAGGGTTTTAATTCTGAAGTTTTGAAGAAACAAATTTCTAGAAATATATAAGCATACTTCCTGTTTTATTTTAGTTGCTCTGATGAACAAATAACATGACAAGATTATGAGGGTTATTCAACTTAAACGTGTACATAGATGGCCCCTTCAAATATGTTTCAGTACTTTTTAAATAAAGAATGTTTTTCCTTTTCTAAAGCCAACTTACATTTCTCAGAATATGCATGCTTGAGTATTTCAGCAATTCAAGACTCAGGAATTACTATAAAAAAATCCATCTATTAATGAGAAATAACTTGGGCAGAATATGTGATTTCTAGTTTCTACATCATATGTATTAATTTATGAACTATTTTGCTTTATTTTGTTGATAATTCTCTTGGGATGTTTGTCATTCATTCTCTTAATGACTGTTTATCTTTACCACATGATTATTTTAAAAAACAGGTGAACTTAAAAATAATGAAAACTAAATAAAATATATTAATTATAGTATAGGTTATTTCTAAAATTTGTGATTATTAAGATTATTTTAAATTATTTTATTTTTTTGCATTCCAGTTGTTACCCAATTCCTGTTCTGTCCTCCCACAGTTCCTCATCCCATTCCTTCTTTTTCCTGTCTCCAAGAGGATGCCCCTACTAGGCCTCCCTACTCCCTGGGTCCTCAAGTCTCCCAACGATTAGGCACATCTCTCACTGAGGCCAGATCAGGAAGTCCTCTGTTGTTTACATATCTGGGGCCTCAGACCAGCTAGGGCATGCTACCTGGTTGGTGGCTCAGTGTCTGAGACATCCCAGGGATCTGGGTTATTTGAGGCTGCTGGTCTTCCTATGAGGTCCCCTTCTTCCTCAGCTTCTTCCAGCATTACCCTAATTTAACCATAGGAATCCCAGACTTCAGTCCATTGATTGGGTAAGTATCTGAATCTGTCTCAGTCAGTTGTTAGTTGCACCTCTTAGTGGGCAGCCTTCCTGGGCTCCTGTCTGTAAGCACACCATAACATCAGTAATAGTGTCAGGCCTTGGAGATTTCCCTTGAGATAGATGCCAAGTTGGACCTATCATTAGACCTCCTTTCCCTCATTCTCTTCTCCATTTTTGTTCCTGTAGTTTTTTAGACAAAACCAATTCTGGGTCAGAGTTTATGACTGGGATAGCAATCCCATCCCTCCACTTAATGCCTTATATTTCTATTTGAGGTGGACTCTACAAGTTCCCTCTCTCCACTGTTTAGCATTTCATCTAATGAATCTCTTTTTGAGTACTGAGAGATTCTCATCTCCCAGGTCTGTGGTACATTCTAGAGGGTCCTGACATATCCTTTTCCCCTGAAATTACATATTTTCATTCATTCTGGTGGCCCTCAGGGCTTCTCTCCTGTTTCCCCCATCCCTGATCATGTTCTCCTTTCTCCTTCACTCTCTCCTCCTACCCAGATCATTCCGTTCCTCTTCCTACTGTGTTCATTATCAAAATATCTGGAGTGTAGTAGCACTTCTTTTTTAACATACTTTTATTACTTTATTTATTCACTTCACATCCTACTCACTGCCTCCTCCCAGTCACCCCTTCCCACATCACCCCACCCATTCCCCTCTGAACAGATGGGGGACCCCTGGGTGTCCCCCACCCTGCCAATTCAAGTCTTTGCAAGGCTAGACATATCCTCTCCTTCTGAGGCCAGACAAAACTGCCCGACTAGAAGAACATATTTTATGCATATGCAACAGGCATCTGCTTTTGGGATACCCCATTCTAGTTGTCCAGGACCCACATGAAGACCAAGCTGCACATCTGCTACATATGCGCAGAGAGGCCTAGGTCCACCCCTTGTATGTTCTTTGGTTGGTGGTTTAGTTTCTGAGAGCTCCAAGGGTCTAGGTTAGTTGATCCTCTTAGTCTTCCTTTGAAGTTCCTATTCCCTTCAGGCGCCCACAATCCTTCTTCCTACTCTTCCATAACAGTTCCCACGCTCCATGCACTATCTGGCTGTGGGTGTCTGCATCTGTCTGAGTCAGTTGCTGGGTCTAAACTCTCAGAAAACAACATGCTCTTGTCTGTGAACATAACAGAGTATCATTAATAGTTTCAGGGATTGGTGCTTACCCATGGGATAGGGCCAGTTATTGCTTGGCCATTCCTTCAGTCTCTGCTGCATTCCCATGCCTACTTTTCTTGTAGACAGGAAAAAATGGGGTTCAAAGTTTTGTGGGTGGGTTGGTGTCTCTATTGCTCCACTGGAGTTCCTGCCTGGCTACAGGAGGTAGCCTCTTTAGGTTACATATACCAAATGTAGTGAGTCACAGCTACTATATAAGTATTTTTAATATTTCTTTTTAACTATGTGTGTATGTGTATTCCTAAGTGTGGGTTTGTGTATATGAGTGCAGTGCTCATTGTGGGCAGGAGGGTTTCAAATCCCCTGGAGCAGGATTTTTATGTGGTTAAAAGCTACCAGATGTGGACGTTGGGACTGGAACTATGGTCTTTTGACAAAGCAGTAACTGCTTTCTCTTGCTTCTCTGTCTCTCCAACCCTCAATATTTTTTATTTTATATCAAACATAACCTCCTCTAACATAGCATAACTTTTGTTTCTAATTTTGGCACCTCAGTTTTACAGTCCATGGTACCTGTTGACATCATCATAATTTGTTCACAGTTGGTCATATGTTCACATTGTGAAATCACTGCAGTGTGAGTCACTTTCACCTCACAGCTCCTCCACCCCAACTTTTACACTGATTCTATGTACAGGGATTTCTAATATTGTCTGCTTGTTTTGCTCCAGATTTATTATTCTGTTTTGGCCTCAGTTACTGGGCAAATTTGTGTGTTCTGGTGTTGATGTAAAATAAAAACAGTAATGAAATTGTTAGATTCTCTGTTAGATGAGATAGACTACAGGTTACAATCCCAAATGCACTCTGTGGGGTTAAAACATTAAAATTGCTATATTGAATTTATTATAACTTTACCAAAGAACATTCTTTGACATTTCTTAAGAAACACATTGCTTTCACTGTTGGTTCTTTCATAAGCCTGGGGGAGCATCTATTACGGGGTCAGGAGTTGTTGCCGTCTTGTCTCAGGCCTCTGGACAGCTTGCTGTGCAGACCTACAACATGATCTGTCACCACAAGCCTTAGGTGGTTAGAGAGGAAAATTTTGTATGTTACAAGTTATGAGAAAATGCCAAGTGCCTTGAAGACATGATTTATTATACTTCAAAAAGTTTAAGTGATTAAGACATTCCAATAACCCTAACGACAAAATAACCATCCTTTGGAGAATTTCTTGTTTTATTTCTGTTTTCTGTAATTTAAATGATACTTTGAAAGCAAACAGGAATAAACCTTTGGTTTATGTTTGTCAAGAGCAACAGCTGTTTATATGAAAAAGTTATTTTCCACTGCAATTTGGAGGATGTAAAACCACGTTTTCCCTCTGTTGAGCCTGAAACTTGAGTCCCAGCCATAGTCCTAAGACAAGGATATTAAATGTACTAAGAGAAAGAGAAAGTTTCATTGAACATAACAGCAAGTCTTCCAGGAAGAATTTCACATTTAGACCTAAACAGCCATGAATTCACAGTGTAAAAAGTCTCCAATTTCAGACTAATATGAAATATTACATGAAATTTATATGTTTGAATAGAATATTAGAGTAATAGTTTTATACATGCATATTCTGTAATGTTTAAATCATAGAGAGCATGCCTATCTCAGGTAGTTATCATTTCTTCATGATAGCAGATTCTTTTATTCTCTTTTTCTAAATGTTTAAAGTTAGCAGAACGTTATTATGTTTAATAGTCACTCTACTAAACATCAGCATCTTAAAATTTCTGGTTCTAATAAACAATATCTAGAACCCACTATCAAAGCTTTTGGTGTTACTCTCTATTTCCTATATTCCCTGGCCTCTGGTAACCAGTTCAGTTTCAACCACTGTAAGATAAACATTTAAGATTTCACATTAGGGGAGATAATATAGTACTTGTGTTTCTGTGACTGATTTATTTCATTTAACATACCAAACAGGAATTGCACTCATTTCTTTACACAAGGACAAGATATTTTTATTATTCTGGCTGACTAATATCCACATTATATATGTACCTTACCCATTAACCAGTTCAAGGATACTTAGTCAGATAACAAAATAGTACTAGGAAAGATTTTTATAGATTGTTTTCTGGTTTTGCTGTTGTTATGTTTATACACACACACACACACACACACACACACATCTAGATAGATAGATAGATGATAGATAGATAGATAGATAGATAGATAGATAGATAGATAGTGGTTAGTGATTCAAAAATTATGGAAGAACGAATGCATCTTCAGTACTCTGTTTAGATATAGGCATGCTTACATGCTGGTGGAACTGCTAGAGTAAGTGCTGTTTTTTAGTTTTCTGAGCAATTTTATATTATGTTTCATGTGGCTGAAGTAATTTTCATGTCCACCCACTGTGTGCAAAGCTTTCCTTCCTTTCTTTCTCCACATTCTCACCAATACTATTTTCATGAGTCTTTTTGATAATAACCTATCATACTTGGTTAAGATGATGTCTCTTTGTAGATATGCTTTCATTTCTGATAAATAGTGATGTTGAGGAATTTTTCACTCACATACCAGACATTTTCCTATTTGCTTCTGCATGTCTTCTTAGATCTATGGCAGGGTGTGTGTGTGTGTGTGTGTGTGTGTGTGTGTGTGTGTTATAACAATTGATTTTAGAGGAGTCTTTACATAGGCTGGCTATTTATCTCTTGCCAAATATAACATTTGTAAACATTGATTTTTACCATTATGTGAGTTGTTTCTTCTTGGTTATTATTTGCATTTTAAATGTATATAAGCTTTTAATTTTGCAGCAATCCCATTGTTGTTTGCTTAATTTACTCTGATTTGGGGATCATTGGAGAAATCATTGCCCATTCCAGTGTTCTGAAGCATTTCTCCAGTGTTTCACATTTGAAAGATTAATATTATGCACTTAATCTACCTTAATTAGAGCTGGTAGGAGATGTGAATCTAATTTTATTTATCTACATATGGACATCCCGTCTTTCCATCAGTTCTTTAACTGCACTGTCATCCTTGTATATTCGTAGTCAAAACCTTGACATCTAGACCTGTATGGATTGCTAGGATATACTTCTCCATTGCTACATTTGTCATTACAGAAATGTCATGAAATTGATGTTACAATTTTCCTAATAAAATCATAACATTTTTATAGTTAGATAGTATTTTAAGCTTCCTTTTTTTGCCCCTTCAAATTCTATCAATATTATGAACACTGTTTTGATAGACAATACCCACTTAATAAAATTCTATAATGCTTTAGTTTGTTTTTTAAAAAAGAAAAGAGCAAATATTCCACATGGTTCCATTTAACCCAGCCTAGCCTTCCCTAGCCCTAATGTGTTACCTGTGTAAGCTATATTATTTAGAACTGAAAAACTATTGCTGAGCATTATTATTTGTAGACTGTACATTCAAATTTTTTCTTTTTTCTTGTTTATTTTATTGATTTCCATTTCAAATGTTGTCCCCCTTTCTGGTTTCCCCTCCACAAACTCCATTCCATCTCCCCTCCTCTTTGCCTCTGTGAGGGAGCTCTCCCACCAACAACCCCATTCCTGCCTCACCACTACACCATCCCATTATGCTAGGGAATCAAGCCTTCACAGGACCAAGGGCCTCGCTTCCCATTGATTCCAGATAAGGCAATCCTCTGCTACATGAGTACCTCCATGTGTACTCTTTGGTTGGGGTTAAGTCCCTGGAAGCTCTGGGTGGACAGGTTAGTTGATATTGTTATTCTTCCTATGGGGTTGTAATCCCCTTCTACTTCTTCAGTCCTTCCTCTAACTCTTTCATTAGGGTCCACAGGCTCATTCTGATGGTTGGCTGTGAGTATCTGCATATGTATTGGTCAAGAGCTGGCAGAGCCTCTCAGGAGACAGCTATATCAGGTTCCTGTCAGCAAGCATATTACAACATCAGCAATTGGGTCAGGGTTTGATGTCTGCTCATGGGATGAATCCCAAGTTGAGGTAGTCTCTGGATGGCATTTCCTTTAGATAGGACTAATTCTGGGTCAAAGATTTTGAGATGGGTGGGTGGCCCTATCCCTCAACTAGGGGCCATGTCTATCTACTGGAGGTGATCTCTTCAGGTTCCATCTCCCCACTGTTAGGCATTTTGGCTAATGTCATTCTGATTGGGTCCTGGGATCTTCACACATCCCTGGCATCTGGGACTTCCTAGTGGTTCTCTCAGTTCCCCAGCCCACACTGCTGCATATTTCTATTTATTCCTTTGGCTCTCTAGTCTTCTCTCCTGTCTCCCACACAGGTAAGATCCTTGCTCCAATGCCTGCTGCAGCTGGGACCTTCCACGGAGCCCAGCAGTATGGATACTTTTTAACTTGTTTGAGTTTTCTATGAGTATATTGAGTTGTATTAGGAAAAAGAAGATGGGGAAAGAATGAGCAACATATTTTTTAAAGTCATACAGTTGGCTGCTGAATGCTATGTTTCCATAAACAAGATCTGAAGCCAGAGCTTGAGAATGTGATATGTTCTTAAGGGATAGATGTCATTGACTGGTTTGATACAACCTTCAGGTTCTCACACGAATAATATGTTAATCAAAATATATTAATTAAATACTCAAATACTCAATTTCCTTCATAAGCTTTGGAACTAGAAGCTGTGAAAATTATAATCAGTTTGATGATTATAACATAAATGTTCTCTCCATCTGGTCTGTGAATCTATATAGAATTACATTATTTTTAACTACATAAATTTCTTAAACCATATTGCCTATGAATTTGTTTATCAGATACTTATTAATGATATTTGTTTAAACTTTATACCTATATTAATTACTTTTCTCAATATTTGTTTGAAGAGGTTATAAGAAATTTAAAGACAAAATAGTTTGATCAGGCTCACAATTTTGAGAGGTAACTTCTTCATCAAAGGAAAAGTATAATGAAAGGCAGAGGAAACAGGATGTTAGTAGCATGAGACCAACTACTGCACTGTATTACCCTCAGGAAGTGTACAGTGAATAGCCAGATTATGCATCCTAAATGTATCTCCTTGATAGTATACTTCCTTCAATGAGACTCTACCTCATAAGCTTCCAAAGTCTTCCCAAACAATACTCACATGTTGAAATCAAATGAATCCTTACCAAGCAAATTAAAATAAAAACATTATAAAACTATCTTTTTTCTTATAATATCTCTAAGATTTCTTGTTAAAATCACAATGCAAAATACAGTATAATTTTAAAAATCCCAAAGTCTTTTTAAAATGTTCAAATTCTTTAAAAGTCCAAGATTGTTTGTTTGCCGGTTTTGCTGTTGTTGTTGTTGTTTTTGTTCTTGTTGTTGACTTTTTAGTGTTGTTGTTGCTGCTGTTTGTTTTGTTTTATCTAAACTGCATCACCAGTGGATCCTATAAAATGCAAAATGAACAGCATGCTTCTTTCTCCATGAGGGAATAACCAGAGTATAGTTCAATCAAATAAAATCAGTAATTGAAATCCAATAATATAAATGACTTAATATTTAATCAGCTTCATCTCTCCACCTCTGTCATATACAGGACACACAGTTTATCTCATATACTCAGGCTGCTTACTATTCCACACCTGCTGCTATCCTGGTGATTATTCCTAGGCTACAACATCTCCAATATTTTATGTCTTCATGGTAATTGAGAGCACACCTTCTCTAATGGCCTCTTGGCCACTCTTTTGGGATTCTATCACTACCACATACTGCCAGTTATCATACTCATTCCATGACTACTTCAGTTCTGGAGGCTCCACTACAAATTTCACCCTGGCCTTTCCTAACATTTTACAGTAACAAGTTCAGCTGCACTACAAGGTATCTCCATAGGTTCAAAACCAGTAAAATGTCAGAGACAACTAATCATGTCTTGCTGGCTTCCAGCCTGTGATGCAACTTTAGACACACCACCCAAATTGGAATCATAGTGTCTATGTGCTGACACTGGAGGTTTTGTGTAAATAATGCTAGCATTATTAATCATAGCTGATTTTCATTTTTAACTACAAATTGATTCAGTAAAGCAAATATTTACTTCAATGGTGACTTTTTAAAAATTGATCAGAGTTGATTCCCCAGTCCCAGATGATCAGTAAAGACAAATTCTTTTTCAGCAGTACCAAAGAAATGCCTCATATAGAATCCTTGCTTTATTTTGAAACATCACAATTCAGGCTTTCCTCATCAGCATTTAATTTATCATTATCATCTATGTTCCCACATGAGCTCATTAAGTGTCTTTTATAGCCTAAATCTCTAAAGTATGCCATCTTCCTTCCACAAAATATTCTGTCGTGAAACCTACATGGTCAAGTCCACCCCATTTGTGGTACAAATTTCTGTGTTAGTTTCTTTCATAGCAAAACAGTGACTGATTGAAGCTTGGAGGAAAGGTTTATTTCATGCCACAGTCCATCACTCACATAATTTAGAACCAGAACTCAAGCTCAAATCTGGAGGAAGGAACTGAAACAAAGAACATGGAGGATGACTGCTCAATGGTTTGCTTTTTGCTCACACTCCACTCAACTTGTTTATAGTCCAGGACAATTTGTTCAGGGGAGCCTTGGCTTTGAAGGCACCATCCAAGTGGCCTTGGCCTTGACGATAAATTACAAATTAAGAAAATATCCCATAGACATTTCCACAAGTCACTTTGATGGAAGCAATTTCTCATTTGAGGTTCCTTCTTTCCTGGTGACTTTAATTAGCTATTCATTTACAAAAAACTAATCATTATACCATTTTTCAAAAGAAAGAGCCTATGTGAAATAATTTTTCATTAAAACCACAATAATAAATTCATAAGATTGTTTAAAACTACATTCAGTTTAAGTTCTAAATACAGTAAACATGTTTTCTATTGTGAATGTCTATTTCAGAAGATATCTATACTAAATGTATTATTTGTTTGGAAAATTCAACTGTCATGGGAGTTTTAAGTACAAACCAAACATTTGGAAAACATAAGTTTCATTACATGTAGTAAAATTTACTTAAAATATATTTACTATTACTTTTAGCTGCTAGATCAATTAGAATATGTGAATTTAAAACTAATGCTCTAGTCTTGTGTCAATTGTTATCACTAAATTATTGCTATCATCATCATCAGCAGCAGCAGCAGCAGCAGCAGCAGCAGCAACAGCAGCAGCATGATCAGTAGTACTTTGAAATATTTTCAGACAGGGACATGCTCTATACTCCAGGGTGGCCTCAAAGTTATAAGAGTATTTCTACTTCAGCCTTCGGAGTACTGACATTACAGACATATGGTACCATATCTGACTTTTTAGAGTAATATTCTTAAAGGTAGAATTAATTTAAAGCCATATGTTTTCTATGTTACAATACTGTGAGTGACTATAGCATTTCTTTTAAAACGTCATTCAAAGCATTCTAGTACTCATTTGAAATAGAAGTCTTAAGTCTGCATTATTCAGCCACCTGGTCAGTGTTATATTGAAAGGGGAAAAAAATCTAGAAATTTAATATTTTCAAAATCACATGGAATTGCTGTTACTATGCACAGGTTTCTAGGATTCACAATGAAAACTTTTGACCCAACTGTCTAGTGTGGGCCAGAAAATATACATATCTAACATGTTTCAATGACTGATAATGATAGCTCCTACTGCACTGAGGAACTAAAAGTCTAGTTAATAAGGTAATTAATTCTTATGGAAGATCTTGGTCTGGAGAAATAGCCCAATGGGTAAATGGCTTCTTATTCAAGCACAAATTTAGATACCCCAAAAAACATAAAGAATGAAAATCCACGTTACAGTATGGAGAGACAGCTCAGAAGTGAAGATCACATGCTGCTCTTTCAGGGGACTCAAGTAAGGTTCCCAGTATCTGTCATGTATGTTACTACAATCTGTAAATCCAGCTCCATGTGCTTTTTATACTCTTAAGGACTCTGCAGGTACTTGTGTTCATGTGCACAAACAGGCAAACATGTATATGTATTAAAAAGTAATAAAAATCTATTTTTAAAAAAGTGGATTTGATGACACATCTACAATCCCAGTGCTTGGGAGACAGAAAGATGATCTGTATGGAGATCTCCAATATCTCAAGCAAGACTAGCCAAAAGGATAAACTGTCTCAGCAAGAGACCCAGCCTCAATAGATAAGCATTGAGTGACTGACCAACAAAATCAGCAGTAACATTGAAACTTCATAAACATGTGTACACATATGTACCTACACACATACAAGCACTCATATAACAGACATGAATATGACAGTCACACCATGTACATATGCCAAAAGCAAAAAGAGCAGAGATCATTTCTTATAGGGAGTGTTTTCTAGGATAGAAGTTAAGTATACATTCCAATGGGGAAAACTGGAGTCACGAAATCTGAAAGACTTTGTGAAATTAAAATTAGTTATCCTTCCGTATTTCTATAAAATATATCTTAAAATAACTTGTCCAAATAGGTTTTATATTATGGCAGTTTTGAAGAAATTTTGAAGAAAGTAGACAAAACTTTAGATGATACCAATATAAAAAAATGAGGAAATTGTAAGTCAATGTACTTGTGTTTTCTTTCTTTCTTTTTTTTTTTTTTTTTGCATTATTAAGTGATATGAATTCTTTTCTCAAACTCCTGCTAGATTGAAGATTTCAATTATTTCCATAGGTTTATTATTTCTTTTGGTTGTTTTATTCATTTTTTAAAAAATTTTCCAATAGGGGCTCGCTCTAATATAGAACGGCTGACTGTACAGCATAAGCATAGAGTGATCCACCTGCCTCTGCATCAGCACCAATGATGGGATAATGTGTGTAAGTCACCATGAAGGACTGATGCTTTCTTTAAAATTGAATTTTGACATTGGGTTTCATAGGATTTGAGTAAACACAAATGGATGTTTTTATACTATAAAACTGTATATTTTCATATATCCACTTTTAAAGTACACCTTCAGGTACAAAATCTATTTCCAAAGGTCCTCATCACATATTCATTTCAACCAACAAGCCAAGTGAGTCTACAATGCAACAATAAGGTGAAATGGATACTAAGATGCAATTTCTCATTAATTCTTATTCAAACTATGAAACACTGTAGATGCAAAATCACACATAGATAATGTACAATATTTTCAATAAAATAAAAATTCTAGAATAAAGAATAATTGGTATAGCTATTTAACTGATTAAGCTGAAAGTAAGTGAACTAAATATGAAATATTATTTATGAATAATATTTAATAGGTTATCTCTATGTAAATGTTTGGTCTTTTTTCAACTATTCTCCTTTAATGATACTGATTTAATTAGAAATAATTTTAAGTTAAGTTTACAACTAATTTCAACTAAGTTGAAATCCTAGGCATAGATATATTTCTTATATATAAATTATATTTTAATTAAAAGCCTTATTTTGTGTTATGACAGTCTTCTCAGTATTAGAAAAAAATTAAATTACTATGAAAAGATAAAGCACCCAAACACTGGCATCCTGAACACAAAACAAGTACTGGTGGTATCTCAGTATTTGGTTTTAAATTATATGATAAATACAGAAAGGAAAAAAAATCATTACACCAATGACATAAAAATCAGTTCTTGTGAGTGACATAATAGAGAAGAGATTTGTGTTGGTTATGTTTTGTCAATGAGCTGAGGTCATCTATGAAGGTAAAATGTCAACTGAGAAAATGTCTCTATTTCATAGCTCCATAGTCACCTTTGTAAGACATTTCCTTGATTAGTTATTGATGTGAGAGGACCTAGTCCAAAGCATGGTGCCTCCATTCTGATGATGTTTTGGCAAAAAACGTGACTGCTTTCTGCCTTTGTTCTAAAATTTTCCCTTAGGCTAAATTTTTGAAAATGGACTATTTCTCTGGTGGAGATTTCAAGCTAGCCTAATATTGAATCTGCCTTTTGTTTGTTAGTCATTGCTTATGCAGGTCATGGAGATAATAAGTAAGATGGACAAAAAGAAACACAAAATTTAAGTTTGAAGAGAAAACAACTAACATGTCAGTTTAATATAGTAACCAAGGGTGTACTAAAAGACATAAGGAGATTAAGAAGAGGCACAAGATAAATAATAGCATAAACAAAGGAGTAGTCTCATTGCAAGTCTCCATCCAGCTCAGCTGACAACTTGTGAAAAGGAAAGGCTTATCAATATTTTTGTTTCTAAAAAACAACAACAAAGAAAAGCTGCTTGAAGTATGACTCAACAGCCTAGGCTGAAATCCAAGAGAACAGCTGAACTTGGCAGTGTTATCCATAGTTGTTATGGCTTCAGAGTCATGAAGGATACACAAGGGAAGGAGTTGTGAAAAGCCCTTCTACCATTAAAGAGAGCTGCTGAAGCCAGACATGTAACAATGGTATTCCTTATTAGATGCTCTGAGAGGCCGTTACAAGAAGCTATGAAATTGAAGTCTGGATTATATCAGGACCTCCCAGATATTTAAGGTGTTAGAGTTGTGGGGTGTCTGCCAAGAAGAGTTTCAGGCAGGATGTGTAAGCAGGCCAGGAGAGAGACGTTTGATGTGACGTATGCAGTAAATCCGGAAGAGATGGGCCATCTAAGTAATCCCTTTACCAGTAGACATGAAACTATAGTATTTGGAGCTTGCTCTGCTGCGCTTCTGTCTTCCTTTGATCCATCCAGTGTTTGCTGACAATGAACCAATATCTTCCTCCTGGCTTGGTAGTATACATTCTGTGCCATTGCATACTGGAAATAAGTAATTTGTCATTTTTCTTTTTCAATTTATAGGGAGCTACAACTAAGATATTTCCTTCATTATTGGAAGAGAATTTAAACTTTGGATTTTAAATAGTGTGGAGACACTGGCTCAAAAACTAATATGAAGAACAATAGAGGAAGATGCCTGATATTAACTTCTGGCTCAAAACAACTATATGCGTTCTTGAGTGGTTCTCCATATATGAGTAGATGCCTTAACACACACACACACACACACACACACACACACACACAAACAATCTTTTTGATATCAAGAAGTATAAAACCTCTCAACCCATTATGAAAAATTTAAAACTATTATGATGGTTTGAATAAAAATGGCCCCATAAGCTCATGTGTTTGAATGGTTGGTGATAACTAATGATTAGAACTGTTTGAGAAAGATTATAGATTTTTGCTTTATTGCAGCAACTAGCTGTGGCAGTGTTGGAGGAAGTGTGTCACTGGTGGTGGCCTTTGAGGTTTCAAAAATGTCTCTCTGCGTGCAAGTTGGCAATCAGATGTTAGCTCACAGCTACTTCTTCAGCACTATACCTGCCTGTCTGCTACTATGTTTCCTGCCATGATAATACTGGACTAGACCTCTGAAACTCTAAGCAATCACCTAGTAAAATGTATTCTTCTACAAGATGCCTTGGTCTTGGTGTCTCTTCACAACAATAGAATAGTAACTAAAACATTCATAACATATATTTTGATTGTAAAACAGACTAAATTTAAATTACCAATATTAAAAAGTACCAATAAGTATAATGCTTACTTTTTCATGAAATAGATGAACAAATAAAATGTACCTTGAGGTATGTGCAGTACTGTTAGAAAGACATTTATCAAAACCAGATAGAAGTAAATGTAACTCATTTGTATTTTTACATTTTATTTTGCTGTAGAGAAATGTCAGGGAACATTAAAGTGGTTTGTGTGTTCCTGGTGATACTGGCAAGCAGAGATTTGGGGAATCAGCATAGAAGAAGAATGCAGCATTGTCCATTTGCCAAAACTGCACTGCAGCAGTTCATTCCTCAAGTTCTTGTATAATGCACTGCTGTAGCAAAGGGGTGCTGGTTCTTATTCTGTCCCCAAGCACTAAGTAGAAACTGTGCTACATAGTTATCATCATTATTTTTGATATTTTGACTCCTAAGTCTGTTCTATAGGTTGTGTTCAAAATGTCAAACCCAAATAATGATGTTGCTGAAAAGGGAAGGAGTTTGTAATGATCCCTTTCTCTTCTGTGCTGGGTTTCTTCAAAGCAGTCCACACCTGCACATCATGTGTAGAATTTTAAAAATCTAGTAAAAAAAATAAGATCTGTCAAATGAAATATCTTTTTGATTATAAAATATTTATCAGTCAAAAAGTTCTTCTTGCATTTGCCTCCTTATTTTTAAAACAAAGGAAAATCTCACTGTGGAGTTATTTTAGAAAAATAGAAACTATTCAAAATGTTTGAGCATATAGCTAGCTAGCTGATATCTCCATGGATTGATGGTTTATGAAACAAATGTGTCATATCAGGGTAAACAGTCTAAAAATCTTAGCATGACCACAAACCACTACTAACTCGTGAATAATTTCCAGTAAGTTCTTTATTACATATATCTTAATACTCAGGTTTATTAAATTTACTAATGAACATAAATCATATTTAAAACTACCTATGTTTATGAATTGTTTTATGCTAATCAAATGGGACCACTGACATGGAAGGTGAAGATTAAAAAGGAAATAATAGGTGGCAAAATAACAAGATACCAGCAACAGTGGGCTGTTTCCACCCATGGCTGATGCAGCAAAAGAAGACTGTGATGACAGTGTCCCAAGGGAGCTGATGTCATTATATGTGTCCATGTTCAGCTGCTCTTCTAAGAGGTGTGAGTAGGGTTAGCCACTGATGCAGAGAGAAACCATACATATTGGCCTTTGCCAACCTGACCTGTTCAAGGTTTTCACATTTATTAGGCCACAAGTCAGCAAAAAATAATGTCTGGGAGAGTCTCTTCACAGGGCTCAGACTCAAAGGACATAATAGAGAAAGAGACAGATATGAGGAAAGTCCATAGAAATACCTAAGTGTGATTTTATGTCATTGGTAAATACACAATGAACTCCAGAGTATATGCTCTGTAGCTCGGTACACACAGTATCTGATGTTAATCAATTATTTTTCCATTACACAGTTTTGGGCTGTACATTTTCCTATCCTCAGTGTTCCACTGATAAGGAAAGTCAATCAGTACCATTAAATTGCTTCATCAACTCTGTGCAGTTTGTTAAGATTCACTTTATCTCCCTGATGTTTAGAGGATTACAGGATGCTAGGAACTATACCAAACACATGCCCTCAAGCAATCCAAAGGAATCAAATGGTCAGGAGGCAGGTGGACATAAACACTTTAGGCTCAGGCATAAGTACTTGTAAATTTTTACTCATGATGAGGTAATGACCTGATAGTTTGTGGCAGCAGCAGATGCTGAAGATTATGTTCATGGCAACAGTGTAGACATTCCTGGGGTATACTGGACACTGTCCTCACTGAAGTAGTGAATAGAAAGACAATGGTGACCTCTGCCAATTATTCAAAGTATATTTTGGGCATGATTTCTGAAAATCTCACCTCAAGCACATTTCTTCAGTCCTCCAGATATTCCAACATGACAACCCCTTTTCTGTATAAGCTTGCTTTTAAAGATTTTCATATTTGCCATCAGGGCTCAAGGTTGCTTGAAACCAAAGAAACCATAAGTTACTTTCTAGTAGTGACTTACATACATGCTTGCATGCCTTAAGTATGCCTAAATAAGTATAAAGGTGAGTATGAATTTATTAAGTGATAATGATATGTATACATATTTGTACACATATGTATGCCTTTCATTATCAATGCCATTGATTTTTTCTGTTGCACAATATACAGAGAGACACATTATAAACTCAATTGTTTAACAATTCATACAGAATCAATTATGAATTGGAAATCAAGTAATTCAAGAAAAATGATTGCAGGCATAAAGGCAAATTTATCTTCATTAAGAAAAGATCACTCGTTAAAAATAAATATAAGCTTTAGTCAGGTAAAAATGCACTTTCCTTTTTCATGCCTAATTACAAAAACAAATTTTTGGAAACAGTATTTTTGTATGTTCTATATCTGTACCCAGATGAATTATTAGTGGTACCATGATAGGCATGATGGAACAATAAACATAAAACTTAAGAGAGAAATACATCATTTTATTTATACATAAATGTGTCAATCTGTGTAGGAACAAATATGTGATTCAAAAGAGAAACAAATTTTTAGAGATCTGTCACAACTATCAAATATATTTTATTTTTTTATATGTCAAAATTATTTTAAATCACTCTCAACTAATATAAATGAGGGAAAATATATATGGATTTTTGGTTGAATGTGTAGCAACTCGGATCTGTTTTTTTTAAACTAAATATATACTATATGCCTGCTCCTAAAATCCTGATTGGGGCTGCTAGAGGATGAAGGAAAAATAGACACACTGATATAAGTACAGAAAAGCTGTAATCTGGTAGGTCATGCTCACTGAGATAGAGCAGCACCAACAACGCAACAATCCAGAACATCAGTGTTTTATGATGCACAGCATGAAAAAAAGGGGTTATATGGCCGGTGTAGACAGCTTTGTAGGAGAGTAGTCTTAGATCATAGTCACACTAAAGGAGGAAACTGCCATTGCCCACTTTTGCACATTGTCAACATCACTGTATGGACAAGAGGAAGGATTTTGCCATTGTATCATGGTTTCATCCAAGGAAGGCTTCTTAATTCCCCTGGAACCTGGCTCTGCCCACATGACTACACTCATTGACTCAAGACTACATCCACTCTTAATACATTCATTCATATCTCCCTTGGTTCCCCACAATAATCACATTTTTTTTTTTTTACTGACTATCAAGATTAGACTATAAATCTTACAGAAGTGGGACTAGGTTACATTCAGTTAAGTAGTTGGCTGAGGAGGTCCCTTGGAGTTTCCGTATGAACCCAGAATGATGTTAGGACAGTAGGTTGTCTTCTGAAAACTGGTATCAGGGCCTTATTGCCAAGGACAGCTCCCACTCAGCTCATCGAAGGAAAAGAGGTAGAGACCCTGCTGGCTTGTAGCCTTCATTCCTGTGTTCTAGTTTCCTTGGTGCAGTAAAATACTATGCAGGCTACAAAAAGAGACACCTAGATGGCAACCCAGCCACAAAAACCTTGACCTACATACAATCTGTCTTGCCTGCTAGATATGGTGGGGCAATGGTAGTATACAGCTTGTGGGAATGCCCAACTAATGACTTATTTAACTTGAGGCCCACTCCCCAAGAGGGAACCAGTGATAGGCAATGTTTGGATGGACAGAAACCAGAGACTGGATGGTTCAGAGTTTTACGGTATAACAAAACACAACTGGTCTTTAAAAAATTCAATGAAATTATTATTAATGATATTCTGCTATACTCATAGATGTGTGCCTTGTCCAGTCTTCATCAGAAAGGTTTCCTCCAGCACTAGACGGGTGCAGAATCCTTCAGCTAGACTTTATGAGGAGATGCTAAATTGGAAACCTCCATTGGGTTCTACCCCTCAGAGATGAGTAACACCATAGAATAGGGACAGGAAATGTTGTAGGTGAAAGAAAAAATAAATAAAAAGGAAAGGACAAGACTATTTCTAAGTATAGTGGAGGAGAAAGTCTGTTGTAGATGAAAGGGAGAGCATAGCCAGAGGCAGAGACATCTGGAAGAGTCCAGAGTGGACATAACCCTGAGTCATGTGATGAGAGAAAGAGGGAAGATGGGAGCAGAGCCTCTAATAGAGAGAGTCAGCCTAGGCCAAGATACTGACCATGAGATTGGCATAACCAAAATGGCTGGATTATATAGAGGGCACTGCAGCCCATCCCCTAGGTTTGAGAAGTTTAAGGTAGGGGATAGGGTATGCCTCGATATTTATAACAGGTAGGGATTAAAGGTTTCTAGGAGAAAAACTGGTGACCATGTCTTCTTTGATATGTTAAACAACCCCAAGCCATTTGACTCAGGGTTTGAGACTTAACAGTAGGATTTCAGAGGAGATGAGGTATACCAGGAGAACATGGGGCATTGAAGCAACTAAACAGGGCTCACATGGGCTCACAGAGTCTGAAACAGCAGTCAAGAGACCTGTATAGGTCTGCATTAGGTCCTCTGCATATATGTTATGGCAGTTAGCTTAGAGTTATTGTGAGACCTGCTATTGCCTGCTGTTGATACCCTTTCCTCCTTTTGGTTACTTTGTCTAGCCTCAATATAAGGACTTTCACCTTGTCTTGTTGTATCTTGTTTTGTGCTTTTGGTTGTCATTCTATGGAGGCTTGCTATTTTTTAAAAATGAAATGGAGGGGGAGGGCATTTGTGGGATAGGGGAGGTAGAGAGAACTAGAAGGAGTATAAGGAGGGGAACCGTGGTTGCCATGTTTTGTATAACAGAAGAATCAACTTTCAACTACGTGTATAGTTCTGTAATTACACTACTTCCTAATTATCCATATTTATTCCTTACTGCTTACCAATTTTATTAGATAAATATTGTTATGTATACCCTTGGAAAATGACTAACATAATTAAGTAGGATTATTGTATGCATTAATTGACTAATTAATATACTAGATTTCAATGTATCTTGAATAACTCAGTAGTCTAATATTACCTCAGTACTTCTTATCTACCCTGATCTCCACTGAAGTTTCACATTTTGGTTAAAATGATTATTCATAGACTCAGCCAAGCTAAATGCCTGGAGAAAAAGCAATCGGAGTTATCATATTCGTGGCCTCATGCTTCTGTGATAGGCCTTTCTCTACAACAGATTTCAGTATATTTCAGTAAACATACATATATATAACTATACTAAGGAAGAAAAGCCTCATATCACCTTTAAAGGTGCACTAAGTGCTAGCACACTCATCTGGTCGAGATAGCCACTGACTCCAGGATCTGCTTGCCTCATCACCATCACCACTGGGGGTTCAAATGAACACCTCAACATTGTGGATTTTTTGTAGTGTTGGGTACCATAATTTGAGACCATATATCATTTGTATGACATATGCTTTATCCAATGTCCCACACCATTCTCCATTTATTTTCACATTTTACACAGGATGCTGCTATTTACTAGAGTTCAGATGATGTAGTTTATGTTGGCATTACACTCCAGAATGATCTGCCTTTTAGGGTTATAGGGATGAACCCTCATCCTGCCTTCTCCAGCTGAAGTTACAAGAATGATCCATCATCTTGCTTATCTCTAAATGTAATTTTTTACCAGACTGTAAATACTGTTATTATCTGCTTTTTTTATCTATTTAATTTTCAGTATTGAAAAATTGAACACAAGTTTCCATGTACAATATGCAATCCTACAAATACAGAGCTATATCTTCAACCTAGAACAACTACTAGTATTTAAATGAGAGGTCAATTCCATTTAACTAAACAATAACAATGTATTTTTCATTCTGACTTTCATACAGATCAGTTTATTCTCTGCCCGAAAAAAGTAAGGTAACAAACAATGCTCACACGCCTCTTTTGTGGGAGAATTTCTTCCCTGTCTGAGCTGTATTCAGCTCCAGGCCTCCATCACCTGAGATCCTCTAGATGAAATCTGTTTGTTTATCTTTATGTGAAGATTTAACCAAATTGTTCAACTTTGATTCAAATGTGATAATACTTTATTTGCTCTGTTGGAAACTGATACCTTTATGTTTCTTATCGAGAACATGCCAATTATTGAGCTTTAATTAAAACTAATGAAGCTTTGATAATGGATTTGCCACCTACAATGCTCAATATAATAGACTGGAAGAAAAACATCAATGGTTTCTGGATAGTATTTTAAATGGTAATCAATATCATAGTGCCATGTTTCTATGAGCAAAGCAGTTGTTCACTTCTTCTAGTGACAACTTAAAGATCACTGGCACTGGAATTTCAGATATAAATTTCCACACAGGTTTTTTCATGTGGGTACAGGATATCTAAACTCCGCCCAAACACTTGTGTGGCAAGTGTTTTACCAATGGACCCATACCCTCTCCCTTTATTTTTGTTTTTAATGCAGAGAGAATTGCCATGTTCTAAATTAAAAACATATATATGAACCCTGAGCTATACAAACTGCCATGGGTCACAATGCCATCATTATTTAAGTTAAATTACAATATTTCTGATAGAACAGATTAAGCTATATATAAATTGACAGAGAAAACTTATAAAGGATTGTATAAGGCCATGATAAGTTTTTATTTACATATTTTCTTTTAGATAATGGGATAAGTAGTATTTTATTTTATATTTCGCTAGATACATACACTTGTTCTTATTCAAAATGTTCATATCCTTTTAATTTATTTTTTATCTTGAGAATCATGTATGAATATTTATGTATTTAAATGAATATGTATGTATTTAAATGATTTCTACCCATCTCACTCTTTCCTCTAACACCTCCAATTCCCTCTCAAATTCATAAAAACTTCTTTGGTTATTGTTGATATATATATACACACACACTAATATACATAGATGTATAACTACAAACTTAGGAGTCTATAGTGTTGATTGTATGTGTATGTGTTTACAGAGGAACACATATTAGATAACCTTTTAGGGGACTCATCAATGGAGAAGACTGATTCTTTCTCTCTCAGCAGCTATTAATTACCTATACCAATTCATGTATAGGTATAGCCTTGTAAGATTTCTCCTTCCATGCTGGCATGTCAACTAGTAATATCACTGTTTTAGTCTTGTTTAAGTGATCATAGATTAAGATTCAGTAAGAAAAATTGACTCTCATTATCTCACATCTTCTTGATCTTCTGGTTCTTACCTTCCACCTACTCTACAATGTACTCTTATTTAGAAGTAGGAGTTGTGCATACATACATACATACATGCACACATACATACACACACACACACACACACACATGAAACAAGCTGGCATACCATTCTAATATCCAGTAAAATAGACTTTCAACCAAAAGTTATCAAAAGATATGGCGAAGGACACTTCACACTTATCAGAGGAAAAATCCACCAAGAGAAACTCTCAATTCTGAACATCTACCTCCCATATACAATGGCACTCACATTTGTAAAAGAAACTTTATTAAAGCTCAAAACACTTATTGAAACCTCACACAACAGTAGTGGGGGACATCAGCACCCAACTCTCACCAATGGATAGGTCATTGAAACAGAAACTAACCAGAGACACAGTGAAAGTAATAGAGGTTATGAACCAAATGGATTTAACAGATATATAGAGAACATTTCATCCTAAAACAAAAGAATATACCTTCTTCTGAGTACCTCATGTTACCTTCTCCAAAACTGACCATATAATCAGACACAAGGCAAGACTCAACAGATACAAGAATATTGAAATAATCCCATGCATTCTATCAAATCTCTACAGACTAAGGCTGGTCTTACAACAAAAACAAAGGAAAGCACATATATTCATGGAAAGTAAACAACTCTATACTCAATGATTACTTAGTCAGGGAAAAAATAAAGAAAAAAATTAAAAACTTTTCAGAATTTAATGAAAATGAAGGCATGGCATACCCAAACTTATGGGACACAATGATAACAGTTTCAAGGGGAAAATTCGGAGCACGAAGTGGTATAATAAAGCAATCTGCAGATCATACACTGACAAACTGGTGAACCACTAGAAAGTCTCAGACACAAGTGATGTAGGAGGCTCCCAGGACCCAATGGATTTAACATTAGCCAAATTGCCCAACAGTGAGGAGACTGCACCTGAAGAGACTACCTCCAGTAGATAGACATGGCCCCCAGTTGATAGATGTGGTTACCTATCCATCTCAAAATTTTTTGACCCAGGATTGGTCCTGTCTAAAGGAAATGCAGGGGCAAAAAATGCAGCAGAGTCTGAAGAAAATGCCATCCAGAGACTGCCTCACCTGGGGATCCATCCCCATGCACAAACACCAAACCCTGACCCTAGTGCTAATGCTGAGATGTGTTCACAGAGAGGAGCCAGGTATGGCTGTTCTGACTGGCTCTATCAGTACCTGACTAAGACTGATGCAGATGCTTACAGCCAACCATTGGACTGATCTCAGAGACCCCTATGGAAGAGTTAGGGGAAAGACTTGAAGGAGCAGAAGCAGATTGCAACCCTATAGGAAGAACAGCAGTATCAATTAACCAGACCCCTCAGAGCTCCTAGGAACCAAGCCACCAACCAAAGAAAAGACATGGGCTGGGTTGTGGCCCCTGCTACATAGGTAGCAGAAGACTGCCTTGTCTGGCCTGAGTGGGCAGAATGTGCTTGGCACTATGGATGTTTGATCATCCCAAGAAGGGGTATGCTAGAGGGTGAAGTGGCTTAGTGTTGGGAGCTCATGGATGGAGGACAGGGAAGGAGAAAACAACATTTGAAATGTAAATAAATAAAATAATTAATTTTAAAAAGCTATGTGTAGTTGCAACACATGCCTATAATCCAAGCACTAGGGTAATAGAAGCAAGTTGAGAGTTTGCTAACCATTTGGTATATACCTTCATTGTCATGCTCAGGTCAAATGATACATGTGTCTGCAGAAAAATGAATTGAATAACAGATTAATAAGACCACAGGCCTTGTCCTCTCTCTTATGTAGATACGTGCACATGCATACTTCTCCCAATATATCCAAATGTGGGTATATAGATATATAAATAATAATATCTCATGAAGTGTAAAGTCTACAAATCAACTACAGAAACTTGAATAGGCAGAAAGTTTTTGTTTTAATTTTTTATTTTATTAAATAGGAAAATGAATGAAGAAATATGACTCACAATAACCAGAAAAAAATGTCACAAATCATATTGGCATGGCTATATATGCACATGGATTGTTGCATCAGACAACTTATGCTCCAGACTCCTACAGCAATGAAGGAAAAATGAAGGAGCCTCAAAAGAAAGCATAGAAGCACAGCATATGGCCATCGTTCCTTTCTTTCATCCTCACTTTCAGGTAAGGGAGAAAGAGAAAGAAAATTTGAACACTTAGATTTACATCAGTGACATTTTCTTTTATTTTTATAATATAATATTTTATTTAAAAATTTTGCTTTTTCAGAGTACACTTTCTCATTAACAGCTTCCACAGTGGGAAGACAATTTATTACTTAGTCTTATATTTTTGGACAGCTCATTCCTGAACAAGTAAGATACATTTGAAGAGTAAGTCTGTTTGCAGTCTGTCATATTTTAACCCACCTATAAGGAGAACTCCTTAAATCAAACTCTAAATCTAGCTTTCCTCGATTTCCTTCCTAAGACTTAAAAAAGAAAAAAAATCAGTATTTGAGAGTATCTCCTGATTAAAAGTTTCCTAGAAACAGAACCATCAAAACAGCTTGTGTCACCTGAACAAGAATGGAAGGTTCCAAACGGAATACTTTCCAATTGCATGCAAAGTCTGACTCATAAATGAACAGTCCTCTCTCCTGGTCTGAGGAGAGAAGTCTACTCTTCTCCTGATAGCAAATATTTGGCTCTCCTTAAGAAACTGTGGTCAAAGGCAACATGAGCTCATGAAATGTTCAGTTACACTGTGAGTCATATGAGCTGGTGACCACACTCAGTGGAATATGGAACTCAGATTCACGACTGGTTGAACTTAATTCCGCAAACCTCTTCCTCGACAAATACATTCTGAGAACAACCATGTAATTAGAAGACATTCTGCCCACCAATAGACCTATCCTTCATTCTCTCATTGTGAGGTGAACAGCACTGATAAAGCAGAGGCAAGGAGGCATAGCAAAGTGCTACACCAAGAGGTCAGAGCTTCCACAGCATGGCCACTGCTCTGCAGATGCCTACATCATGGTAATCGAAGTAGCGAAGCCCAGCAAAGGTCAAAGTTGAAACTGCCAAGAGACAGTTTTTGGCAGCCTTCTGCATTGTATCTCCATGAATGTAATCAGTAACTAAGTGTCTAAGGCCCCAGTGACTGTGCAGGGTGAGGGCTGCAGCTAGAGAGTAGTCTACCACAGAGCAGAGATTCAAGTACCCAGCTGGGAGCAGGCCCAAGAGCAAAATACTGACAACATTCTCACTGGACAAGTGGAGAGATGCAGCCTTGGAACCAGAATGGTGGCTTGCTGACAGGTAAATGTGCTGGGTACCACACCATCCTGGGGTAGGTTGGTCCTGGAGAAATGCTGACGCATAAGCAGGTCTGATTATGTGACTTCCGAGTACCAGAGCTCAAGCTTCTTGGCCAATGCAGAGAACACCCAGCTTTAAGAGAACTGCCATATTGCTTTGAGGGCATTTTCTAAGTTCCCTTTTCTTGGTATAATGAATTGTCTTTTGACTCAGGGAAGAACTGGCCTCTCGCTTTTGCCATTCCATTGCCATCTGGGAAGCATCCAATAAATCGAGCTATTGTGTCCACCATTAACCTGGAGCTTATTACAACCTTGAAGGCTGTGATCTTAGTTAGCCTGGAGCCCACACTAGTCTTTCAGAATTACATGGATTCACGTGAAAGCTAGGTGACCAAAATGTTCAAATCAAGACAGAGTTGGTAAAATAAATAGTTCTTACCTACAAAGACAAAAGAAGAACTTTGGGTTAGATGTCGATTTTCTACTTTTTCCTTACTTTTAACAGTTTGTTGATTCACTAAAATAAGCTTTAAATATTTTGTGAAAATCTTTCATTTAGGATTTCAGAATTACCTCTTTACCATTCTCTGAGATCCTGTCTGGTATAGGACAGGGTCATTCCTTTCCATTCCTCTGAACTTTAATATCTGTGAATTCCTATGACAGTATTTTTTTTTTAATTTAACTGAATTTCTTTTTTTAATTATTCACTTTACATCTCGCTCACTGCCCCCATCTTGTTACCCCTGACACAATACTGTGACTGTTTTTATTTGCAGAGATACACACTGTATGGACTAGAGCTTTTATTTTGTTTTGTTTTGTTTTGTTTGTTTGTTTGTTTGTTTTCGTTTTTCGAGATAGGGTTTCTCTGTATAGCCCTGGTTGTCCTGGAACTCACTCTGTAGTCCAGGCTGTCCTCGAGCTCAGAAATCTGCCTGCCTCTGCCTCCCAAGTGCTGGGATTAAAGGAGTGCTCCACCACTGCCTGGCTAAATTTTATTTTGTTTATTTGCTTTTATCAGCTTCACATATTTTGAGTCATCTGAGAGAAGAGAACCTCAATTCAAAAAACTAACTCCATGTTTTCAGGCTGGAGGCAAGCCTATGGGACACTGTTTTTCTTTAGTGCTCGGTGTGAGAAGGGACCAGCACTGGGCTGGCTCTCTTGTGTGCTTTGAGAAAGCAGGGTGAGCAAGTTATCAGGAGCAAGCCAGCAAGCAGGTTCCTCCATGGCCTTTGTATCACCTCCTGCCTCCAGGATCCTGCCCTACTTGAGTTTCTATCCTGATTTCCTTAAGTGATTAACTGTTATATGGAACTCTAAGCAAAATGAAACTTCCTCCCAAAGGTGCTTTTGACTGTGTTGTTTCACCACAGCATTATTATGCCTAAGACTCACCTAGTTCCTGCTTCCTTGTACTACAGAGGAAAAATTCCCTTTAACTGCTTTCTCTTCAGGCTGGTAACATTCTCACATATTTACCTCCCTCTTTTAATCATTCAATATTATACTCCCAACCCAAACTCCTGGAATGCTTTTATTTCAACCAGTCTACCCTGTGTACAGTTGAGCTCACAAGGGGAACCCTGGATTTAGGAGCCTTTCTCTCCACTGCAGTCAGACTGTTCCTTCTGTATGCAACCACACTTTAGAAAGGTGTCATGTCACTTAAATGAATTTCTTAATCTCAAGGTAGATAATTGGTTTATTCTTTTGATAAACTACATAATATACTCCCCAGTGGGATATTAATTATTAAGTGAAGACAGACTTTCAACTAACCATTTTATGCATACTATTTTGTGTTAACAATGTGATTCTCAAAGACTTCCATGTATTAAGGCATCAACTTTTCCAGGGGAAATTTCTGAAATACAGTCACATCCTAGAGTCATAATAAAATTTATATAAAGTATACAGATTACTGTTTTAGTAGTAAGGATGTGAAGAAGAAGAACAACAAAGTAAACTGATTTAAAATATGTGTATCACTGTGATTGACAGAGCTAAAAAAAACCAAAAGTCTGACTTTACTCTAGAGGACAAACCTATGTTTAGGAACAAACAATTGTTCTGAGTTTATTTTCTGAGGGAAGAGAGGACATAACTAATATTTCATTCTATATTAATACAAACACCTCGTGTCACATGGCACAATTCAATACGCTCAACAAATAGCATTGTGTTACTACAAGAAAAAGTAACTGAGGAATATAGCTGATCATCATGGCTCAGATGTAGAAATTTAGGTACATGTGCTCATACAATCTACATAGCCTAATAACCAACACACATCTGCACATTTTTTTTTCAATCTGGGAAAATAATCTTTCCTACATGTAAAGCTAGAGTGTCTAGCATTTTATATTAGATTATTCAAGAGCTTATATAACTATAAAACATATTATGTATACTTACTATTTATTTCAGGACAAATAAAGACAATAACATTTTTATAACTTTTGACATTTTGAATGATTTCTGTTACCTGTATATAATTCAAGTGCCACACTATTCATCCTTAAAATCACAAGCCAGCAAGTTAAAGTTGTTAGTTTTTTAGCTTTGTGATTATAATACCATTACATAAGTTTCTCCTTCCTATTTTCAGTCCCAAATATTCTCATATACTCCTTTTTGTTCTCTTTTAAATCTATTGCCTCTCTATTGATTGTTGCTAAACACACACACACACGCACACACACACACACACACACTATGTCTGATTTTATTCTATACATATTGTATTCTTTATTATAATCTTCTCAGTGTATATAATGTTACTCTATGTTTCTAGGACTCACTATTTGACATTGTCTGAGAAATTGATGTCCTCTGCCCTAGAGAAGACTATTTCTTCCATTCATTCTCAGCTTCCTTAGTGGCCTATAGCTCTTTGTGTAGGGTTGAGGCCTCATGATCCTTTCCTTATCTATTTTGACATGCCAATAGTTGTTGACTTGCAGAGCTGAGGTTTGGACAGTCATGTTGGTGAGATTTTATGGGCTCATGCTTCTGGGCATCCTTGAACATATAGCCTTATAGCAAACTCACTCGTCATCTGGTTCTTAATTTCACCTGCTCTTCCAAAATGCTCTCTGAGTCTTAGATGTGGGGTTTGTTTTGCAGATGTTTCTGTTGTGGCTGGATCCATCAACTCTGATTTATAAGGTGTGGTTTTCTGTAGTGATCTTCATCTGTTGCAAAGAGAAGCTTCTTTGATGAAAGATGAGGACTACATGTAGGTATAAAGTCACATATTTATAGTCACATAAATAGTATAGTTAGATATTATGACTTTTCAATAAAATAGCAGTTGTAGATGTTCCCCTAAAAGCCATGATCTCACTAGCCTTTAGTAGTTGGTTTCCATTACTAGGTTTCCATTACTGGACATATCTTCCCACTTGTAGAGCAGATCTTAAGTCTAATTTGAGAATTTTGGTTATCATCAAAGTAGGTGTTGTTGGACCTCTGCGCTTGAGGCTCTGCTGCCACCACTGCCACATCAAGCTGGGGGCTGTGCTGCAGTTAGTGATCATGCTAGAACTGGGGCAATCTCCATGGAGATGGTCTTTGGCACCTCATCCTGGGGACAGCAGAGCCAGAGACAGCCTGTCCTCAGGCCCCAGGTAGCAAGCTGGCAATGGCACAGGGAGAGGAGCACCCCGGCTTCCTCTTTAGAGGAGCAGGGGTCACTGACGGTCCTGGGGCGCACCTCCCTGGCCCACAGAGGGGAGCACTGCATGCAGCATGGGGCTGCCCTAGCCATAGGGGTGGGGTGCAGGAGCCCTGGGTTCACAGCAGTGACTGCAGCAGTGAGTACAGTGTCCTGATTCCTTGCTGACTTGCCTATCCACTATCCTGCACCAGGCGCCATGTTGCTGGGCCAAGCTGGGGCTGCAGGAGTGTTCTCCCATCCAACTGTCCTGAGAGCAAGAAGGTGGGGTCCCAGGAAGTGGTAGTTTTGGGCCCCATTCTGACACTGGTTTGGGCCCTGGGGACAAACCCGAGCCTGGCTCTCAAGTTCTGAGACCTGTCTCAGTCACTTCCGCATAGGAGTGACTCAGCAAGACCTGTTTGGTCCTCCCTCTACCCTGCCATTGCTGATGTCGAGCTATGCCATTGGCCCTGTCAGTCAACCCTTCCCTGCCTCCTATGTTATCTCTCCCCATACCTAAGTGCCCACCCCCTTTGCCTTCTCTATATAACTGAGAGAAATTGATACAATAAAGTTGAGTTCCTGCTTCTACAAGACTCCCAGCCTGGTGTGTTTCTTTTTGCCTGCTGACACTTGCCATCCTGCTCAGCCACGGATAGACTGAGCTGGACCAGGTTCTCTCCTCTCGCCTGGACCTGCTGGTTAGGAGCCAACAAAGTGTGTCAATAATGCACCCTCAGGATTATCATGTAATACTTGTTGTTTATGTGGTTCACAGACAGGGTGTGTTCTAGAGATGTATACATTGGGATTGGGCTCCACAAGTCTCTCTGCAAATTGATTGGTTGTTGTTTCCTAAAGTTGTCTTAGTCTGTTGCAAAGCAAATTTCCTTGATTAGGGGTGAATATTATATTTTTGTGGGTATGAGGACAAATATTTACTGATTGTTATTAGAGATGTTGTTAGTTTAGTAAATTAGTGGTTGCTGATTCTCCTATGATGACTATGATTTCATTAGCACTGATTAGTTAGCTATGTTTCCAGTATCAAGTATAGTGTCAGTCTTGTTGAGTAGGTAAGTCTTTGGATACCAGAAAGGAATGTGGTTCACTACTATGCCCACATAGTCATTATTTCATGCTCTACTTCATAGATACCAAAGTTAAGAAGAATTGATATCTTTGTCTCTCTTTTGAATATTTGCATGGAGATTTCTAGTACTATTAACACTAGTCCTCAGCAAGAAGGCATTCAAGTCAATACTATTTCAGGTTCTGCTGAGATCTGTGTCTAAGTTAATGGAGTATTTCACAATAAAAATTTATTCTATGTATCTGGTATGGAAGCACTAAGGGTAAGAGCAATAAAATGCATGGCTTGGAAGTCTCTTGGGCAACCCTGCACAAAAACTCAAAGGAGTGCTTCTCCTGCCCAATACTGGGGTTTTATTAAGAGGTCTTTGATTCTTTGAAAGAGCATTATCAGCACTGTTAAGAACATTTCATGCAAACCTTGTATAGATATGGATATGCACTCTTGCTTCTATTATAGAGGTTTTCTAAGTGAATAGTTGTGTGGTGCTTTATGACTGTGTCAGTAATCCTCATTGTTATTTTACCCTCCTTTTCTTCCTTCTATATTTATTTTCCCCTCTCTCCTGAAATTACTCTCTTCTTTTATTTCATTTACCCAGTCCCATCACCTGCACTCATTATTTTCATCTCTACTGAGGTTTATAGCCCTTCCTCTGGCAATGCTTCTGTTTTACTTTTCTGCTTTCAGCAGTCATTCCAAGATCTATACTCACATCTGAAGATTAGAATTTCAGATCCTTTCTTGTGAAAGAACCTGTGACATTTGTTTTTCTGAGTATGGGTTATTGTACCCAAAATGATCTTTCTTTTTTACTTCCATTTATTTACCTATAAAATTTATGATTTCATTTTTCTTTAGTGATGAACAGTATTCCATAATGTATATATACACATTATCATTATCCATTTGTTGGTTAAGGACATTATGTTTTATTTCATTTCTTATTTTTGTGAATAGGGCAGCAATGAACATGCCTGAGAAATTATTTGTGACATAGTCCTCTGGGCATATGACAAGGAGTAGTTTACCTCAGTCATATGGCAGAATTTTTTATGAGAATTCTTCACATTGATTTCCATGTAAAATCAGTTGAATTGATTGCAGCTGCAAAAGTTTGCAAATACATCCAGGAATTCCTTTGCCCTACATCCCTCCTATGTTAATTGCTGGTTGTTTTGTTGGTATTTGGCATTGTTGCTAAGATAAAATAAAATTGTAAAGTTGTTTGATTTTCATTTTCCTGATTGTTACAGAAGATAAACATTTTGGGGGATTTTTTTTAGTGACTTTTTCCCCTTTGGAGAATTCTTTGTTCAATCCAAGAATAATTGTTTGAACGTGTTCTCTCTCTCTCTCTCTCTCTCTCTCTCTCTCTCTCTCTCTCTCTCAGGTCTCTCTCTTCTTTTGATCCTCTATATATACTTGGTACTAATAATATGTCAGATATATACCTGGCAAAGATTTTCCCCCATTTTATGAGATCCACTTCACCAATTTGATTATTTCTTTAGCTGTATATAAGCTTCTTAGTTTTAAAAAGTCCCACTTGTCACATGTTTGTCTTAATTCTTAAGCAAATGGAAACCTATTCAGAAAGTTCATTCATACAGATATATCTAGAATAGCATACTGTTCTTCTCTAAAATATATATTAAGATCTGGGATGACAATTTTTCTGCACTATTCTTTTTGTTAATGAATTATTTCAATATTTAGGATTTGTTGTAGTTCCATATAAATTTTATAATAGTTATCTTTTTTTATTTCTGTGAAGAGAGTGATGGGGATTCTGATTAAGATTTCACTAAATCTGTAAATCACATTTTGTAAAGTTGTGTTTCTCACCACATTGATTCTACAAATCTCTGAGCATAGGATATTTTCCCACTTTTTAGCATCTTTCTTTATTTCTTTTTATTAGGGCTTTAAAGTTTCCATTTTAATGTTCCTTCATTCTGTGGCTAGGTTTATTCCAAGATATTATTTAGTTATTTTGAGGCTACTATAAATAAGAGTATGCCAATGATTTCTTAATTAATTAATTAAGTAATTAGTCCATCCTAATTGCTTTCCTTCCTCCTGTTCTCCTTAAACACAGGGTCCTTCCCCAAATCTTCCCTCCCCTTCTCCACTGTGATCGTGGAGTCCCCCAGGCTATATTCTTCCCCTGTCACATCAAGGAGGATTAGGCTCATCCTCTCCTACTGAGATCTGACTTGGCAACAGCTTCTTGGGAATGGATTCCACAGACAGTTGACTGCTTTAAGGACATTCCCTGCTTCCCACATGAAGACTGAGTTGCACATCTGCTACATATGTGACAAAGGCCTCTGTCCAACCCTTGTATGTTCTTTGGTTGGTGTCTCAGTCTCTGAAATTGCCAAAGGATCCAGCTTAGTTGACTCTATTGGTCTTGCTATCCCTTTCAGGGACTTCAATTCTTCCCCCAAACTCTTCCATAAAGGTCCCAGACTTCTGTCCAATGTTTGGCTACAGGTATCTGCAACTGTTTCAGTCAGCTGCTGGATAGAGCTTCTCAGAGGACAGTTATGATAGGCTACTGCCTGCAAGCACAAGAGAGTATCACCAATTCCATTATTGGTGGTTGCCCGTGGGATAGGTCTCAAGTTGTGCTTGGGGAAGCTCCTGGGAGTCAGTGCTGGTGACCTTAGCCTAGAATCATAACAGTGGGGTTATGGAAACTGAAGGGCCTACTCCTATAGCCAGGCAAGACCCCCAGTGGAGTGATAAGGACACTAACCCATCCATAAAACATTCAGTCCAATTTTTTTCCTGTCAAAAAGAAATGCAGAGACAAAGATGAGGCATAGAAGGAAGGAATGGACAACCAATAACTAGTCTGTTTGTATTTTTTATACTTTCCTTCTTTTGCCTTGTGGTTCCAGCTAGTATTTCAAGAAAAATATTGAAAAGACTGTGGATAGAAGACATTCCTGTCATGTTTATAGCTTCAATTTCCCTTTTGCATTTTTGAGGTATCTTTAATATTTAATGGAATTTTGTTTATTTTCACATATTTCTGTGGTCTTTTTCCTTCAGTTCTTAATTCTTAATGGGGCTAGGGTACTTTACTTATAATGAGTGCATGTGTATATTTGGACGAGTGTATGTTTTTACATGTTCAGGAGCATGCATATATGTGATATGTGTATATAAAGGCCAGAAGTCAATATGAAACATCTTCATTTGCCACCCATCATCATATTTACTGAGATAAAGCCTAACAATCGAACCTGGAGGTGACTCATTGAGTTAGTCTGGCTAGCTTGAATGTTTGGCAGATATGACTAACTCCTAGATTCTAGTATTGTAGTTACAGTTGTACACCACGTACCTGATATTTCATGGGTGCTAGGAAATCCAAACTTAGGTGCTCATGTTTTTATACCAGATATTTAATCTATTGAGATCCTAGAGAGAGTACATATTTTATAATTTACATATTTTATTAAGTTTAATGAAGTTTAGAGAAAGAAAGGAATAGTACAGCATATATGTGTATACTATAGAAATAATAAACTCATTCAATTTACAATATGTTCACCAACCTTATTTTTTCTCAAATTTGAATTTAAAATATTATAATACTCATTGCTGCTCCTTTTTGATAGATGCTGCATGGCTGATCTTAGCCTTTTATTTTTAAACCACTTATTTTCAATCTTCAGGAAATAGCATATACTCACACTCCTTAGCCTACAAATTGGTTATACATATGGCCCAAAAATAACACAGATCGAAAATATTTTTAAAAGAAAATGGCATTTAGTAAGCCTGTCTGAGCAGATATCATAGCTTAAGACATAGCTATGAAGACTATCTATCATTGTGATTTAAAAGTTGATGGGAAGCGTTTATTTGTGGCTACTTTTCAATGTTGGTGAAGAATAGCACACACACTTGGATGAAGATTGGGTTAAATCATATCAGACAAATTATTTTTCCAATTTAACTTCTGTTCAGTTTGTGCTGGTATTAAGTTGAAAACTAAAAAGTTTACCTATTGCAATATAACTTCCTGTAATTACATCATTTTAAAATTAAAAATTAATTTCTTTTCATACAAAATATTTTGATCACAGATTCTCCTCCCTTATTTCTCCCAGATCTTTGGATTCCCCAACCAATTCAAATCTAGACCTTTTAAAAATTTCTTTAGAAAACAAGCAAGCAAGTGAAAAAATGAAATGATGAGGTCCACACTCAGTGAGAGACCTTGTCTAAACATTAAGGGAGAGTGCAATAGAAGAGAGAACTTAAGTTTTCTGCTGGTCCCGTTATGCACATGCACATAAAGTGCACTGTACACACATATTAGTACATACACACTGTTTCTAACCAATAGACACTTTCAAGGAAGTTACTCTGAGGAAAATGTTAATACAGAAATGACAGACAAAAAATATGACAGACACTCAACAGCAAAGGAAATTATAAGCAAAATAAACAATAATGAAGAGGTTGCTATTCTAGATTTCATTATATATTACAGAGCAATAGTAACAAACACAACATTGTATTGACAAAAACCACCTATGTAGACAAATGGATTGAAATACACAAATATGAATATAAATAATTATACCAATTTGATATTTGACAAAGATATAAAAATATACACTGGAGGATATATAAAATCTTCAACAAATGGTGCAATGAAAATGCAGTGAAAGTGTCTGTCCATATGTAGAAGAATGAAATTAGACTGGTATTTATCACTCTGAGTGAACATGCACACAAGTACACACATGCACTTGCATGCACATACACACACACACATACACACACACACACACACACATCAATTCCAATGATACAAGACCTCAATGTGAAACACCAAATTTAAAACATCTAGAAAAAATATAGGCAATTATTTGTGCAATTCTATGTAGAAAAGGAGTTTCTGATTAGAATTTTGTTTGCCCATAAATTAAGACCAACAAAAAACAAACTCAGTTCTTAAAATTCCAACCTTATTCAATTAAACAAAAAGAATATTAAGGAAATAAAATAATGAAAAGAGTTTTTAATAGATTTTGTTCTTTTAGTTAATTTCAACTGAATTATTATTTAACTTACTTATGAAAATTAAAATATACCAATTAAAATATTAAGTTTATGGAAATATTCAGTTAGTAATAAATATAAGTATATAATATGTAAAGAATATTAATAATAATTTCCTTGAATATTTGTCATGTCTCAAATTTTACTTAATGTAAATAATATTAAATTAAATGAAAATTATAGGTACTAACCAATGAATAGATGGTTGCTTAGTTCATTTTATTTACTGATCTGTTAAATATATATATGGCATTTATTTACTTATTTATTCATTTAAAAGTACTCTTTAGGCATTAAATCATTCTAATTATATCATATTACCCAAATTGTATGATTAAAATTTATACTTTGTAGAAATCTATATTATAAAATATGTCCCCTAATTCATGGGTATGATTCTCAGTTGTGAACTGCCTTCTTGCTGTTATATTTCCTACTGATAGCACACCTGTATTTCTTAATACTAAAATGTTTTTGATTCCAATTAATAGACTATAATACTTAGTTTCATTTCCTCCTTTTTCCTTGATTCTTTACACTAGAATTGTCTGGCTCTCACCTTTTCTAATCTTT
This sequence comes from Rhynchomys soricoides, assembly GCA_019843965.1. Lineage (NCBI taxonomy): Eukaryota > Metazoa > Chordata > Mammalia > Rodentia > Muridae > Rhynchomys > Rhynchomys soricoides. Next base: position 12,751,390 of record JADRCH010000040.1, on the reverse strand, counting down.
ACATAGTTATATGCATAAATACAACTATAAACAGATGCTGAATATTGTCCATTCATTGATACATTGATAGACAGAGGATTACTGTGTTGTGTCACACAGCTATTCTTCTGAGTATTTAAGTAAGCATACATCTGACCTGGAGCAGTTTTGAGTCACTCTTTATGGTCCAGGGATACTGCAAAGCAAGCATCTGTTCTTTAGCTCATCCAAACCCTGAAAGAGGTGGGTTGTTTTTTTTTTTTTTTACACTACAGCCTCCAAGATTTTCTGTAAATTTCCAATAATAAGCATTTTAAGCACAGCAAGTCATGTAGCACTCTTATTACAGATTTCTGCTGTTACAGACATAGATGATATGCAAATGAATGGGTGAAGCTCTGTTGCAGTAAACCTTACTTTAAAAACCAGATTGAGGCAGCCGGAATTTGCCCTGTGTATCACAGCTGCTGAACCTAATCTCAGGTTTAATCTGTATAATACCCTCTAACTTTTAACCTGCATTTTTTATTTGAATAGTTTATTTTACAGCAGAAAGATATAAGTGTATACAACTGTAGGTCTTTTTGTTACATAAAGGTATATATCTTGTGTTAAAATTAGACATAAGTTTTCAGGGTTTCTTTGTGTTTTAGAGAAAGATTATTGTTGGGATAGAAGCGGAATGAGAAGTTAGACTTTCAACACATGTCTTCACTTTGTTCTTCAATGTCTTAATTGCAGGTTGCTTAGGAAAAAAAATTCTGTGTGACATCAAAATAGTACTTCTTAACTTCTACCTGCTGATTTTACCATTGATTTTAGGAATGTATTCACTCACATCTATTAGAGGCCTCAGTTGAGAACATAGTTGAATTTACTATGTTGGAGCTGCAGATATCTTTTGAAAAACTCTGGGCAACACAAAATTAATTATGTGCCCATTTCTCCCCTTGACACAGCCTCTGCTACTCTGTGTTTGCTAGAGCAGCAAGAACAGCTTAGATCTGAGTGAACATATGCACCCAGAGGCATGCCTGTTCCTCCTTCATTTCATGATACTCCATAATACCTTCACAAGTATGTCAGTAAGCATCTTTTTGCAGTCAGAGCATCCATCAGCTTCAGTTTTATACTTGCAGTGCTTTAACAGGTACACTGCATCTGTGGGACTAATTGAGTTTGAAATTATAATGCATCATCTTGCCAACACATATGTTTCAGCATGCCAATCCTGACAGACAGTAAGGTTTTATGGTGAAGTGCATCAAATGCTTCCCTACTTTTGGAAATATAGAAAAGAAAATATGTATTGAGAATGATAAAACAGAAAAAGCTCTTGTCTCAGCCACAGCATGCATGAACTCCCTTTCCAGGCCCCTCTATTCAAAGGTCATTTCTGCTCTGTGTAGATATAACCCAAACACATGGAGGAAAACATGCATATGTGAGGCACATACCTTACAGTAACTTGTGTGCTACAGAAATCTGCACATTTTACAACAGACATCCATGGAGAGCAGCGGTCTATATTGACTGAAGCTTACAAGTTTATTTTTGCTATGTCAACAAAATACAGGTTATCCAATTATAATGGTTGGTTTGGAGGTGGAATCCCATTATTATCCTCACTGGCCTCAAATTCACTGAGAATCTTTTCCTAAATGGATGAAGTGTGTAAGTGTAAAGTCCTGAGTTATTACTCACTGTGTGCTCCTGATCTAGTTTCTAGTCATGTCTTACATATCACATTATTTTTAATCAATGAAAGGTAATATTGAATATTAGAGATGAACTATATTTTCTTTAATTAAAAAATATTATTCCACATTTATTATTATTGGTCACACTTACAGAATCTGAATGTACAAAATGAAGCCGGGCCACCAGTCCTGTTTGTGTTTTTAATTAATGTAAAAGTGATAAGATATTCTATGATGTTTCTACACCAAATTTTTTTCTTTGATTCACTTTTCTCCATTGTTTATTCCTGTTTTTACCCTTCCATTTCAAGTAGTCTGACCAGCTATCATGTCAAACATTCTCCTGTTTTTCCCTACTTCCTAATAACCACTTTTTGCTTTTCAGATCATCGCCATTCTAGGACCCTGACCTATATCCATATATACACTAACATATATACATATGCAAAGCTGAAAATCTCACATCTCAGTGATAATGAAATATCTTTTTTTTCTGGGTCACAGTTACCTTATGTAGAATAATTTTCTAGGTCCATTCATTGTGAACTTGATTATTTATTTTCCTTTATGGCTGAATAAAAATCCATTGTTCATATATACCATGTTATTTTTTTTTGTTCACTTACCTGATATTGATTGCCAATACTGAATCTATTCCATTTTTTTTATCATCCCTGATGTCAAGCTAACATTCTCCATAGTTGTAAACACCTCTTTTCATCTCATAAGTGCACAATCATTATTCACCAATATTTCTGTCTATAGCTGCATGCTAATTTTTCTTTATTTCTCCATAAGCTTATAATTATATATTTCTGTACTATAAAAAGTATAATCATATCACTGGAGGTAAAAGTATATTAAATTTTAATATACTATGCATGTATGTTTTATATTATAATTGCAGATGACACAGCTTTAATATGATATGTAATATATATATATATCACATTCTGAGATTTTGTTAATTTTTTGATAGCAGCATTAACAAGCATGTTTATTGATGCATTATATATTTATATAATTGTCACTACACAACAAGCTTTTTACTTGTAAAAGGAAAGTCAATTTACAGTTGTTGATTTTTGTTTTATAATTTCCTCAAAGAACAAAATACTCAGTTCCTTGCCTTTGGAAGTCATTTTTTGGTGTGTGTGTGTGTGTGTGTGTGTGTGTGTGTGTGTGTAGCACAAGGCTAGAAAGGTTTCTTGATAAACCCATGTGGATTTCGCAATTTTTTTTTCTTGTTTTAATGCAGGCTTTGGTAGTTTGTAGATGTTTCCAAAGCTCTTTGCAAAGATGCATTTAAATTTTTTCCTGGTTTTCTTTTAGAAAAGATATTTTTCCTAGGCTAGTTTTAGTTTCTTATTTCATCAAACCATAAAGGTACAATGTTGCACCCTCTGTTGTCTAAGCATTGGGATGCTAAGAAGAGAAAATTTTGAGTTTGAAGATAGTCCCTGCAATACATTTCAAGTTATAGGGAAGGTCTAAAATACCTAGTAAGAGTCTGCTTCAAATAATAAACCAGAGAAAAGATAAATAAAATACATGTGAATGTACACATATTTCTTACACACTCCCTGTCCTCCACCATGCATAGTCTCCTCTCACACATATTAAGTATACCTTTGTTACAGTCAATGAAGTTGAGTGGATATATTCTTATTACATAAAGTTTCCAGTTTTTAGTAGGATTCACTTTTCCTTTGTGAAACCTGAACTTTGGGCAAATGTGTGGTTGCTTATATGTTCCAGTCTATTATCACAGTGATTTCACTTCTCTGAGGTTTCTCTATGCTTATTTTTTCATAATCCCTTCTCAAAAATTCTTGAAAGTATTGACTTTCAAGCTATCTCCCTAATTTTGTCATGTCTAGAATATGCTATTATTAAAGAACACAATATTAAGCCCTATTAATTTGATTTCTTCCATAGTAATTGACATTAAGTTTATTTCATTTACTTTTTGTATTAAAAAAGAATCTCATAAGCATTACTTTTGAGGGTTATGATGGCTACTCTTGGTTAATTACTTATGTGCCTAACAAGAAGCATCCTGTGGTTATTTCTGTGGGATAGTTTTATTATTTCTAATTGATACAGCATGTTCTAGACCATTATGGACAGTATTATACCTTGACATGTGAACCATGTATGTAAAAGAATTTTAGTTGTGACTGGACAGAGTCATGTACATCTTTAATCCCAGAACATAAAAAGACAGAGGCAGGCAAATTTCTATGTTTGAGGATAACCTGAGATACTCAGTAAAACATCATAAAATAAAAATTGAAAACATTCATAAATAAAGATGAATATGAAGGTAAGCCATTAAGCAGCATCCCTCAGTGGTCTCTAATTCAGTTTCTGCCTTCAGTTCCTTCCTTGAGTCTGTTGTGGTTCACATAAAATGGCCCTCATAGGCTCATAAGGTTGAATGGTTATTGATCAGGGAAAAGAACTACTTGAGGAAGAGTAGGAGGTATGGTCTGGTTAAGGTATGTGTGGTCTTGTTGGAAGAAATGTGTTACAAGAGGTTTGAGATTTCAAAGGCACAAGCTTGACCTAGTGCCAATCTCTTTCCATTGCCTGAATATACAGATATAGAATTCTCAGATCCTTCTTCAGCACCATGTCTCCTGTGTGCTGCCATGCTCCCTATCCTGATAATAATGGACTAATTCTCGGAAATTTTATGTAAGCAAGGCCTTTTATAATGTTTTCTTTTAAAAGAGTTTCTTTGGTCATGATGAACACTGGCTAAGACAATTCTCTACCATGACTTCCCTCAGTTGGATTTTAACTTATAAGCCAAGTAAACCTTTTTTCCATATTTTTTCAATATGCAACAGAAAGCAAGCTAGAATATAAAGCAGTAATTTGAACACAGGGCATTTCAGTGATAAACATTACCCTGTTGATTCGGAGAAAGATTATAACTACAATGATCTTTCTTTCATATAATGCTACAAATACTGGCAATCATGATTACAATATTCCTTTTGTGTATTTCCTCATAATACAGTGTGGCTGACATTTCAAATAAGAGTTTTTCTAATATTCATTTTTTTCTCTGTCAGAAGCATCTGTTCTGCTCCCTTTCCAGCTCCCTTGCTTCCCACAAATCCCCACACATACTGTTTAAGATACACTTAAGAGCCAGAAATGGTCCATTCAGCTTTATCTTAATTTTTACAAAACTTGGAAACTTCTTCCTAGAACTGAAGTTTTAGACATCCTTCTAGAAGATGGTTTTCCTAAAATTATTCTATGTGAATTTTTAGTAACTGACAATTTGTTTCTTATATGTTACAGCAAATCTATTCTAAAGTTTGTTATTTAAAATTCATCCTTTCTGAACAAGTTCTGGTCATATTATGAAAGTCACAGTTTTGAAGGTTGTCTTACTAAATAAAATATAGATAATTGTAATCTGATGTCATTCCTCAGAGGTGATATAATACAGTTAGTTGCTGATTGCAAGAAAGTGAAACTTTTTCACACCCATTATTTGATCTTTATTGGCATTTTTACGGTTAAATTCATATCACAAGGTTTTTATGTACGCATGTTCACACATAAACTTTTTATACAATGTCATGTAATGTGATCTTTTACAGATTTACAATGCAAAACTCTTAGCATGGAGAAGGATGATTGATTGAATTGCAAACTTGTGGTTAAGTATGATCAACAATCACACTTACCCAAGCAATGATCAGCAGAGTAGCCATCTAGCATCAATAATCACAAGATAGCTAAGACAGTTCAGACAAATTAAAATTTATTAATCAAGCCTTTTAGAACTGACAAAATTTAGTCAAATATAGATATACACATTCTAATTGATCAAAGAATGGAGAATACAAAAGAAAAATACTCTCAAAATCCATGCTATTACAATTTGAAGAACAAGAAATATTACACCTTTCCAGTTGATTATGTGGGTGCAGGGAAGTTTAGAAAGCCAGAAAAAAGAACAGTACAGCCTGTATGGAAAATGCATGGAGCTCTAGGGAGAACAGTGTGACTGAGGAAAGTACATTACAGAGAGAGGAAAATCATGAGTTTTAATTTGCACGTTTAAAAATGAAAATAGAACAAAAGCAAGCAGGAAATAAAATGAGGAAATATTCATTAAAGTGTAGTATGCATGAGGTGGAATTCTAGTAGCTTGCAAACTACAAATGTCAAGGTTTGGGGCACTGTACTTGAAAGTGTCTACCATTGTGACTTTAAGTAGGCATATAATTCATTTCTGATCAGCAGAAATTTATAAAGAAGGATTGTAGTATGGCAGGATTTATTTTAGAAACAACCATACAAAATTGAGAAAGGGTGGCTCTTGATATAATTCTCTAACCTTTAAGAGGGCTTTTGTTACTTCTGTAAGTGGAAGTTACAATGGAAGTAACTGTGGCATTAAAGAAAGACCACTTGAGCCTACAAAGGGATTCTTTTAATCAAAGAAAAATGGTATTAATTGAAATTATTCAGAATTGAATAGAACATTTGGACACTTAATCTAGATATTAATAATATTTCTACTTAAGTGAGCAATGATGTATATTACCATGACCTACAAAAGGTAAGAAAATTGAATTAATTATAAGCCCTGCATTTTTGGTGAGCACAATTTAGGTATTCATAAAATAAGACTGTATATATATACATATATATATATATATATATATATGAAGGATGAAGGATATTAGAATTTATATTTCATTTTTAGTCTATTATACATTTATCATGCATTCTTACAAGAAGAGAACATGACTTTTTGACATTTATACAGCTTTAAGTGTAGATAAAGACTGTCTGATACATCCTTTAAATAGTGCTAGGAAAACATCTTATTTCTAGCTTATAGTTTAACTCTCATGAAGTGTTAAACATATTCTTTTGCCCATAGTAAAGTGCATTTATAATAGATCATGTTTTGAATTCTGTGAATTGTGATTATTTTTGGCAAAAAATAACAGCTTTGACCTTTTTAAATGTTTGTGTCATTCTAAAACATGTTTTTGTTTTATCAAACTGATGGATAAATACTTTTAAATCCATCCATTAAAATGTTATTTATTCACTTTACCTCCAGATCACATCTAAATCTCTCTTCTCTCCTTAGAGTCATTCTCTGCTACCCTTCTGCCCTCCCAAAGGAAGGCCTCCCATGGATGTCAACTAGCCCTGGCATATAAAGTGGCAACAAGACTAGGCTCATCCTTTTCTGCAGAGGCTAAAAAAGCAGCCCAGTAAGAGAAAAGGGATCCAAAGGCAGGTAATGTACTCAGAGACAATCAAAGCTCCCTCTATAGAAGTCACACAAAAAGACTCAGCTGCACAATGACTACATATTGTCACAGGGCCTCAATCAGTCCCAGTCATGCTCTCTGGTTGGCAGTTCATTCTCCATGAGGCCCCATGAGCCCAGGTTAACTGACTCTGTAGGTTTCCTTGTGCTATCCTTGACCGCTCTGGCTCCTTTAATTTTTCTCCCCCTCTTGGATTCCCCAAAATCCCTTGAATGATTGGCTGTTCATTGTTGCATCAGTTTCTCTCATTTGGTGGATGAAGCCCCTCTGACAACATTAATGCTAGGCCCCTGTCTCCAAGTATAGCAGAATATAATCAAGAATATTGTTAAGAGTGGGTTTCCTCTAATGGTAAGGGTCTCATGCTGGGCCAGTCATTAGTTGGCCTTCACTCAAATTCTGCTCCAGTCTTTACCCCTGCACATCCTGTAGGCAGGACAAATTGTGGGTCTAAGATTTTGTGGCTGAGTTGGTGTCCAAATCTCTCCATTGGAAATAATATCTGTTTACAGGAGATGGTTCCATATCCTCCATTACTAGGAGATTTAGCTAGTCTCCCTCACAGATTTCTCAGAGTTTCTATTGTCCAAAGTTTCTACTCATCCTGGATATGCCCCCTTAATTCATTTGTTTCTGTTAGTACTCTCTCCCTTGGTTCTCCTCTGGCCTCATACCTCCTGTTCCCATCCCCGCACCTTCTCCCAGACAACCCCCTCCTTATATACATCCTTTAATGCATAATCTATTTTTTCTTCTCAATTAGACTAGAGCATGCTCCCCTGGTCCCTCCTTGTTACTTAACGTCTTTGAGTCTGTGACTTGTAGCATGGTTACCCTGTACATTATAACTAAAATCTGCTTACAAATGAGTACATACCTTGTCTGTCTTTCTGAGTCTAGATTACCTCACTCAGGATGATATTTTCTAGTTCCATCCATTTTTGTCCCTGTAGTTCTTTTTTTTTTTGCACAGGAACAATACTGGGTCAGAGTTTTTGACTGTGGGATGACAAACCCATCCCTTCACTTGATACCCCATCTTTCTACTGAAGGTGGACTCTCCCCACTGTTTTGCATTTCATCTAAGGTTCCACATTTTGAGTCCTGAGAGTCTCTCACTTCCCATGTCTCTGGTACATTCTAGAAGGTCTCCTTATTCTTACCACCCTGAGGTTGGATGCATATTTCCATTATTTCTGTTGTCTTAATTAGTGTTTTTATTGTTGTGACAAGATATAATGAGCAAGGCAAGTCTTACAAAGGAACTCCCCCTCCCTTTTTTTTAAAAAAGATATATTTATTTTAGTTATATAAGTACACTGTAGCTATTTTCAGATGAACCACAAGAGGGCATAGGATCTCATTACCTATGATTGTGAGTCCCCATGTGGTTGCTGGGAATTGAACTCATGACCTCTGGATGAACAGTCAGTATTCTTAACATCTGACCCATGTCTTCAACCCCTCTTTTAAGATTTCTTTATTTTATTATAAAGGAAAACCTTTAACTACAGGTGGCTTACATTTTCAGAGGTTGAGTCCATTATCATCATGGTGGAAAGTATGAGGTCATCCAGGCAGACTTGGTGCTGGAGAAGTAGCTGGGAGTTCAACATCTTGATCCAAAGCCAGCAAGGAGAATATCTTCGGGCAGCTAGAGAAGTATCTCAAAGTCCAGCTCCATAGTGACACACTTCCTCCAACAAGGACACACCTACCCTAACAAGGTCATACCTCCTAATAGTGCCACTCCCTGAGCCAACCATATTCAAAACAGCAAAATAATATGTATTATATTATTATATAGTGTATTAGTATATATCACAAACATACAGACCATATACACTCTATTGAATCAAATGAGTATTTCTCAAATGTGTGTTTTTAGGGGTAATGCTATGGTATTGAATGACTAATTAGGGGATTTAAACCTATGTAAGACTTATTCTTCTTTTCTCAGCAGTTATTATTTCTGTGTACCTCTTAATCTAGGGGTAGTAGTCTTATGAGATTTACTTCATCCAAGTTGGAATATCAAATAATGTTTTCATTGATTAGGTCTTCTTTAGGCATATCTCAGAGATTTCATGAGAATAGCTCTCCTGTCATATCTACAAGAAACAGCATTCTTCTTGCACCTCTGGCTATCACAATTTTTCTACTTCCCTTTTCTCCATGTTTTCTGATCCTGAGGTGTAATAAAATAGGCTATGTGTCTGAACAGAAGGTTTTCAAAAGAAGAAATAATAATGTCTTGAAAATAGTTCAAAAAGTGTTTGACATCCTTAGATATTAGGGAAATACAAATCAAACTACTTTGAATTTTTACTTTATTTCAGTCAGATTGGCAAGAAAATAATTTGCCACAATTTATTGTCATCATGCAAGGGTAACTCTCATCAATTGTTGATGTGATTGTGAATTGGTATACTTACTATGGAAATCAGAGCAGAGAGTTCTCAGAAAGCCAAAGCAGATCTATCATAGGACCCAGCTATACTAGTCCTTGACATATTCCCAAAGGACTTGACAACCTACTTCACAGACACTTCCTCAGCCTTGTCCATTGCTGCTCTATTCAAAATAGCTAGGGAAAACAAACAAACAAAAAACAAAAACAAAAACTAAATGTCCTTCAACCGATGAATGGATAATGAAAATGTGATACATATACAAAATGACATGTTATTCAATTATAAAGAAAATTAAAATCATGGAATTTCTAGATAAATGGCATGTGTGTGTGTGTGTGTGTGTGTGTGTGTGTGTGTGTTTGTGTGTGTGTTATCCAGAACCAGAAAAGAAAACATTGCATATTATCCTTTGTGATTCTTAGCTCAAATCTTTATTTTGAATTAATTATTTTATTTATTTACATTTCAAATGTCCCCTTCCCAGTCTCCCCTCCTTGAACCCCCACATTCTTCCCCTCCCCACTGTCTCTAAGAGGGTATTCCCAACCCCACCTACCCACTCCTGCCTCACGCTTCTAGCATCCTCCTTCTCTAGGCCATCAAACCTCTACCAGACCAAACCTCTCCCTTCCCACTAATGCCAGATAAGGCAGTCATTTGCTAGAAGCCAGCAAGCCATCGATAGGTCCATATATACCCTTTGGTTGATGGTTACGTCCCTGGAAGCTCTGGGGTTCAGTTAGTTGGTACTGTTGCTTTTCCTATGGGGTTGTAATGCCCTTCAGCTCTTTCAGTCCTTCTGCTAACTCTTCCCTTGGGGTCCTCAAGCTTAGTCCAATATTTGGCTCTGAGTATATGCATCTGTCTTAGTTAGCTGCTGGCAAAGCCTCTCAGAGGACATCCATACCAGGTTCCTGTTTGCAAGCACATCTTGTCATCAGCAATGTGTTGGGATTTGCTGTCTGTAGATGGGATGGATAGCACAGCGGGGTACTCTCTGGATGGCATTTCCTTCATTTTTGTTCCTGTGTTTCCTTTAGATAGGAACAATTCTCAGTTAAAAATTTTTAGATGGTTGGGTGGCCCCATCCCTCAACTGGGAGCCATGACTATCTACTGGAGGTGGTCTCTTCAGGTTCTTTCTCCCCTCTGTTAGGCATTTTGTCTAATGTCATCCCCATTGGGTCCTAGAAGCCTCTTGCATCCCTGTTGTCAGGGACATTATAACAGAAGTGAATAAGAAACCTGGAATATCCACAGAAATCGAGAAATTAAAAAGGAAGCAAAGGCCAGGCAATGGTGGCACATGCCTTTAATCCCAGTACTTGGGAGGAAGAGACAGGCAGATTTCTGAGTTTGAGGCCAGCCCAATCTATAGAGTGAGTTCCAGGACAGCCAGGGCTATACAGAGAAACCCTGTCTTGAAAAATAAAAAAAAAAAAAAAAGAAAGAAAGAAAGAAAGAAAAAGAAAAAGGAAGCAAAGATGACAGCATTTGGATGGCAAGAAGAGCTCTTAAATGTTTAATAGTAGCACAGGGCTGCTACAAAGGCAGAAATATGAAATGGAGTACAGGTATTTCAAGTGGGAAGGGCTACAATACAGAGGAAGTGAAATAAACAACATTATTAAGAATGTTCATAAAAGCTATAGAGAATCATATTGCTTTATGTTTATCTGCATGTATATAAATATAATGAAATGATTTAAAGGAAGAATAAATTTTTAAATGCTAGGTAGTAAATATAAAACTTAATGACCATTTTAAAAATTAAAGTGGCATGTTTTCATTTCTTTATTTCTGCTCACAGTGTTTTTTACTTTGTAATAAAGTCATGAAATTTAAGGCTAATATTTTACTAAAGATAGATATTTGTCTTGCTTGGTGTTTTGTTGTTATTATCTGTGTGTGTGTGTGTGTGTGTGTGTATGTGTCTCGTATGTTTTTCAACTTGACCCATGCTACAATTATTCGAGAAGAGGAACTATAATTGAGAAAATGCCTCCACCAGATTATCTGTAAGCATACCTTTAGGGCATTTTCTTGATTAAAAATTGTTGAGGCCAACTGTGGGTAGCATCATCCATTGCAAGGTCATATAGAGTGTATAAGAAAACAAATTGAGCAAGCCAGGGGTAGCAAAACAGTAAAAAAATATACTCCCATGACTTCTCATTCAATTTCTGTCTCTGAGGTCTACATTGAATTTCTGCCTTATTTCTATTCAGTGGATGCTGATCTAAGATGGTATTTATAAGCTAAATAAACTCTTTCCTCTCCCATGTGCTTTTGATTACAGTTTTGCCAGAAAAGTGGAAATCCTAACAAAGACCAGTGGTGGAAAACAGGGGTCTGAATTTTGGATAGAGTTGTTTGATTCATGCCTAAAACTCAATGATTTCAGTCCTAAACTATCCCACAATCATCTTTCGTAAAAATGGCATAAGTCACCTTATCACCACAAAGTCTGAAACCTTTCTCTAATGTGCTGAAAGACACTCAGTAGAGAAACATCTGACTATGTGTCAATCAACAAAATTTACCTTTATTTTTTAAATTTTAGAATAAATACAGGAAAGGAGAAGTGAAGAAAAATAGTGAGCTCTAGGTTGGTGTGAAACATTTTTTTTTTCCTGACTCACAAAGAATGGAATGAGAAGCCCCTCTTAGACACGTGGCTTATTAAGCTCTAGATTTTTTCAGCAATGATTTGAAAGTCATTTTAGAACTCAGGTTAAATGTGAATCAATTTTCAAGAAGCATAGGTATTAATATAAAGAACAACAAAAATAAATGACATAAAATGATAGTACCTTTACATAGAGCTTAGATGGGGAAAATATCAATATTAATTCTCTCTCTCAGAGACATCATATGCATAAGGCAATATTAAAAGGAAGAAATTTCTGCTACTGGATTTCTGAATGTATTCATCTGATCTTATATCTGGTGAGACAAGCTAGATTCAGAAAGATGAATAGCATATTTTCTCAATAGTCATAATCTAAAAATTCTAAGCTAATGGAAATTAAAGAAATACAGTGGTCATTAGAAACTAGCACATGAAAAACTAGACAGGTATATACTAATTAAAGGTCACAAACTTTAGTTATTTTTAAAGAATAAGCTTGTCAGTCCATTTTATATCAGGTGTTAATAGTTAAGAGTAATGTATTGTACATTTTAAAAATAGTAAGGAAATTTCTTGATAACTCATAAAAATATGTGAGGAATAAATATATCTCTAAGCTTAATTTAATCACTCCATTTGGACACTTACATTGGAACTTCACATTAGATCCTGTGGGCATTTATAAACACGACAGTTACAAATAATAGGAGTAAAAGCATGTTTAAAATACTAATGTGTTAATTTTCCTGCATAATCTGAGATTTTAAACTATACTTACATTATTTTGCTAATATGATAAAAATCAGTCAAATAATTATCAAGACTTAGCTGTGGTATTCACAAGTTTTTATTTTATTTATTTATTTTTATTCTTTACCGGATTTCACTTGACATACTTTGTTAAGAATATAAACCCTGTGTTTTGTTACATGGCATGCTATTAATCTCAGCACTATATGGAAACTAGGAAGAAAAGATTGTGAGTTTGAAGTTTGGTAGAGCTGCCAATAAAGATCCTGATACAAATCATGCAAACAAATAAACAAACAAGAAACTTAAGAGTGATAAGTAAGATGGATCCATGAGTAAGATGGATCCACTCTAATCAGACGTTTGTGGTGTTTGCAAGTTTTTCTTATTTGATCCCATAGTTCACCTAACACAATGAAGAGGTTTTGTGGCTAACCACCTTTCTTAAGCAGAAACAGTTTTGTAAACTGTTATTTTTCATATTTCTGAGAAACTTTGCTAATGAAGTTATCTGTATCTTGCTTCTCCTGGTATTAAAAGCTACATTCCCAATCTCTACCAAGGTCAGAGCAGTGTGTGGCTACTCATTTGCAAGTCTTCCATGAAAGCATGCTGACCTGTGCTTTTTAGAAATGTTTCATTTTTATTGGTATTGTTAAATCTGTTAAAGTAAGCCATCCATGTCTTTTCCCTATTATCATCAAAGAATATGTGCAAAATGGAATAACAGTTTTTTCTGTCTATTGCAAACGTGATAAACGTGATTTCTATATCAGATCTTTGTAGGGACTCATCAAAGTGTCATTTTAGCTAAGACTATTTAACTCAAAAAATTTTTATTATTTTATTTATATGTTCATTTTTTAATATTTTTAATGTTTACATATTTTATCTTTGTAAGACTTCTCAGGTAGGACCTCAGATGGTTTTATTTAAAATTATTCTCATTCTCAATTGTTTCACTTAGGGTTATAAACACTATTTCAAATCATTTTTAGCTTTGTACCAAACTTTAGAAGAGTTCATGACTATTTCAAATAGCCTCTATTATTTTAATCTTATTGCCACCAAAGTATTTTAATTTTATTGATATTTTTAGGGGGGCAAAAAATACATTCTAATTTTTTTTATTAAAAGTGTGTACATACACACACACACACACACATAACTATGTTTTTACCTCTTCCACTCTTCCCATATACTCCTCAGTTCCCTACATATCAAACTTCATGGTCTTTCTCTAATTCCCAAAACAAAAACAAAAGCAAAAATAAAAACAAACTAATCAAAACCCACAAACCAAAACAATAAGATAAAATGTCCTAAACCAAAAGAAACTAAACTAATAAAAAGCAAGGAGTTTCTTTGTGTTGACCAGCTGCTCCTGGGAGTGAGCCTTCCTCAAAGTGTTTCTAGTATATCTAGTGTGAGTAAACTAGAAAAACTGAGTTTTGTTTGAGATTGGGTATCAGTTGCAAGTAGGTTTTGGTTTAGGGTATGTAATACCACGTCTTCTCTCCATGTTGTAACCCAGTCTGGCTTGAGCTGCACCAGGCCTTATGCTTGTTGTCCCAGTTTCTATGTGTTTACTTGTGCATCAGTTCTGTAGTATCTGTCTCAGAGACAAGTTAAGAAGCTTACTAGGTGGTTGTCAGTTCATACGAGCAACTCTGAAAATCAATTCAGTATCATCCTAGAGCCATGAATGCGAAAAGCTAACATGTCCATTTGCTTCACAAAGTAATTCAGATTATCCATATTCTCAAACTGTCTAGCTCTTCTGGCACTTACTAAAGGGAGTTTCAGTTTCTCTACTTAGTTTTTTGGGCTTTGCATATGTATTTTAGAATCTCTTACCTTCATGTTTTCTATGCTTTGGTGGTGAATTTTCTCATTATATTTCCTTTGGTGGTATTCAAGTCTTTTCTTTATGAGTACCTCACTGAAGCTACCGAAACTCTACTCAACCCTGTGGGTTTGCCAGACTTCCTCTCATCCTTTGATTGTGACTCTCCCCAATATGTTGACTTTGAAATTGATTTCTCTGAAGTTATGTAGATTTTTACTCTTGCTTTGGTGATGCTGAAAACGAACATTTTAAGTGGGTTCATTAGACATTTTCTTTTTGTAATGTACTTGTATTACACCAATCTGAATAGGTTAAATGCATTTATAGATAATTATAGTTAATTTCAATGTATTATATAGAACTTCACATATTTATGGGTTTGTTTGTTTACTTTGTTTTTGAGGCAGGATGTTGAGGTGAGCCTAGATTTTTGATAAACTTTCAGTCTTCCAAACTGTGGGATAATCTACATTAAAAACGTGCCAAAATATTTATGATTCCCATAAATCTTTTTATCTGCCTTATTGTAAGTGAAAATGACACTTGTTTTCTTTTCTTAACCCATGGTTTTACTAGATCATCATAAAATTTTAATGATTTTTATAGAATTTATAAGAAAATTTAGTATTTTTCCTGAGAATATGTATATGTAAACACATAAATTATTTTTAATTATACATGTGTTTTATATACCTATATACATGTATATCTGTATGTGTCTGAGTGTATGTTTTTCTGTGAGGGTGTATATATATAGTTATAGGCAATTGTGGAGGTGAGAGGTTGGTGTTGGATAACATAAACCTGACTTTACTGTGGGCAATTAGTCACATGACTTGGGTACTGTGCCTTCATCCATTGCCCATCACATCTCTCTTTTTGTGTAGAATCTTTAAAAAAAATATGTACAGTATTTCTGAGACATTTTTCTCTCCTCTTTCTAAATTCTGCCTCCTCTGTGATCTGCCTTTGTTGAGTTCATTCTCTGTTATCTGAGTGCACATGCTTTGGCTTCACATAGAGTATTTTATATTCTCACACTATAAGCTTGCATGACATTTTGTTTAATTATATATTTGGGGTATAATTTTGATTGTAGCTTTAGAATATTGTTACATTAGTAACAATAACATTGAAAGCACAAAATCCTTCAAGAGGCAAGAGTATAACAATTAAATTTTCTTTTCACTCAAATTTTAAATTCCTCCAGTTATAGATTATTGCTGGAGGCAGGAAAATATAACTTCTTCCACATATGCAATTCAAATATCAGTTCAGACTTGTGCATGGTTCTCAGGAGCATTTATAAAACATCTGTACATCTTCAAGTCGAAACTCTACCGGTATATCTCTGTGAGATATGAGAGCTCCAAGATGTAGACTTGACCCTTCAGTTCAATAAAACTTCTGTGTGAACTTTATCCAGAATGTTTGTTTGGAATACAACTGCAGCATGTTCATGTGGTAGATTTTGTACTCACATTAAAAAGTTATATAATAAGTGTGAAGGAAGATCATTGAGTGCTGTTTCCTTTTTCATGAGTTACATCTCTCCTGTTTCTACTATTTTCGTTATTATTCAGTTCTTTATCTTATTAAAAATCTAAGCTATAATGACTCTACTTACTTTGCTGGTGAGACTTGGGTTTCTGTTTATCTGATTTTCCTCACAGATTCCCACTATTTGTAAAATGTTTATAATCACCTATAAATAACTAAATTAGTACAATAATGATGATTAGCAAAGTAAACAATATTAAGTCAAGTTTAGATCATCATTCTTATTGAGCTCTGCTTTCTCTGTAGTTTGTAGATAGTAGAAGGTCAGAAATGATCCAGCATGTGGTACTCGCAAACAGAAAGTCAAAACATTTCATTCTAACAACTCACTGTGTCACAAAAGTAATGTTGATAATAGAGTAGAAAAAATTGAACTTCTAGCTTTCACGTTAAAAGATTTAAATATATTTCAAGGTATGTGAGTGATTCAGAGACTCGAAATACCACCAGATATATTTGTGAAGGTTATTTGTACTTGGCAGCATGCAAAAATAAAATATTGCAACAAAATTAAGTTTTGAATTCAAATAAACATGTAACGTCTTATCAAAGTAATTTTATGTAGAAATTAAAACATTTACATCAAGCCTGTTCACCTTACATATATGGATACATAAGTCAAAATATGATTGAGTACACAACAAATACAAACTACGATAAGATATCCATGTTTTATCAAAAATAAAGTAATTTAGTTTATCATTAAAATGTTTCTAAAGAGCCTGAATGCCAATAAGTGTTTCAAGCATAAAATACTTTCTTTATACATTTATTCTTTAAGTAGACCTTGTCTATTGTTATAAAGACAGTAGACTGTATTGTATCTCACTTTTGTTTTCTATTTGGTATACTCAAACTGTACTTTAATGGTGTATATTATTAATACTGACAGGAATGTAAACATGTGTAAATCTGATGGACATATGAAAAAACAAATAGGGAGGGTCTGATTGTCATTATTTCATACTTTTTATGCTGGGTAATATATTCTTATAAGATATTTGGTCGATGCTTTGTAATAAAGTTTAATATCTAGATATTAGAATATCAACACACAATCTTATTGATATGTTAAATCAAGATATATGAACTGATGTAATTGCATAAATATATGACATAAGAAAATAAAAACAATAATAATTTTTATACCACTATTATTACTACTATTACCACTATTATTATTATTATTAATTATTTTCCAGATTATTGCTATATAATCCTGGCCTACAAGACAAAATCCTCCTGTTTCTTCCTCTGACTCCAATGATTACAGGAACATAGTACTATGTAAGGATTATTTAATGATAACTTTTGTCAGTGCATTCTCTTGCTTGAGGAAAGGCATATGTGTTGTGATTTATGGAAGGTATTTACCAGTGGGAACATAGTTTCATTTATTTCCCTTGACAAACCTCAGGTTTTGATAGGCTAACTGACATCACACTGATCAATCTCTGTTCTGCTGCAAAAGAATTTCATTGAATGATGAAGAATCACAGCTTCACTCAACTACCGGAGCCACAGACTCTGTAATACATCATATCCTTTATGTTATCCTAGTGTTTATTTTTCTATGTACAATTTCCTTCACACTTGAGGTCACTTAATCTAACCAATCCCCTTCACCCTGTACTATGACTGTTTGTTGAAAGCCAGTACTCAGAAGTGTTATGCCAGTGCCTTACAAATACACTTTACATTTACTATTGTTTTCTTGCCAATAATAACTGCAAAATTACCTCTTTATCTTGGAAACATTTACTTTCACCTCTAACTTTTGTAGAGCTCCAAGTTTTTCTACATTAATTGTATCTGCTTACCTTGTTTAATTGAGCTTTGTGGTGTTATAAACCCTTGTTTCTTTATTGTGAACAAACTTAGTTAATCACGAAAAACCCATTCAATATCCTTTCATTATGAGACGATTTTTGTTGTTACCAGTAATGGGTAAAGCATTTGCACCATGAAATTTACTATTGGAAATGTGCTCAGGAGTACATTTCAGCAAAACTAGGCAAATGGGCAGCCTTGTGTGGCAACTAGCACCTATCTTCTCAAACACTTTGTTATTTCTAACTGAAACACTGATCATTAGGAATTAACTCCTCACAATCCCTTTCTTCTAGCTCCTATTAATAACCACCAACTTATTGTGTGTCTTACTGTTCTTTGAACCTTATAGAAAGTGCATAAAAAGGTATTTTTACGATAAGAATATTAGACAGAGGAAATGTTTTTAAAGCTCACTTCTATCATAACATGTCACTTCTGGACATATTATATAATGTGTGGCATTAGTCTAACCAATGGTAATTATCTACCTGTACATTCAGTTTGTTTCTGTTATTGTCTACATAATGCTTCTTTAAATGATAATTTTAACCAAGTTCCTAGATATAGTGCACATGCCTACAAGTTGGAAAGTTAAGTGGGATGATAATTCTGAACTTAGTATTTTGCTATTTCAGGATATGTCATGTATTTGCTATTTTCCATATAACCGACAATGCTTCACATTAGTATCAGCTCAGTTTATTTACTCACTTATTCTACTCAATCAATTTTGTTTTATTAATTTTTACCAATACTATTAAAGATGGATTAAAATATTTTTAATATATGTCTTACATTTCTTACAAATCATAAGGCCAATTATGTGACTATCTTACTCTAAATTTTCTAGTTTCTATTATAACATTCTTAAATTACTTTTTCAAACATTGTGTTTTTTCTTCTTTTTAGAGTCAAATTGGCTTTCTTGCCCCACCATTATTTGACTAGAGGGTGGGAGGTTATTAAATTCCCGGCTAATGGAAGGTTAGATATACTTCCAGCAAACTTTAAAGGTGTTTGCCATGCCGGGCACTGGTGGCGCATGCCTTTAATCCTAGCACTTGGGAGGCAGAGGTAGGTAGATTTCTGAGTTTGAGGCCAGCCTGGTCTACAGAGTGAGTTCCAGGAAAGCCAGGGCTACACAGAGAAACCCTGTCTCGAAAAAAAAAAAAAAGGTGTTTGCCTTTTTGGCTTGGTTGTTATTAGCACAATATGTACTGCTAGCAGGCAGGGCACTCATAGAACACCTACTGTACAAACTCTTGTACTATCCTAAGTTCAGCACTTCTGGTGCTGAATGCAATCCAACCTAAATTTTTCAAGCTGAAATCAACCTATAGCAGTGTAAAAATAAATTACAAGCCTCTGAACTTGAAACTATTTTAGTATTGGGAATACATTAGAAAGAATTAATAACACAATGTTTACTGCAATAGTTCTGCAATGTAGTAGCTGTAGAAGATCATAATTTATGTTATAGAGCCCTTTTTAAAATGTAGTTATCAATATTTTTAAAAATATTAGTAAATATTACAAAAGTTAATCTATAGGAAATTATTATATCTGCTTCTTTATATAGCTCTAACAAGATCAGTGAATTCATTGCTTACTTTAATTTTTCTATTGTGATAAAGAGAAACAATTCATTACTTATATATAACATCTATGGGGTCTCCATCTATGTAGTTCCTATTTCAAAGATATATTAAATTCAAGAGAATGGTTTAAAGAAAATAAGGTTCTTTAACTCTCCTTGCACATCAACTTTTTCATCTATTAGTTAATTTTTAGCCACTTTTAAAATAGTTGTTGTGGGAAATAAGTTTTGACTTGATATTTTTCTTAATAAATAATACAGGAAGAAGGCATATATGTTGAATATCTGTAGTTCCAGCACTCAGAATGCCAGTGGATAAGAATCACTTGAGCTAAGAAGTTCAAAACCATCACAAATAAAACCAAAATCACAAAGTAAAAAAAAAAGATGTAGTGAAAGAATGTGTAATTCCTAAAATTAGAAAAAAAAATCAACACCCTTTCATGATAAAAGTCTTGGGAAGAGCAGGGATTGAAGGCCCTTACAAAAGCATAGTAAAAGAACTATACAGCAAACTAAATGCTATATCACACTAAATGGAGAGAAATTTGAAGCAATCCTACTAAAATCAGGGACTAGACAAGGCTGTCCACTCTCTACCTATCTATTCAATATGGTACTTGAAATCCAAGCCAGAGCAATTAGACAACAAAAGAACATCAAAGGGATACAAATTGGAAAGGAAGAAGTCAAAATATCACTATTTGCAGATGATATGATTGTATATTTAAGTGACCACAAAAGTTCCACCAGAGAGCTCCTAAACCTGGTAAACAACTTCACCAACATGGCTGGATACAAAATTAACTCAAACAAATCAGGAGCCTTCCTATACTCAAAGGATAAACAGGCTGAGAAAGAAATTAGGCAAATGAAACCCTTCACAATAGTCACAAATTATATAAAATACCTGGTGTGACTCTAAAACAATTGAAAGATCTGTATGACAAAAACTTGACATCTCTGAAGAAAGTAACCGAAGAGATCCCCAATGCTCATGAGTTTGTAGAATTAATATAGTAAAACTGGCCCTCTTGCCAAAAGCAATCTATAGACTCAATGCAATTCCCATCAAAATTCCAACCAAATTCTTTACAGAAATAGAAAGAGCAATTATAAATGTCATCTCAAAAAAAAAAAAAAAAAAGATAGAAAAAGCAATTCTCAGCAATAAAACAACTTAGGAAGGAATCACCATTCCTGACACCAAGCTGTATTACAGAGCAATAGTGTTAAAAACTATGTGGTATTGGTACGGAGACAGGCAGGAAGATCAATGAAATAGAATTGAAGACTCAGAAATAGACCCAAACATCTATGGTCATTTGATCTTTGACAAAGGAGTTAAGACCAGCAGGTGGAAAAAAAGTCAGCATTTTCAAAAAATGGTGCTGGCTCAACTAGAGGCCAGCATGCAGAAGAATGCAAATCAAACCATTCTTATCTTTTTGTACAAAGCTCAAGTCCAAGTGGATCAAGGACCTCCACAAAAACCAGAAATATTGAAACTAGTAGAAAAGAAAGTGGGGAACAACCTCGAACACATGGGTACAGGGGAAATTTTCCTGAATAGAACATTAACAGCTTATGCTCTATTATCAACAATCAACAAATTGGACCTCATAAAATTGCAAAACTTCTGTAAGGCAAAGGATACTATCAATAGGACAAAATAGGAACCAACAGATTGGGGAAAGATCTTTACCAATCCTACATCTGATAGAGGGCTAATATCCAATATATAAAGACCTCAAGAAGTTAGACTCCAGAGAACAAAACAACCCTATTAGAGAATGGGGTACAATTCTAAACAAAGAATTTCTAATAGAGGAATGTTGACTGGCCAAAAAGCACCTAAAGAAATGTTCAATATCCTTAATCTTCAGGGAAATGCAAATCGAACAACCTTGAGATTCCACCTCATACTAGTCAGAATGGCTAAGATCAAAAACTCAGGTGACAGCAGACACTGGCAAGGATGTGAAGAAAGAGGAACACTCCTCAATTGCTGGTTTGATTGAAAGCTGGTACAACCACTCTGGAAATCAGTCTGGCTGTTCCTTGGAAAACTGGACATAGTATTACCTAAGGATCCAGCTATACCACTCCTAGGCATATGTCCAAAAAATTCTCCAACATTGAAGAAGGACACATGCTCCACTATGTACATAGCAGTCCTATTTATAATAATCAGAAGCTTGAAAGGACCCAGATGTCCTTCACCAGAGAAATGAATATAGAAAATGTGGTTCATTTACACAATGGAGTACTACTCAGCTAGTATAAACAGTGACTTCATGAAATTCTTAGACAAATGGATGGAACTAGAAAATATCATTCTGAATGAGGTAACCCAGTCAAAAAAGAACATACATGGTATGCACTTACTGATAAGTGGATATTAGCCCAAAAGCTCAGAATACCTTGGATAGAATTCATAGACCACATGAAGCTCAAGAAGAAGGAAGACCAAACTGTAGGTACTTTGGTCCTTCTTAGAAAGGGGAACAAAATACTCACAGGTACAAATACAGAGGCAAAGTATGGATCAGAAACTAAAGAAAAGGCCATCCAGAAACTGCTCCACCTAAGGATCCATTCCATATATAGTCACCAAATGCAGACACTATTGTGGATTCCAAGAAGTGCATGCTGACAGGAGTCTGATATAGATCTCTCCTGAGAGGCTCTGCCAGCGTCTGAAAAGTACAGAAGCAGATGCTCTCAGGCAACCATTGGACTGAGCAAGGGATCTCCAATGTATTAGAGAGTCCTGAAGGAGCTGAAGGAGTTTGCAACCACATAAGAAGAGCAACAATATCAACCAACCAGACCCCCCAGAGCTCCCAGGGACTACACAACCAACCAAGGAGTACAGATGGAGGGACCCATTGCTCCAGCCACATAGGTATTAGAGGATTGCCTTATAGGACATCAATGGGAGAAGAGGCCCTTGGTCTTTGAAGACTTGATGCCCCAGTGTAGGGGAATGCGAGAGCAAGGAGGCAGGTGTGGGAGGGTGGGTTGGGGGGCACTGTTATAGAAACAGGCAAGGGGGGATGGAAGGGTGTTTTCTCGGGGAGGGGGGCCAGGAAAGGTGATAATATTTGAAATATAAATAAAGAAAATATCCAATTTTTTTAAAAAGGAAAAAAATTAAGCAATTATTCATGTATGCAAAAGTCATGATACCAAAAATTTGCATATGCCTTAAAATATAACCCAATGTAAGAGTAATTGTGCTTGAATTCATACATCTACAGAAGACTATACACCAAGGTGTCTTAAGAGCAAGAGAGCATGGAAAATAGGAGAGAAATTTTTACTCTCAAAAGATTACCTTTCTATTTGCTTATAATGCCCAACTAGGTTGAAGGCTCAGGTTTGAAATGAAGCTATGAGTGCACACAATGAAGGTAAATAGAGCATGTGGCTGTAGCAAACTCTCCCAGTTACAGAGGAGAGGAGGCTAGAATGCTATGGTTTTGGTGTTAAACTGTGGTGACCATTCACCTAAGATACCCTGCCTCATTTCTGTCTGTGAAAATTATTTACCAAAAGATCCCACTTGTGTTTGGAGCCAAAGCTAGTCACACAATTTAGATTTAAGCTTGAATAATTTGGGGCTGTGAGAAAAGGAGATGATGATAATGTGATAATAAAAAGAAGAGTGACCAGAAGGGAGTAGCTAATGACAGGCATACTTCCCTAACAGTTCTAGCAGTACAATTAAGAGGTTCAATCTCTTTGAGCATTTTTTATCATCTTTGTCCCAGAGTGAGACTTTATGTATATAACTATATGTAAGTACATACATATAAGTACATATAAGTAAGTATGTAAGTACTTACATATATATATAAGTTAGCTTATAATGTGTTATGCAAACTTTCTACTTTTCATATATCATAAATATGTGTGATGTATGTCTTATTAAAAGATACAACATCATGACAAATATTCTTTTAGAGTACTATATTATTTATGAGGGTAAATCAAAATGCCACTTTGATTTAAATTCAGTCACTTCGATACTATGATTAAATATTTGCCCTAGATTATTAAAATATCAAATAGAATTTTAAGTACATACTGAATTCCCTAACCAGAACAACTATTGTGGAAATAAATTTTTCAATTTTACCTTTAAGTGCCCAAAGTCTCCCCTTGCTGGATGCCATAAAACACTGAGTTTTATCTGTGATGAAAGCAAGTGGGAGAGAAAAAATTCAAAAAGATATATCTTTTGATATACAGAATACAACAAAAAAATGAGTAATGGTTTACAAATTTTGAAAGCATGGTTTAAATTTACTTTTTAAAATGATGTAAAATGATCTTATATTTTAAACCAAAATGCAATAGAATATTATTTACCACATAGGATTGATTTTTCACAAAGTTGTCAAGTGTGTTAACACATGCAGCTCATAGATAACATGCAAAGTCGTAAGTGAAAACCTGATTCTTATTTGACACTACTAGGCAGTCTTAACAGATCTATGTATGCTAGTTGCCACTGTTATTCACAGAGAAAATTAAAACTCTTGGGAATCTGTGAAGAAGTGAGAAGAGATGAGCAAGAAGCAAGCAAAATTTGATTAGAATATTTTTCCAGAAAAATCTACTGTGAGTATGGAAACATTGAGAAAGCATTAGAATATTAATGTTTCATCACAAAAGAAGAGAACCAAGATATTATATATGGACAAGAGAAGTAGTACTGGAATGAAAAGGTCGAACAATAGAAGAAAGTAAAACAAGTGTGAAATATAAGTAAAACCTATGGGGCAAGAGCTAGCTCACCATAGACAGTAAGGACAAAGGGATCCTGGTGCAAACTACAGATGCTCACACATATCACCAGGAGAAAGAACGCTAGGAAAAAGAAAATGTTGGATTTAAAACATCAGAACCAAGATTTAAGAAACAATAAATATCAGGGCTTGCAGCTCAGTATGAGAAAGAGGCAGACCTCAAGCAAACCAACATGAGTCTCAGAGAGGCAAAGATATTTTCTGATCATGTATTTTCACTTCAAATGTAACTGTTTAATCAGATTATATTGTTAAGAATGGATTCCACAATGGCTTCTCCAGCAAAGAGATGGCAGACATCTCCAAGAACAAGAAATTAAACCCAAAGTATACCAAACCAACTAGACTGTAGTTTTGGTTACTGAAGTAGGATGAAAAGCAAGTGAGCTAATAAATGTGAGAATAAAGAGACTATAGTATAATGGACAATCACCAAGTAATTGCAAGTCCTGTGAACCAATAGCAGACAGTCAAGGTTGGCAAATTGGGCTCAGAGATGAAAAGATGTAATCTTCAAACCAAAGTTAATTGAGAAAGACATGAACAAGCCATGCTTGGGCCAAGAACTGGGCAAGAAGTTTTGAAACCACATCAATATTGGTTCAGTCCATGCCACAATTTACATAAACAAAATAAAAATCCTAGAATGTCTTTTTCTCTCCTCCAATCTCTTCCCACTCTTAGGCGTTTCTTCCAACTTTCTTTAACTTCTCTTAATAAAGCTTGCTGTGTACAGCTAACACACAGGTTTGCATCTTTAATCTTCACTAGTATGAACCAACAAATTTGATAGCCACTGCTTCAGGTTGACATTTGGTGGCTGATTAGTCAGTTTCTCCCA
This sequence comes from Rhynchomys soricoides, assembly GCA_019843965.1. Taxonomy (NCBI): domain Eukaryota; kingdom Metazoa; phylum Chordata; class Mammalia; order Rodentia; family Muridae; genus Rhynchomys; species Rhynchomys soricoides. The sequence goes on along the minus strand of JADRCH010000040.1, from coordinate 12,726,097 downwards.
CCTTTATCCCTAGATCAAGCTCAATTTGGGTGAGAAGAGTCTGGTGGTTTGCAAAAATACATTACCAACAGTGAAGAAAAAATAATAACAATAAAGAAGTATTTAGTATGGGAAGGTGAGAGAAAAAAAATGGTAGAAAGCTACAAACCACCTCCCCAAAGTTAGTCATGTAAAATAGACATCGTGTTTTGTTGTAGTAAGAGAAGGAATTGTTCTTGAGCAAGGTATCTGGAAATCGAAAAAAAAAAAAAAAGTTCTTAGTTTTTCGAAGAAACGTAAAATCACGGCCTAATTTTATGTTTTATATACCTGTTAAAAACATAGAAAGTCGGAATCCATTTATCAAAAAAGCTACAGCCAATGATAAACTGTAATAAAGTATAAGGGTTGTGGAAGTAGCATTGGACGGTATACAGTTGGTCCTTTACCCTATACCTTATTTAGGACATATGGAACAAAGCCATGAATGGAAGACTACCATACATTATACAAAAGCCATAAATGAAAATGACATTCATCAAATAATTTCAAAAGCGATGACAAATTAAGTAAAGCTGGGTCAAAGACACTATAAATATTCTGAGCTATAGAAGTCATTATTATATTGAACCCATCAGAATGGGATTTGAGTGCACAGCAGGACTGAATCTAAGTAGGAAAGAGCAATGTAGCACCCAAGATAAATGGGAAATCAAAGTATAGAGAGTATGCTCAAACAGCAATCTAATTTAAACTTTACTTTTCCATCTAATTAATTAGGGATATTCTGCAAGAGGGTCATAAAAATGAGCAGCTAAGATAATGTTCAGGGTTATACACAAATAAGGAGATGGAAGTGATTATCAGAAGTCAACAAAGAGAAATGGCAAAAGGGAGGGAAAGGTGGACAGTGGAGGAAGACAATCAAACAGTGAGAGAAATAAATATAGAGAAGGGCTATAGATATGAAAATTAAAGGGGACCTTGTATCGACTGAAGTCTGCTCAAATGACATGGGTTCATAACTATTGTAGAGTCATTGGGATAAAAATAACGAGAATGAGTAAAACAGAGTGTGTGACTATGAAGGAAGACAGTGATTCAAATTGGCCCTCAGGCTTCCCTTAATGAGCTATGCTGGGTAATCAACACAATTGTGCTAGCAGTTATTCATCCCTTACTGTGTTCCAGGAACTAAAGGAAGCAACAGACAGGACAAATAAAGCTTAAATTCTCAAGAAACTCATAATTTTATGGGTAGCTAATGCAGCAAAGTAGACTAATATATATATCATTTAATATGTACATTTTTATTCTAGCTTTAGGGAGCATGGCTCACTGGGGACATGAAGGACATTATCAGTTCAATCCAATTAAGTACTCTTTTTCCTACAAAAGTAAGTGATGAATAAAATATATCTTATCTGCTGCCAAAATATATTTTGGGCGAGGCTATTAACTGTAGATCTGTTCAGAAGGCCTGTATTTGTTTTTATTTTGAATGCATCTTTATAATAAAACTATTAAACGTATGATACTAGAGAATTATTAGATTATATGTATATACACACATATTTAAATATGTTTATATGTGTGTATATATGTATATGTGTATATATATAATTGATTTTGACTTTTTCTGTACCTCTATATTGTTTTCTTACTTCTTTACTAAATGATACTTGTCTGTGTCTACTTTCTTTTCTTGCTTTTTAAAGATTTATTTTATTTAATTTATATATATGAGTACACTGTAGCTGTCTTTGGACACACCAGAAGAGGGCTGCAGATCTCATTACAGATGGTTGTGAGCCACCATGAGATTGCTTGAGATTGAACTCAAGACCTCTGGAAGAGCAGTCAGTAATGTTAACTGCTAAGCTGTCTCACCAGCCGAGCCTGTATCTATTTTTAAAGGTTATGATAAATCCATATTAGATACATTCTAAAAATAGGATTATATTAATATTTTCAAATATAAGATTATAAGATGTATTTTTAAAACTCTGTTTTTCTGCAGAGCAATCAGGACACAGAAAACAAGGGACAGCTGGGGGTTAGATCCTTCTAGTTTCTGTCTGCACCCCAGAGCTGAACTTGCACAACAAATCTCCAACCCCAAATTCCTCTCAGAGACAACTGGTCTTCAAGGAGTATTGATAACTAGGCTTGTAGGGAAGACAAGCCACAGTAAGAGAGAGTAAGACCATCTAACACTAGAGATGTCCAGATGGCAAAAGGCAAGGGCAAGAACAAAAGAAACAGAAACCAAGGCTAATTGGCATCATCAGAACCCAGTTGTCCCACCACTGCAAGCCCAGGATACCCCAAAACACCAGAAAAGGAAGACTCAGACTTATATTCACATCTCAAGAAGATGACAGAAGATTTTAAGAAGGAAATAAATAACTCCCTTAAAGAAATACAAGAGAATACAGGAAAACAACTAGACGCAGTTAAAGAGGAAACACAAAAATCGCTTAAAGAATTACAGGATAAAACAATAAAACAGACAAGGAAACTAACCAAACCATCCAGGAACTAAAAACAGAAATAGAAACAATAAAGAAATTACAAAGGGAGACAACCCTGGAGTTAGAAAACCTAGGAAGGAAATCAGGAGTCATAGATGCAAGCATCCCCAACAAAATACAAGAGATGTAAAAGAGAATCTAAGGTGCAGAAAATACCATAGAAAACATTGACACAACAGTCAAAGAAAACACAAAATTCAAAAAGCTCGTAACCCAAAGAATACAGGATATCCAGTATACAATAAGAAGATAGAACCTAAGGATCAAAGGTATAGAAGAGAGTGAAGATTCCCAAATTAAAGGACCAGTAAATGTCTTCAACAAAATTATGGAAGAAAACTTTCATAACCTAAAAAAAGAGATGAACATAAATATAGAAGAAGCCTAAACAACACCAAATAGACTGGAACAGAAAAGAAATTCCTCCTGTCACATTATAGTCAAAACACCAAATACACAAAATTAGGAAAAAATATTAAAAACAGTAAGGAAAAAACAGCAAGTAACATATAAAGGCAGACTTGTCAGAATTACTCCAGATTTCTCACCAGAGACAATGGAAGCTAGATGACCCTGGGCAGATCTCATACAGACCCTGAGAGAACACAACTGCTAGCCCAGGCTGCTATACCCAGGAAAACTCTCCATAATCATAGTTGGTGAAACCAAAATATTCTATGACAAATCCAAACTTGCACAGTATGTTTCCACAAACTCAGCCCTAAAAAGAATAATAGATGGAAAACGCCAACTCAGAAAGGGAAACTACACCCATGAAAAATTAAGAAAGTAATCTTTCAACAACCTCAAAAGAAGATAGTCACACAAACATAAAAACAACATCAAAAATAACAGGAAACAACAATCACTATTCTCTAATATTTCTTAAGATCAATGGACTCAATACCCCAATAAAAAGATCTAGACAGACAGACTGGATCCATAAACAGGACCCAGCATTTTGCTGCATCCAGGAAATGCACCTCAGGGTTAAAGACAAACACTACCTCAGAGTGAAGGGCTGGAAAACAATTTTCCAGGCAAACGGCCCCAAGAAAAGGGCTGGAGTAGCCATTCTAATATCGAATAAAATAGACTTTAAACCAAAAGTCATGAAAAAAGATAAGGAAGGACACTTCATACGCATCAAAGGAAAAATCTACCAAGAAGAACTCTCAATTCTGAATATCTATGCCCCGAATGCAAGGGCTCCCACATTCAAAAAAGAAACTTTACTAAAGCTCAAAGCACACATTGCACCTCACACGATAATAATGGGAGACTTCAACACCGCACTGTCATCAATGGACAGCTCTTGGAAACACAGACTAAACAGAGACACAGTGAAACTAACATATGTTATAAACCAAATGGATTTAATAGATATCTATAGAACATTTCATTGTAAATCAAAAGTATATACCTTCTTCTCAGCACCTCATGGTACTTTCTCCAAAACTGATCATGTAATTGGTCACAAAACAAACCTCAACAGATATAAGAAAACTGAAATAATCCCATGCCCCTTATGGGATCACTATGGAATAAGGCTGGTCTTCAATGGCAACAACAACAACAGAAAGCCCACGTACACATGGAAGCTGAACAACTTTCTACTCAATGATACCTTGGTCAAGAACGAAATAAAGAACAAAATTAAAGACTTCCTAGAATTTAATGAAATTGAAAGTACAACATTATCAAACCTATGAGACACAATGAAAGCATTGTTAAGAGGAAAACTCATAGCTCTGAGTGCCTCCAAAAAGAAACTGGAGAAAGCATATATTAGCAGCTTAACAGTACACCGAAAGCTCTAGAACAAAAAGAAGCTAATACTCCCGAGAGGGGTAGAAGGCAGGAAATAATCAAATTAAGGGCTGAAATCAACCAAGTAGAAACTAAAAGAACTACACAAAGAATCAACAAAACCAGGAGCTGGTCCTTTGAGAAATTCAACAAGATAGATAAACCCTTAGCCAGACTAACCTGAAGGCACAGAGACAGTATCCAAATTAACAAAATCAGAAATGAAAAGGGAGATATAACAACAGATTCTGAGGAAATTTTAAAAAATCAGACCCAACTACAAAAGCCTATATGCAACAAAATTGGAAAATCTGGATGAAATGGCCAAGTTTCTAGACAAACACCAAATACCAAAGTTAAATCAGGATCATATAAACCATCTAAACAGTCCCATAACCCCTAAAGAAATAGAAGCAGTCATTAAAAGTCTCCCAACCAAAAAAAGCCCAGGTCCAGATTGGTTCAGTGCAGACTTCTATCGAATTTCAAAGAAGATCTAATCTCAATTCTCTTTAATCTATTCCACAAAATAGAAACAGAAAGAACACTACCAAATTCATTCTATGAGGCCACACTTACACTGACATGAAAACCTCACAAAGACCCAACAAACAATAAAAGACAACTTCAGATCAACTTCTCTTATGAATATCGAAGCAAAAATACTCAATAAAATTCTCACAAACCGAATCCAAGAACACATCAAAATGATCAATCACTAAGATCAAGTAGGCCTCATCCTAGGGATGAGGGGATGGTTCAATACCTGGAAATCTATCAATGTAATCCACTACATAAACAAACCCAAAGGGAAAAAAAAAACATGGTCATTTCCTTAGATACTGAAAAAGCATTTGACAAAATTCAACATCCCTTCATGATAAAAGTCTTGGAATGATCAGGAATTCAAGGAGTATACCTAAACATAGTAAAAGCAATATACAGCATACCAGTGGCCAACATCAAACTAAATGGAGAGAAAGGGGAACAATCTGGAACACACTGGCACAGGGGAAAAGTTCCTGAACAGAACACCAATGGCTTCTGCTCTAAGATCAAGAATCAACAAATGGTACCTCATAAAATTATAAAGCTTCTGTAAGACAAAGGACATTGTAAATAGGACAAAATGGCAACCTACAGATTGGGAAAAGATCTTTACCGATCCTATATCCAATAGAGGGCTAATATCCAATGTATACAAAGAATTCAAGAAGCTAGACTCCAGAGATGCAAATAACCCTATCAAAAAATGGGGAAGAGAGCTAAACAGAGAATTCTCAACTGAGGAAACTTGAATGGCCGAGAAGCAACTAAAGAAATGTTCAACATCTTTAGTCATCAGGGAAATGCAAATCAAAACAACCCTGAGATTTCACCTCACACCAGTCAGAATGGCTAAGATCAAAAACTCAGGTGACAGTAGATGTTGGCGAGGATGTGGAGAAAGAGAAGCACTCCTCCATTGCTGGTGCAAATGCATCCTGATACAACCACTCTGGAAATCAGTTTGGCAGACCCTCAGAAAAATGAACATAGTATTACCTGAGGACCCAGCTATTCCACTCCTGGGCATATACTCAGAAGATGCTCCAACATGTAATAAAGACACATGTTCCACTATGTTCATAGCAACCATATTTATAATAGCCAGAAACTGGAAACAACCCAGATGTCCCTCGACAGAAGAATGGATACAGAAAATGAAATACATTTACACAATGGAATAGTACTCAGCTATTAAAAACAATGACTCATGAAATTCATAATCAAATGGATAAAACTTGAAAATATCATCCTGAGCGTGGTAAAACAGTCACAAAAGAATGAACACGGTATGTATTCACTGGTAAGTGGTTTTTAGACTAAAACTTCGGAATACCCAAGAGTCTTATCACAGCAACCATAGGATTGAGTGTGATGTCCCAGATGGCAGATTTGGAGAAGGGACTGGCAGGGGGAGTGGAGAGGAAATAGGGAGGTGCCAAAGGGGAGATCTGGAAAGGGGAAAACATTTGAAATGTAAATAGTAAAGCCCAGAATCATTCATATTTAACTCAATATAGAGAAACATTTAATAAATGAAATTTTCTTTCATGGTAAGCCAACATAAAACTAACTTAAATATATATATGAAATAAATTGCTTTAAAATTATATATATAATTAATAAAATTATATATAAATAATAAAATTATTTATATATATATATATAATTTTAAAGCAAGGTATCTCAAAAATATTTATTGAGAAGAATAAAGAATATTAGAAGTACTGATATCTGTGTCATTTGTCTATAAGATATACTGAAATCAATTAAAACACATAAAAGACTTACAGTGTCATGCTAATACAAAATGTAGTTGGCATGGCTAAGGATGTATCTCAGTGGTAAAACACTTATGTAATATTCCAGTGTCCATTTCCCATCACAAATATATCAAAATTATATTTAATTTCTAAATGTTATCCAGTTCCAACTTTTCTTAGGCAGGAGGTGGGTTCTATTGAGAATAATCATCCACCAAGGTTGATGACTTTTCAGAGGAAACAACAGATGTCACTAGAATAATGAAGTTTCTTCTAAAATTGTAAAGGAAGCGTAGTCAATGATTTTGATTCCAGAGTAGAATTTGTCAGAGTAGAAGATTTATATGTGATTAAAATATAATTATTAAGCCAAAATAAATGAAATTGGAAGCTTATAATCTTCTAATCCAATTAAGATCTTGTTTTTCTTCTTTTTCTTTTTCATTTAAGAGCAAAGAGCCATCTCTCTAGAGAACATGGCATTCAGTATAGAACCATTGATGTATAGTATGCCTTTGGCAGATAAAGAAATCCCTGAATTTCTCTTTTAAAATTGTTTCTTTTATTTTTCTTAGATTATAATATAAAGCCTTTTTCTTTTCCTCCATCTAAATTATCCTACACATCTATTATTTCTCCTTATAAAAGCTGTGGCCTCTTTTTAAATTGTTTTTACATAACTATATGTATATATATCTGCATGTATATCTCTAGATGCATATATAGAGCCTATTTAGTCTCTATAATGATACTTGCATGTATGTTGTCAGGACTGACAACCAGCATTAAATAAACAGTTGGTATGATCTTCTTTATTGAAGACTGTTCCTTCAACTATCAAGAGGCTTGAGGAACCTTCTCCATGTTAGCATGTTTACTGCCTTTCCTCAAACTTTATGTACTCTTTTACCATCTTTGACAACTGTGATTAATAATAATGTTTCTTATTGGGTATTGAAAAACCAAGCACCTTACACAAAAAGGACTTGGAAACTTCTTTTAGGCAGAAGAGTGTCCCAAACAAGGAACATTTTATAGAGAAACTTGTAGTTGAGGCTGCACATTATTTATTATCAAACTATTACTCTTAAGAGATAATTTTCTGCAAAGGAAAGCAAAGACTAATATACTGCATGAACCCTGTAAAGACTTTGTAATTTACTGGTAAATTATAAGCCTATAATCAGCAAGATAATACTTGTAGTGAAAATAAAAAACAAAAAAAAAACAAACAAGCAATAAAAAAAAAAATAGGAAGTGGTGACAACTGGGACAATGAATCCAGTCTGTGAAACTGGATTTGTATAGGTTAGAATTTTGCTTGCATTCTTAGAACAGAACAAGAGAGATCTGTGGCTGGGGACCTCAGTCTGAGCCACAGGGCTCGTTAGTCAAATAGCACCAGGAGAAAGTTCGCCTCCCAGGAATGTGGAGAAGCCTGTGAGCAGGGGTAAGACCAGCACCTCTGCTCAGAAGGACCCACCCAGAACCCCCAGGATACAGGGAAAGAGGAATGATCTTCCGGTTTCCTTCTGTGGACAGGGAGCTGACCTTGTGACACAGCGATCCATACTCAAATAGTGCCAGAAGAGAGATGGTCTCTCAGGAGTGCCAACACACCTTCAAGCACAGGCAAGACCACCACTTCAGTTCAAATACCTGGATCAAGAGGGACCCTTGCAGAGCCATCAGGACACAGGAACCAAGGAACAGCTGGGTACAGGACCCTTCTGCTTTCTGTCTGAACCCCAGAGTTGTCCCTGTACCACAGTTCTCCAAAGCCAAATTTCTCTCAGAGAAGGCTGGTCTCTGAAGAATACTGACAGAAGGGCTTTCAGAGGGACAAGCCACAGTCAGAGAGAGCAAGACCAGCTAATACCAGAGATAACCAGATGGCTAAAGGCAAGGGCAAGAACATAAAGAACAGAAACCAAGGCAACTTGGCATCATCAAAACCCAGTTATACCATTACAGTGAGACTTGGATACCCCAACACTCAAAACAAGCAAGACTCAGATTTAAAATCACTCCTTATTATGATGATAGAAGATTTTAAGAAGGAAATAAATAACTCCCTTAAAGAAATACAAGAGAACACAGGTAAACAGCTAAAAGCCCTTAAAGACAAAACAGAAAAATCTCTTAAAGAATTACAGGAAAACACAATCAAACCAGCAGAATTACAGGAAAACATAATCAAACAGGTGAAGGAAATTAACAACAACATCCAGGATCTAAATATGGAAATATAAACAATAAAGAAATCACAAAGGGAGACAACTCTGGAGTTAGAAAACCTAGGAAAGAGATCATGAGTCATAGATGCAAGCATCACCAACAGAATACAAAAGATAGAATAGAGAATCCCGGGTGCAGAAGATATCATAGAAAACATTGACAAAACAAAGAAAATGTAAAATACAAAAGCTCCTAACCCAAAACGTCCAGGAAATCCAGGATACAATGAGAAGACCAAGACTAAGGATAATAGGTAAAGAAGAGAGTAAAGATTCCCAACATAAAGGGCCAGTAAATATCTTCAAAAAAATTATAGAAGAAAACTTCCCGAATCTAAAGAAAGAGATAAACATAAATATTCAAAGAGCCTACAGAACTCCAAATAGATTGGACCAGAAAAGAAATTCTGAAATTCCTTCCATCACATTACAGTCAAAACACCAAATACACAAAAAAGGAAAGAATATTAAAAGCAGTAAGGGAAAAACAGCAAGTAACTTATAAACGCAGACTTATCAGAATTACACCAGACTTCTCCCCAGAGCCTATGGAAGCTAGAAGATAGTGGGCAGATCTCATACAGATCCGGAGAGAACACAACTGCCAGCCCAGGCTGCTATACTCAGGAAAACTCTCAATTGCCATAGATGCTGAAACCAAGATATTCTATGATAAAACCAAATTTACACAATATCTTTCCACAAACCCATCCCTACAAAGGATAATAGATGGAAAACACCAACACAAGGAGGGAAACTAGAAAAAGCAAGAAAGTTATCTTTCAACAAACTCAAAAGAAGATAGCCACACAAACATAAAAATTACATTGAAAATAACAGGAAGCAACAATCACCATTCCTTAATATCTCTTAAGATCAATGGACTCAATTCCCCAATAAAAAGACATAGAATAACAGACTGGATGCATAAACAGGACCCAGCATTTTGCTGCATACATGAAACACAACTTAGAGCTAAAGATAAATACTATGTCAGAGTAAAGGGTTAGAAAACAATTTTCGAGGCAAATGATCCCAAGAAACAGGCTGGAGTAGCCTTCTAATACCAGATACAATTGAATTTTAACAAAAAGCAATCAAAAAAGATAAGGAAGGACACTTCATACTCATCAAAGGAAAAATCTACCAGGAAGAACTCTCAATTCTGAACATCTATGCTCCAAATGGAAGGGAACCCACATTCATAAAAGAAACTTTACTAAAGCTCAAAGCACTCATTGCACCTCACACTATAATAGTTGGAGACTTTAACACCCCACTCTCATAAATGGACAGATCTTATAAAGACAAACTAAACAGGGACACAGCAAAACTAACAGATGCTATGGACAAAATGGATTTAAAAGATATCTCTAAAACATTTCATCCCAAATCAAAAAATATACCTTTTTTTCTCAGTACCTCATGGTACCTTTTCCAAAATTGACCATATAATCATTCACAAAACAAACCTCAACAGATATAAGAATATAGAAATAATCCCATGCCTCCTATTAGATCACTATGGATAAAGGCTAGTCTTCAATGGCAACAACACCAGAAGAAAGCCCACATACACATGGAAGCTGAAAAAAAACACTACTCAATGATATCTTGGTCAAGGAAGAGATGAAGAAAAAATTTAACTCCCTAGAATTTATTGAAAATGAAAATACAACATACCCAAACTTATGGGACACAATGAAAGCAGTGTTAAGACAAAAACTCATAGCTCCGAATACCGCCAAAATGAAACTGGAGAGAGCATATAATACCAGCTTAACAGGACACCAAAAACTCTAGAACAAAAAGAAGCTAATACACCCAAGAGGAATAGAAGGCAGGAAATAATCAAATTAAGGGCTGAAAACAACTAAGTTGAAACTAAAAGAGCTATTCGAAGAATCAACAAAACCAGGAGCTGGTTCTTTGAGAAAATCAACAAGATAGATAAACCTTTAGCCAGACTAATCAGAGGGCACAAAGACAGTATCCAAATTAACAAAATTTGAAATGAAAATGGAAATATAATAACATATTCTTAGGAAATTCAAAAAATCATCAGATCCTACTACAAAAGCCTATACTGGACAAAATTGGAAAATCTGGATGAAACAGACATTTTCTAGACAGATACCAAACACCAAAGTTAAGTCAGGATCATATAAACCATCTAAACAGTCCCATAGCCACTAAAGGAATAGAAGCAGTCTATACAAGTTTCCCAATCAAAAAATGCTCAGGACCATTTGGGTTTAGTGCAGAACTCTATCAGACTTCAAAGAAGACCTAATACCAATACTCTACAATCTATTCCACAAAATAGAAACAGAAGGAACACCACCCAATTCATTATATTCGGCCACAGTTACACTGACACCAAAACCTCACAAAGACCTAACAAAGAAAGAAAACTTCAGATCAATTTTCCTTATGAATACTGATGCAAAAATACTCAATAAAATTCTCATAAACCAAATCCAAGAACACATCAAAATGATCTTTCACCATTATCAAGTTTACTTCATCCCAGGGATGCAGGTATGGTTCAATACCCGGAAATCCGTCAATGTAATCCACTACACAAACAAACTCAAAGAAAAAAATCCTCAGGTCATTTCATTGGATGCTGAAAAAGCATTTGACAAAAAAATTCAACATCACTTCATGATAAAAGACTTGGAAAGATCAGGAATTCAAGGCCCATATCTCAATATAGTATGAGCAGTATACAGCAAGCCAGTAGCCAACATCAAACTAAATAGAGAGGAATTTGAAACATATCGTGGTGGCTGAACACATCCAGTTAAGAAATTTTTTCAATAACTTTAGGTGAAAGTAACAAAGAAGTTCAATGACAGAGGACATGTGAAGCTATAGGAAAGGTAAATTTATATATTACTTAGAAGTACACATATATACCTTGCATCAAGTATGTGGAATAATGGCTAACAGTTAATAAAACTCACCAATTCTTAATCCATAAAGTATTTGAATGCTGATAATATTCAAACAGATACAGAAAATAAGTACCACTTGGACATGAATTTAATTTTTGTTCATGGATCTTATGGAAAAGCAAACACAAATGTCTAAGGGGCATGTGAGGACTGATCTTGAATTGAGATAAGTTTTGTGTAGCAGAAATAAATCTAGGATCAATAATATATGCAATAATAGAAAACTGGTTAAGATTAATTAATATTTTGAATGTACATGATGAATTTCAGTATATATATTTTTGGTGAATATGGATTGATACTTTCAATGGTATCAATGGTAATGATCCTGAATATTAGAATAAAGTATGTAAAGACCCAAAAAGAACCAGACTTAACAAGCAATAGCATTTCACAACAGTTTTATGAAACTGGAATGATGCATAGAAAATATGCTAAAGTAGCATAAAGCATGGTTGAATCATTAGGTAATGGGTGGATGGAGAGGGGGCAAGCACATATTTGTATGTTATTGCTCATAGGAATTTTGATGACTTTAGATATAAGTTCAGAAAAAGGGAAATAGACATAGGACAAAATTACTCATGTGTTTTGTCAAGAAGAAAATGATTTGCCTTCATATACTCAACAGGGTCCCTGAGAGTGCAATGAATCAGTGTAGTTCCAGAGACCTTTGAGACAGGCTCTGAACCAAGCCAATACTTTCACTGTGTCTGACCTCTCTGCAGGAAAACTGCCACATAAGAAAAATAGCCACTGTCTTTAAATGCTTTCATCTCTGGATTCTCTTCACTACTTCATAGAATTCAACATCTTCTCATGTCCCAGAACAAGTTGCTGGCTTGGTTCTTCTCTCTTCTGGTTTGCAGAGTTCAAAAGAGCAAGAGGTCCCTTTACATTCTAAAAGTTTGTCACTATCTCAGTTCCGAGTCCCCCCATGACCATATTCTCAGACTTCCAAATGTCTGCAAAAGTCTTATGCATATGGGTGAAACTCATTTTTTTTCCTATCTCTATTAGTTAATGTGTTGTTGGTATAAAATACCCAACAAGAGCAACTTAAGGAAGGGACTGCTTATTTTGCTGTCGGTCCAGTCTACTGTCTACAATGGCAATGAAGTCATGGGAACAGGAACTTGAGGCAGCTAGGCACATTGCATTTGCTGTTCAACTTGTTTCTCATTTCAAGGCTGGATCTCCATCACATGGAATGGCATAGCTGACATTAGAGTGTATCTTTCCAACTCAATTAGCCAAATCTGATACTTTCTTAGAGATTTGTTTTTAGGTGACTGTAAATCCCATCAGTTGGCAATCATAGTTAGTCATCAAATGTTTCTTTCATTGCAGAATTATTTTTGTCCTTTTATCTGTATACCCCTAAAAGCAATTTTTTTTGCTTCCAAATTTATTGAAAAGATAATTTGTATTCATATTACCTCCAACAGTAAACACTTGTCCAGGATACTAGAATATTTTATAATGAATTATTTGAAATGTGTAGTAAGTAGTTATAAGCTAGAGGTATCTTGCCACTTTAAAGAATACTAGATGTTGCCTTGCTATTCTCTGCTGTTTTGCATCCACTAACCTTCTCCTAGTTTTTCCTCTGCTCCCTACTCTACCCAGCCTCTTACACCCTCTTCTCCCCACTCCCCTTTAGGGAGATCAAATTTTCTATTTCACGCATATGAACAAGTATAGAAGGTTTATCTTCCAGTACCTGAATATTGGTGTTTACAATGTCATTCTAGTCCACTCATGTTTTCAAAAATAATAGAACTTCATCTTTATGACTGATTCTATGTTATTTGTTCCATCTTTTTTTTATCCAGTCATATAGCAACATACAAAAGATTGAGTCCTTGTCTTGGCTCTCTGAGTAAACAGTAAACAGGAATGCAGGTGCCTCTGACATGTTTACTTCACAACTGCAAATTGTGTGAGTCTGCTACATAAGAATTTAACAGAACAGAAATTAAAGTTGTCCAGGATGTCACTTATTTGTGAGGATTTGTGGGAGGAAAGACTAAGAAATTCTAGGGGCATAGTTACTTTCATTTTTACAGAGAAATGAGAATAAGACTTCCTCTACAATCTTTAGGAATGCTGTGTATTAGAAATCTATATCAGAAATGTCCTTAAAGTTTTGTATGAAAATTATTTTGAGCATGGGATATGCACATTAATTAAATTTAAAGAAAATGTGAGGCTAAATTTCCCTCAAAACCCAAAAAACAAACAAACAAACAAACAAACAAACAAATCTCCTTTACAACCAGTTTTGATAACATCATGTTTTCTACCTGAAGAATACAAGTAGAACCAAAATAAAAAAATAAAGGAAGAAAGAAAAATATCCAAGGAATTATATACTGAATTCCAAATAAATTAAGGCTTGTAACATATCTAAAAAACCTTTGTTAAATGTGAAAAGTTAATTTCTCCATACAAATGTCTTCAAAGTAATTTAAAAGATCATGAAAGAAGATGATAATAATTTGCAGGCTAGTAAATAAAATACTTGGTTTTCTTCTTAACAAAACATTTAAGAACACTGAAAGTTAAATGAGGAAATATCAAAACCATATGAATGAATTTACAAACTTTTAAATTCTAATGTTATTTTTAAATAATTGTTAACTTCATTGAAACAAATTTTATGTACAGCTTAATAATACTTATGATAGAAACATAAATTATACATCTGTATTAGAAGAGAGAAGAAAAAAGTCAATCTAGATTACTTTTTAGCATTCCATTGAAATAATTAGTTTCCTATAGTAATAAAATGTTTGTACCACCGGTTTATTTTCTAGCCAGTGCAATCAGTAAGTAGAGTACTTAAAGAACAATTTAATATTTTTAAAGATGTTAATGAAAGCATCAACAAGTTGGACACTTACTGCTTGATATAACATGTAGGGAGATGAAAAGAGTGAGAAGAGTACTACACCTGATTTTCTGCCAACTGAACACTGATTACTTATTGCAACTTAAGAAATAGCTGGAGTAGCATGGAATTAGGCATTGCATTTGGGGAAAAATAACATATCACTGAATTTCACATTTTGAATAAAAAAATTCTTTGTTAGTGGTATTCCCATGAATTTTTATATTTTTATCAATCTACTAATATCTATACATTGATCACAGTAGCATTCCTCTCCTTAAGTCCTGTTAACTATAGTGGCTCCAGACTGATAAACATCCTTTAAAGCAAAAACATAATATAAAATAATTTCAGACCATCAATGTAAGAACTTAATGTTTATCTCCATGTTAGCTAACATACCCACTGAACATAGAAATAATGTGCTCTCCTGGATAGTTGTATATCAACTTGACCGAAGCAGAAGATATCTGAAAGGAGTAACTTCAATTGAGAAAATGCTTCCTAAGATCCTGCTATAGAGCACTCTCTTAAATAGAAATTGAATGAGGAGGGCACAGGTCATTTTAGGTGGTGCCATCCCTGAGCAAGTGGACCTGCGTTCTATAAGTGAGTAGGCCAAGCAAACTATGGGACATAAGCCAGTAAGCAGCATCCCTCCATGAACTTAGTAAGCATCCCTCCATGAACTTAGTATCAACTCCAGCTTCCAGGTTCCCACCTGTTTGACTTCCTGGCCTGTCTTATTTTGATAATAACCAATGGTAGAGAAGTATAAGTCGAATACACCATTTCTTACCAAGTTATTTTTGGTCATGGTGTTTCAGGACAGCAATAGAAACCCACACTAAGACACATACAAATAAAATGTATATGACTCCAGTGGTTATGAAGTCTGGGGTGTCTAAAGTCACAGTGCTACCATCTGCTAAAGGCTTTTTTGCTGCAGTATAATTAACTGGGAACAGCCCAAGGGAAACAGCCCATGAATGACTGTGAATGACAGAGTTGAAACAGCATAGTATAGAGTGGGTGAGAGTGGCAGCATGTAGAAAAAAACAATTAATAATAATAATAACAATAATAATAATAATAATAATAATAATAATAATAATAATAATAATTAATAAAAACCTCCTGGCATACTGACCTTAACCCATGTGTGAGACTATCTCCTACTTCTTTTTACATAAAAATCACATTTCCCATTACTCTTACACTTGCAAATACATTTCCATGAAGACTTTGCTGTTAGTTTGTGTGTGTGTGAATTTGTGTGTGCATGTGTGTGTATGTGTGTGCTTCTTGTTGTTCTTTTATTTTTTCCCTCTTTTCCAGCTCTTTCTTTCTTCTTGTCTCTTCAATAATGTGCCCTGCATTTTAGAGGGTGTAATGTTCAAAATCAGAGTGGCCTCAATTCCATAGGCTCATACATTTGCATAGTTGATCTCCAGCTATTTGGAACTGTTCAGAAAGGATTAGGAAATTCAGATGTGTCAGTGACTGTGGACTTCATGGTTTCAAAAGACTAGTGCCATTCTATCTGTTTGTCTGTCTCTGTATCTGACTCTTTCTGTCTATTTGTCATCTGTCTGTCTCTGTCTCTTTCTTTGTCTCTCTCTGTGTGTCTCTGTCCTGCAGAGAATCAAGATGTAAGCAATCAGCTCCTTCTCCAGCACTTTGCCTGCCTACCTGCCTGCCTGCAGTCATAGTCCTCATCATGATGGTCATTTTCACAAATTTTAAATCAGATATTTGAACCAATACATTTAAAAAGAATAAAATAATTTAACTTAGGTAAATTAAAACCTCTAAGTTTGTGGTATTATTGGCAATAGTCTAACTTACAGAAAATTAAAAAGGTAAACAAAGATATACTAAAAATAATAAGTAATACATGCTAATGTGAATATGGCAACTGAAAATCATAGGTATTACATTCAAATATGTTAAAAAAAAATTAATAGGATCCAGACCCTACCTGTGCTGTGAGCAGAGCCTCAGCTCTGGATCCAAATCTACACAACACCCCAGTAGCAGCTCAACTTTGAGAGATTTGGACGCATCCAGGATCACAGGTGAGATCCCAAACCACGCCCCAATACCCACAGTAATCAGGACCTCTGCGACTGTGAGACAGAGATGCCCAGCTCAGTCAGAAACTCGTGCGCCTTCTAGTTTGCACATGTGCCTGGAGCAGAAAGTCTGATTTGGATCCCCACCCACTCAGACCACACCCGGTTGCAGCTCAACCCCAAAGGGTTCTAACACATCCAAGATCACAGGCTGACAGGAAGGACAAGCTCCAGTCAGAGACAGGAAGGACAGATAACACCAGAGATAATCAGATAGTGAGAGGCAAGCATAAGAAAATGAACAACAGAAACCAACTTGACTTGGCAACATCAGAACCCAGTTCTTCCATCTCAGCAAGCCCTGCATACCCCAACTCATCTATAAAGCAAGATTCAGAATTAAATTCTATATTCATGAAGATGATAGAGGACTTCAAGAAGGACACAAATAACTCCCTTAAAGAAAGACAGGAGAGCATAAGTAAACAAGTAGAAGCCCTTAAAGAGGAAACACATAAATCCCTTAAAGAAATATAGGAGAGCACAATTAAACAGGTAAAGGAACTGAACAAAACCATAAGGAATATAAAAATGGAAATAGAAACATTAAAGAAAACACAAAGGGAGATAGCCTTGGAGTCGGAAAACTTAGGAAAGGGACCAGGAGTCAGCAACAGGATACAAGAGATAGAAGAGAGAATCTTAGCAGTAAAAAATACCAAGGATGACATCAACACAACAGTCAAGGAAAATACAAAAAGCAAAAAGCTCCTATCTCAAAATATTTAAGAAATCCAGGAATTTAAGAAAAGACAGAACCTAAGAATAAAAGGTACAGAAGAGAGTAAAGATTCCCAACTCAAAGGACCAGCAAAAATCTTCAAAGAATTACAGAAGAAAACTTCCCTAACCTAAAGAAAAAGATATCCATAAATATACAAGAAGCCTACACAACACAAAATAGATGGGACCAAAAAAAAATTCCTCCCATCAAAGACACCCAATTCACAGAACAGAGAAAGAATTTCTCTGAAATTCTTAAAATTCTAGAAAGCAGTAAAGGAAAAAGGTCAAGTAACATATAAATGCAGACCTATCAGAATTACATCAGATTTCTCAACAGAGATTCTAAAAGCCAGAAGATCCTGGGAAGATGTCACAAAGACACTAAGAAAACGAACATGTCTGCCCAGGCTACTATACACAGAAAAACTTGCATTTGCCATATATGGAGAAACCAAGGTATTCAAAGGCAAACCAAATTTATACATTATCTTTCCACTAATCCAGGACTTCAGAGGATAATAGAAGGTAAAATCTAATACAAGGAGGGAAACTACATGCTAGAAAAAGCAAGAAATTAACCTTTTCACAAAAAACAAAAAAGGAAGAGAAACAAAAAAACATAATTCCACCTCTAACAACAAAAATAACAGGAAGCAGCAGTCACTATTCCTTAAAATTTCTCAATATCAATGGACTCAATTCTCCAATAAAAAGACATGGTAAACAGACTGAATATGTAAATAGGATCCAGCATTTTGTTGCATACTGGAAACACATCTCAGTGACAATGAAAGACACTAACTCAAAGTAAAAGGTCTAGAAAAATTTTTGCAAGAAAATGGTCCCAAGAAACAAGCTGGAGTAGCCATTCTAATATCCAATAAAATAGACTTTCAACCAAAAGGTTTCAAAAAAGATGGTAAAGGATACAACATACACATCAAAGGAAAAATCGAGCAAAATGAACTCTCAATTCTGAATATCTATGTCTCAAATGCAAGGGCAGCCTCATATGTAAAAGAAGCTCAAAGCACACATTGAACCTCACACAATAATAGTACGAGATTTTAACACCCCACTAGCAACAATGGACAGATCATGGAAACAGAAACTAAACAGAGACACAGTAAAACTAAAAGTTATGAACCAAATGGATTTAACAGATATCTACAGAGCATTTCACCCTAAAACAAAGTGCTTCTTGTCAGCACTTCAGGGTACCTTCTCAAAAATTGACCATATAATTGGGCACAAAACAAACCTCAACAGATACAAGAACATTGACTTAATCTCATGTATTCTATTGGACCACCAGGGACTAAGGCTGGTCTTTAATAGCCACAAAAGCAACAGAAAGCCAACATACATGTGGAAGCTGAACACCTATCTACTCAATCATAAGTTTGTCAGAGAAAAAATAAAGAAATTTAAAACTTTTTAGAATTCAATGAAAATTAAGGAACAACCACTCTGTAAATCAGTCTGACATATACCCCACAAATGCTCTAACACAGATCAAGGACACATGCTCCACTGTGTTCATAGAAGCCTTATTTATAATAGCCAGAAGCTAGAAACAACCCAGATTTCCCTCAACAGAAGAATAGATACAGAAAATGTGGTACATGTATAGAATAGAGCACTATTCAGCTATTAAAAACAATGTCTTCATGAAATTCATATGCTAATGGATAGAACTAGACAACATCATCCTTAATGAGGTAACTCAGACACAAAAGAACACACATGGTGTGCTCACTGCTAAATGGATATTAGCCTCAATGCTCACAATGCCCATGATACAACCCACAGATCATATGGAGCATTGAAGGATGGAAGTCCAGAAAGTGGATGCTTCTGTTTTGCATTGAGATGGAAACATAATGACCATGGGAGTATGAGGGTGAGGGGAACATGGGAGGGAGAGAGGAAGGGGAGGAAATAAGAGGGCAGTATCGGGAACTGGAAGGGATGTGAGAGAGGTACAGAGGGTCAGAAAATCAAATAAAAATATGTAGCAGGGGCAAATGAAAATGGGGACAGACACTGGAGAGTCCCAGACACCAGGGAAACTTTAGACTCCTAAGAACCAGTAGAGATGACTTTACCAGAAATGCACAGAGAAAGGGGAGAGAGAACCTGTAGAGACCACCTCCCATAGATAAGCACGGCCCAAAATAGAGGGAGGGGGCCACCCACCAATCTCAAAGTTTTTAACGCAGAAATGTTCCTGTCCAAAGGTAGAACAATGACAAAAAAATGGAATATAGACTGAGGGAAGGGCCATCCAGGGACTACCCCACCTGGGGATCCATCATGTCTGCAGACACTAAACCCAACACTGTTGTTGTGGTCAAGAGGTTCTTGCTGATAGGAACCTAGTGTGGTGGTTCCTGGGGAGTTCTGGCCAGCAACTGACCAATGCAGATGTGGCTGCTTGGAGCCAGCCATCAGACCGACCTCAGGGAACCTGGTAGGGGAGCTGGCAAAAGGACTGAAGGAGCAGAGGGGTATTGCAACCCCATTGGTAGAACAACATAGGATGGCCTGACCACCCAGTTCTCCCAGAGACTAGACCACCAACCAAGGAATGAACCTGGAGTTATCCATGGCTCCAGATACATATGTAGCAGAGGATGGCCTTGCCTGACAGCAATGAAAGGGGAGGCCCTTGATCTTGGGGTGGTTTGATGCCTTACCTTAGGGGAATACTGAAGTGGTGGGATGGGAGAAGGTGAGTGGGTGGTAGAGTAGGGGAGCACCCTCATACAGGCAAAGGGGAGGATGGAGGGCAGACGGAGGTTGGTGGAGGGATAAATTGGATTTGGGATATCATTTGAGATGTAAATGAGTGGAATGATTAATTAATAATAAAAAATAATAATAGTTAAAATGCTTACAAATCACCTTGTATAAATTTTTATTTTTGTTTTATTACTACTTTATGGAAGTGTTTAAATTTCAGAAAAAAATGGATTGTATACATTTTTTTTAAATAATAATCCTGGAATATTTTATGGTATTACTCATTCTTAAATAACTTCAGTATCAAATCTATTTAAAAATTACTGTTCATAGCAGATGTTAACTTAATTACCACTTCAAATTTAACATAATAGCAACTCATTTTATTAGGAAATATTATTCAATTAAATACAGCATATTCTAAAAGGCAAAATGAATGATGCCATAAGTCATTTATGATTGAGAATGTTTGTCATAAGTCTTACACCCTAAATATGTATGGAGAAAATATGATAAATTGTAATTACTATTCATAAATACTGCTATTATTAAATACTAACAAATAATGACTACATATAATTAAATTATTAACATTACACAAAGTACTAATAGTTGATTGCTGATAAAATAATTTTTGATAGTCATCTATAGTCAAAACGGAGAAAAAATTTTCATAGAAAAGTAAAAACTAAAGTTTTTAAAAATAAGTCTATCATTAACAGTTTTTTAAATACATTTTAGTAATCAAATATTTAGTAATTGCCACATTTTAATTCAGGGAGTTTTGTTCTACTTAATGGGAATTTTGAATAAGATGTCTTCTCTAAATATTTAAGAGAATATTTCACTCATTCTATTATCTATTTGCTACAATTATCTTCAAATAACAATATTTATAATAAATAGTGTGATTAATAATAAATTCTATAATCATGTTTTTATGAATGACCAGCCTATTTTTTAGTATTTTCAATACTTTATTAAAACTTTATTAAAAGTAATTCAAAAGTAATCCTTGAATCTGAATCTAGTCTGTCCTCAAATGTATAGTCCAATGAACTCCTGTATAGTTAAAAATAGCCAATATGAAGCTGCAGTATTTCACATTAGAATTTAACTATTTAAGAACTTATCCATCACATAAAAATAAACAAATCCAAGTAAAAGTTAATACTAGACAAGCAATTTACTTTATATCTTATTTCAAGACTCCAGTGCCCATTATCTTCCTATTATGCAAGAAAATACCAAAATTAACTATTGATAAATTATATTATAAAATTACTTTGATTAAGTTTAAGATAAACTTGGGCTAGCATAGTTCTCGACATCAGTTCCTGACATCAGTGAGCAGTGCTTTCTCATTAGATATCTAAAGATAGTATGAATAAATTACTGCCTTAATCTCTGCTTACTTATTATAGGTACCTTCTCTACTCCTTTATAATTGTCATTTGACTATGTACAGGCTTACCAAAAATGAGCAAGGAGGGTACATTTGAGACTGTTGAGAGGGAGGAGAAAAATGATGTGATTATACTCTCTTTGTGTTATGTTTTCAGGATAACTATCACAGAGTATAAACTAGTGGTTAAATGTCTCCTGTCTGACTCACTTCATTCTGAAACACTGAGGTATTGCTCTATGCACCTGTAGGGCACAAGGGAAGAGTAATTTCTCACATTTTAGAAGGTTGTTCTTATACTCTCATAGTACAATGAAATATTAATCAATGTGTTAGATGTGTTGTGTGTATCTTCACCCCAACTAGGGAAGTAACTAGGGACCAAGAAAAATTCCACACAACTCCAAGATGGTGAACAAATGAGTTTTTAGGGATTGTTTAAAGAGACATGGGATAATCCAGAAACTGCATCCTCAGAAAGGCAGACCTCAACATTGGTGACAACTGACAGAAGCTGTGCAATAGAAGTTTCTACATAGCTAGAGGGCAGAAATCTATACCAAAATGAGTCCCCAAACTCTTGGGAGAGGTTTGTTGAGCTGTATGTCTCACAGTTTCCTGAATCTCATGTATTTTTGTGAGTTTCAACAACTTATAATTTCCATTCTCCCTCCAGAATAGAATATTTCCTACCTTTCACTCCAGAAGAAATTTACTTTGCACCACCAATATATAGATGAAAGTTGCACGCACACATATACATACATACGTATATATATATTCACTTTATATCTTGTGTGCTTTCCCCACTCCAAGTCACACCCTTCCAAAATCCCTCTTCTCTCCTCTTCTCCTCTGAAAGGGTGGAGACCTACCCTGGGTATCCTCCCCACTCTGGCATATCATGTCTCTATGGTACAAGGTGCATCCTCTCCCACTGAAGCAGGACAAGGCAGCCAAGCTAGGAGAACATATCCCATAGATAAGCAACAGCATTAGGGATAGCCCCTGTTTCAGTTTTTCAGGACCCACATGAAGATTGAACTGCACATCTCCTACATTTGTGTGGAGGGCCTAGGTCCAACCTCTATATGCTCATTGATTGGTGGTTTTCTGAGAGCGCCAACTGTTCTGGTTAGTTGACCCCGTTGTTTTGTTGTGGAGTTCCTATAAGCTACATGCACTCAATTCATCCTGCAACTCTTCCATAAGTGTCCCCAAGCTCCATCCACTCTTTGTGGGTCTCTGCCTCTGTCTCAATCAGCTGCTAAGTGAGCCTCTCAGAAGGCAGCCTTCATAGAGTCCTTTCTGCAAGTATATTAGAGTATCATTAATATTGTCAGGCATTGATGTATTTAAATAAAAGCTTAAATAAATATAGTATTGTAACTCCCTTACTTTTGCTTAGCTAAGTTGTCATAGTATTAAATTTCCATCTATTTATGTTTATACCTATGAACAAATAATTATCTTGACATTAATCAAAGAAGCTTTTCTTTGCAGTCAATGGTTTGTGTGTATATAAAATCATAGCTATGTATGTTGTTAAAATAAAATGATGGCCAAGTATTTGGCTTTAATCAAGACATTTATACAACCTGATTGAAGATTTGGGGGAAAACTGTGAAAGAAGGTACAGAAAGAATGCAAGATCTTGGAGGTAAAGAAGACTTCAATAAGATGTCATCTTTTGGGCAGGATATACTTATTACAATAATGAACTTACAGCCTGCAATGAGTGAAGCAAGAATAGTCTGTCAATAGTCAGGTCATATATAGGAAAAGATTTCAGGACGACCAATTTTTCTTCTCTAAACTATTAGTTACTGAAATATATGTAAGGGAAGGGTTCCCCATCTTAAGCTGTATACCAACAAATGTTCCAATTCAATGATCAGACACATAGCACCGACTGTACAAAATTAAATAATCCAATTTTAAAATGGGAAAGAGAGCTAAACAAAGAATTCTCAACAGAGGAATCTCGAATGGCCAAGGAGAACTTAAAGTAATGTTCAACGTCCTTAGAGATCAGTGAAATACAAATCAAAGTGACCCTTACACCAATCAGAATGGCTAGGATCTAAAACTCAAGCAACAATCCAGGCTGGCAAGGATGTGGATAAAGAGGAACACTTTCCCATTATAGGTGGGATTGCAAACTGGAATCCATTAAAACCATTCTGGAAATAAATGTGGTAGTTCATCAGAAAATTGGAAATAAGTTCTACCTGAAGATTCAGTTATACCACCTCTGGGCATATACCCAAAAAGATGTTTCACCATACCACAAGAACACATGCTTCACTATTTTATAGCAGCTTTATTTAGCAGGCAGAAGCAGAAAACAACCCATATATCCCTCAAAAGAAGAATGATTACAGAAAATGGTTCATTTACACAATGCAATACCATTTAGCTATTAAAAACGAAGACATCATGAATTTTTCAGGCAAATGAATAGAACTAGAAAATACCATCCTGATTTAGGTAAGTCAGACCAAAAATCATGCATGGTTTGTACTCACTAATAAGTAGGTAATAGCCAAAAGTTCAAAATACCTATGATACAACTCACAGACTGTTGGAAGCTTAACCAGAAGAAAGGCCCATGTTTAAATGCCTGAAACTCACTTAGACAGGGAACAAAATAATCATGGGAGGTAGAGGAAGGGAGAAAAATTTTGTAGGAGAGGGGAGGAGAGGGAAAATTGTAAACCAGAACAGGTATGTGGGAAACAGGATGGATACCCAGAGGGCCAGGGAAACAAATCAAAATGTACAGCAGTGGGGGTTAGGGAACAGGGGGACCCTCTAGAAATTCCCAGAGACCTGAGATGTGGGAGGCAAGCAGGACTCATTGGGGATATAATTAGCCAAATTAACCAACTCTCGGGAGATCGAGCCTAAAGAAACCACCTCCAGTAGATACACATGACCCCAAGTTGAGGCAGAGAGCCACATACCCATCTTCAAAAATTTTAACCCAGAATTGTTCCTGTCTAGGGACAAAAGTGGAGCAGAGACTGAAAGAAACGTCATTCAGTGACCAGCCCAACTTGAGATCCATCCCATGTGTGCACACCAAATCCTGAAACTATTGCTGATGTCATATTGTGTGCACAGATAGGAGCCTGAAGTGGCTGTCCTCTGAGAGACTCTACCAGCATTTGACTGAGACAAATGCAGATACTTACAGCCAACCATTGGATTGAGGTCTGGTAATCCTTCTTCTCCTTCTCCTTCTTCTCCTTCTTCTTCTTCTTCTTCTTCTTCTTCTTCTTCTTCTTCTTCTTCTTCTTCTTCTTCTTCTT